>CM034706.1:67712855-67744194 GCA_020142125.1 Phrynosoma platyrhinos | reverse complement strand
CCGCTTCCAGGGGCAGCCAATTGAACAACGCAGCGCCTCCGTGGCTTCAAGTTTCGTAAGTTGAACACTTTCGTAAGTCGAAGCAAGATTTATCTGGAGGCGCTTTTCGTAAGTTGAATTTTTCATATGTTGAAGCATTCGTAAGTAGAGGTACCACTGTATTTCTAACTTGTTACTCCCAAACTCTGGCATGTTTACAATCAAGAATGTAGTGCCTAAGAATTTTAACCCAAATGACTGACATATAATCTTCCTTGCAAATGCAAACTGTCTCTCCAATACTGGATGGTACAAGAATATTGAATAGTTATGCAAGTTGACATGACCCTGTCAAACATAACTCATCCTGTTCTCTCTTTAAAATTTCACTTAATGGAATTTGGATGTGTGATCTACTGTATTTTTTGACTACAAAAATCCTAATTTTATTACACAGAGACATCTAAATCTAGAAATCCATGTGCCCTTGGGTGCTCATGTGGATTTCTTTCACACAGTCATTTTTACATTCATTTCTATGGACCTGATGTCAATATATCCACACTTAATTATACACACACTCCATGTGTAGGGAAGCAGGAGCTCAGACATTAAGACGCTGACTCTGACGATCACAAGGTTGGCTGATCGGCAGTTTGAGACCCAAATGTGGTGTGACGGAGTGAGCTTCCATCACTAGTCCCAGCTTCTGCCAACATAGCAGTTCAAAAGCATTTAAAGAACAAGTAGATAAATAGGTACCACTCTTGTAGGGAGGTAAGTGTTTTGTTCAGTCATGCTGGCCACATGACCACGGAATCATCCTCAATAATGCTGGCTCCATTGGCTTAGTAATGGAGATATGCACCACCTCCGAGAGTCGGACATGACTTGACAACCTTGTCAAAGGGGAAATCTTTACCTTTTACACTCCATATGTGTTCGTATCTGTGCAGTCATGTACAAACACAGGATGCTTCTCCATTGAAAGAAACACCGTATGTACTATGCAAGTGTGAATCTAGACATTGCTCTCTCTCTCTCTCTCTGTGTGTGTGTGTGTGTGTGTGTGTGTGAGAGAGAGAGAGAGAGAGAGAGAGAGAGAGAGATTGTCCTATGGCTGTTATTTCTCGAGATAGCTACATCTACTTATCTAGCTTAGCAAGTGACTTGTTGACTGGCTGTATGCACATGCTGTTAAGTAAAAAAGTAAAGTATGTATCAAGTCTCCTGCTGATTTATAGGCAAGGAATACTCAGAAGTGGCTTACCATATCTTCCTCTGGATATAGCCTACAGTACCTGGTATTCCTTGTTGGTCTCTCTTCCAAATATCTGTCCCTACTTAGCTTCCAGGTTTAGAAGGGATCTGTTCCCTTGAAAACTGACTTGACTATTCACTTCTGATGTTCTCTAAACAGTACTAGAAATGTTAGGTTTCTTCATGCAATATTTTGGATTCCACAGGCTATGGGTGATTAATAGACAATACAATCAGTTTAAATATTAATACTTTAAAAGTATTCTAATATGATAATTATTATATTTTTATATTATAATTATTATATTATTAGAATAGAATAGAATTAAGGAGCCCTGGTGATGCAGTGGTTAAAGGCTGGTACTGCAGCCACAAAGTTGTGAGTTTGATCCCAGGGCTCTAAGCATGACTCAGCCTTCCATCTTTTCATAGGTCAGTAAAATGAGTACCCAGCTTGTTGGGAGAAGTTGGCTTTCAGATTGTAAACTCCTTAAAAAGTGCTGAGTTCACTATGAAGTGGTATAGAAATGTAAATGGTATTGCTAAATGCTATTGCTATAATAGAAGAAATGAATAAAAATATAGCATTAAACAAAATTTGAAAATGTAACTTTAAAAACAGCTAGCATTGACAAAAAAAAAGAAATCAGCACTGTCATGAATTGTCATATGAAGGGATCTATAGAGAAAATTCTCTAGCTCACTGTTCTCTAGTCATTTTTGTCAGGGCTAAAAGCTTCGTAACTGCTAAAGGAACACATAGACACTCTGTATTTCATATAATAATCAACTGATCTATCAGGAATGTAATAATGCAATAATCAACTGATCTATCAACAATGAATGAATTAGAGGTGCATAGAACCCAAAGCCGACCAGGATGTTGGTGTCCCTCTCTTTGAAAAAAAAAAAAAGATTGCTGCAACAACAAAGCTATTAAAGTTATACGGTAATTTCCTGCTCTCCAAAAACAGCTATTTGAGACAACTGCTTCACTCTGTCTAATGACATGGACAGTCTGACTCCTGTGAAGTTTATGAGAATTGAACATTTTAGATATTGCAACAGCAAGAGCAGCACCATGTGAAATCCTTCCTTGTGGTCTCATTCAAGTGTTTAAAATCTTTGAGCTGCATTGGTGTTCTCATATGATTGTCACCCAGCTGGGATTTGAGAATGATTACTAGAGAAAGAACCCCTCTATGACTAGCATTATTTAATTGTGTCTAGGTTTTCTATTTTTAACCATGTAGTAGAATAAAACTGTAAAACCAACTTTTCCACCACTACTTGGTTCAGTTAGATCATTTTAATGACTCTACACTTAATGTATTCAATTGACTGATTGGATTGGTCTAGTTATTTGACATAAGACAACCCTGCTGCATTTGGGGGACCTTCATCTTCTGTTTCTATTGCACACTCCCTGGACTTCGAAGTCCTCACTGCTTTAAAGCTAAAAGGGCCTTTGTTGTTGTTATTAACTATGGTCTAGTTGGCTTTGACATATAGTAGCCCTATGAATGTAAGACCTCCTGCTTGCCCTATTATCAACAGCCCTGTGCAGTCTTGCACACTCAGGGCTGTGGCTTCCTTGATGAGTCTTTCACCACTGTCTGTGTGTGTGTTTTGTGCCTTCAAGTCATTTCTGATTCATGTCAACCCTAAGGAAAATCTATTACGGGTAAGATTTTTCTTGACAAGATTTTTTCATAAGAGATTGTCATTGCCTTCCCCTGAGGCTGAGACCATGTGACTTACCCAAGGTCAACCAATGGATTTTAGTGGCTGAACTGGGAATTGACCCTTGGTCTCCAGAGTCATAGTCCAATGCTCAAACCACTACACCACGCTGGTTCTCTACTTTGATCAATTAGACCCATCACTAATGCTGTCTTCCTCTTTTTCTACTGCCTTTTACCTCTTAGGTATCTTCATTTAGTACAAATAGTTAATAAAGAAATTGTGTTTCTAGGCATTTTCTCCTTTACAGAAAATTTGGTATTAGAGATAAAGATAACATGGAAAGGATGATCCTGCATCACAAAAAGAAGGAGCTGCTCAGCAAACATTTTATTCAAAATTAACAATATGCATATGTGAAATGAAAGAAGTAGCTCAGATAAGCCTCACGTAAGTAAAGAAAAACATTTTGAAACTTCTAGAAACCACTTGAAATCTACTTTCAATATGTATCCAGGGAATTATTTTTTCTTTCACCAGCTTCCACTTTCCTTATGATTTCCATTTTGATGGCCGAATGTATAAATATATGTTTTTTGATCATACTGGGGTAGTTGGTGAGGCAGATTTATATGCTTTCCTTTTTTCCTCTCTGTTTTGTTGTTCATATATATATTCAGTAAGGGATTCTGGAAGCATCTGCTGAATACTTTCTCTGTTCTGCATAGACATGCAGGTACAGTAGGGTCAGCTAGAGTAGAATCCTGTTCTTCTCCTCTGAAACTTTATTGTACTGTTTCCTGAAGACACACTGCTGCAATCCAATACTAAAAGTCTGTGTTTCTCCAGCCCTTCTTCATTAATTTCCACATCAATGCTGCTAGAAAATGGCTAGCTAGACAGAGGACAAGCAGGGAACAGAGAAGTGGGATACTGTAAAAAGACTTTGTAAGAACAAGTTTCTTTGTTGAAGGATTTGTTGATTGAGATATGTCTGTATTCCTCTTTAATATTCAAACCTTTCCCCTTTGGTGAATTACCCTAACTTTATAGGAATGGGTTACATCATTCCTAATTATGTGGGTCCCTTAGGAGAATTTTGCTAGATAAAACATTAAAATATTTTTCAAGCAATTGTGACTCATTCAGCCACTTGAGGTGGGGTTGGGGGGGTGTTAATGGGATTTCCCCCCCCCCCCCAAGGATTTCCTGCAAGTGGTTATTCTGAAGTCAGGAGAACATCCATGTTTTACTTAATTTTATGCATTTCATCCATCAATATGACACAAAAGAAGTTATAAATATTTTCAGCCTCAGTATCAAACAAGCCAATTCAAAGTAGCCTATGGTCAGTTGCCTAGAGTCTTTACAGTGTTGCACATTTTAATTTTTCCACATGTTCATGGAAAGGAGGTATAGACATTCCATTTGTTTGCCCAATATTTGCTTCAAATTTGGTTTCATTTTACTTTAGATTTGTATTAAAAATGTTTCTCTGGAAGTAAATGTACTGGCATAGGGGAAAGAGAAATTAATAACATAACCCAACTGACAAACACAAGAATCAAGGTGGGCCAAACTAAAGACCTAGTTCAGGATTCTGTTCTCAAAGTGATCAGCCACATGATGGGATCTGAGTGCACTGTACCCATTCATTCCTGTTCCCTAGGGATTGAGTATGCATCTTTATACCTGGACCTGTTGTCTGGTGTTGGGACTCATGCAGCTTCCATTATTGTAGGCAATGGAATATTATGATTAGCCATTATGATTAGCAGTCACTGATAATCTTATACTCCATGAATCTGTCCAATCCTCTTTGCTGCCCATCACTACACTTTACCACAGTAATTTTCATAGTTTAACAATGTGCTGTATGGAGATGCACTGACCTGAATCTCCCACATTCAACAAGTGACCCAGGAATCAGATGATCGTAAGGCAACAGCTGATGGGTAGTTAATCCAGTTCAGGTCAGTCACAATTTATCAAGCAAGGTGAAAGGTGAAACAAGAGGGAACTTATGAGCCAGTCATTATGGCAAACCAGCAAAAAGTAAAATACAGAGTCATCAATCATGGCCAGTACAAGAGCACACAAATGCTGAGAGTACTGCCAGTCACTTAGTAGAGAACAGTTGCAAGCAACAAAGACTCCAGGAAGCTTCAGGGAGATATATAGGTAGCTATCTCAAGATGTCAAGTGCTTAATGAGTCAGTGTTTTCTACTGCCAGATGCTGAGATCTGCATAGATTCTCTTTATGTTTTTGGCTTTCTTCAAAGGATAAAGGCAAGTCCTCAGCATATGCCACCTTCTGTTGGGGAGTGGGCTTTCCAACTGCCTCATCCCCCAGTTCCTCAAACTCAGAGGCTGCCATTATCTGGAGCCGTAAATTCCTGGCAATCTGACTTTTCTGTGTCTGATTCCAGGGGGTGAGTTATGACACCCCTAATTGTTTGTTTTTCCCAAGTTAAGAGCTTCACATATTATACCTTTTCTTAATAAAGGAGCTGTTCCAACTCATTGGTAATTTTGCTGTCTTTTAAGCTTATCACACAGCACTTATCAGAATGGGAATGGAAAGGAATGGAATGGAACAGAACGGAACAGGGCAAAAATGCATATTACTGGACAGGAGAATGCCACTGATGCCACTGGGAGTCCTCAAGCCATTCCCCAGCCATTCCTGGCAGCTGATTTTTGAAGGATGGTTCAAAATCGTCCTTCAAAAATCATCTACCAGGAACAGCTGGGGAACGGCCTGGGGACTCCTGGCGGCATCAGTGGCATTCTCCTGTCTAGTAACATGTGTTTTTGCCCCGTTCTGTTCTGTTCTGTTCCGTTCCTTTCCGTTCCTGTTCCTTAAGTGCTATGCAATAAGCTTATAAATCTGCACATCCTCCAATACTACAACATCATTTTTGAAGAAGAGAACCAATGGGGTGTAGTAGTTAGAGTGATGGGCTGGGATCTGCGAGATTCAGTTTCAAAGTATCCACCAATCCATAAAACACACTTGATAACCTTAGGCCAACAACTCTCCTTCAGCCTGCTGTGAGAGTAAATTGGGGAAAGAAAGGGATATAGTTACTCATACCCCCCCAAGCAAGGCCAGAGCAAGATACTTTGGTCTCCAAGGTGAACCATAAAATCCCTCCCTTGCCCCACAATGTAAGACGAAGAACAGGAGATAAGTGTAGAGGATGGGTTCTATGTTGCCATCCTGCCCTGCCAGCCCAATGCACCCAGTAACAGGTGCTATCTCTCAGCTTATGCTACCCCACAGGGTTGTTTTGAGAAAAAAAAGGTCTGGAGAAAAGAATCATGTTTAATACTGTTGGCTCCAGGAGAAAAATGGAATGGGGAAAAATATGACTGTCTTTTATGACATTACAAATAAAAGTCATTATACCATGGTATACAATATGACTATTGCAGATTGCATGGTGCTTTATAGTGCGGGTTAAAAAATGGTGAAAAGAGAATAAAAAGAAAAGATGGCTTTTAAAAAACATGCAGAGAGCACTGTTAAGAATCATAAAGCTGTGCAAGGTCTGCATCTTCTGGTTCTTAATGTTACAATGTGGATGTTTTCAATGGAGGCAGAAAGCTGAGTTACCACTCCTCAAGAGAGAGAAAAGGAAAAGGCAATAAAAGAAGACTATAAATTTTCTGTTCTTCATTGTAGCCAAAAAGTCTCTCCCTCTGAGATCTGTTCTGACTACGTCCAGTGAAGCAAAAGAGCCTATTTTGGCAGAGTTCAGTGATCTTCCTAAAAAGGTCCCCTGTTCCCAGGACTGGAGATAAATTTATGTGTGATAGGCAAGTGTACCCACTTGGATAGTTTTACTTTCTTTACTTGATGAAACAGCCTATGAGCTTCAAAAACTAGTGTGCCTTTTTGGGCCTTCTGGTTGGTCTAATGAAAACATCACCAGTGTATATTTTCAGTTTTGTATACAGTAAAAATAGCCCAAGTCCTTTTACAAAATGTAATACTGAGCATACGGATTTCTTGTAATTCTGATAGGCTAGCATCCTGAAATCTAGAATTACAGATCTGAACTGTTATATATTTAGCCATACTATGTATTCACAATAGCATGTCTACTAGCTGAGATGGGGGGGGGGGGAGTATTTACAGTCATACTATTGTCATGATTGTAAATACCCCCCCATCTCAGCTTAAACTCCATGGAGTTGCTTTGAGCAATGGAGGTCTGTTCACTTCGTGATTGGGGTGCAGCAGGATGAGGTTTCCAACCCTCTCCCACTATTGAGGGAGGCTGTACTTATCAGAGGTAGGAACCCTGTTGAAATTCCTTGTTGCATTACAGATCACTGGCAGGAGGGGGTTGAAACATTATTCTGCTGCACCCCAATTGCCAGCAGAACAAACCTCTGTTTTTCAGAGCAATTGCTGGCTGTTAAGGTATGTTTGCAGTGGCAACAGGTTTGTATCTGTCAAAATACTCTCTTTCTCTCTGGGTTTGTGTGTGTGTGTGGTTGAGGAGAGAAGAATCTCTTTGCTGCACAAACTTAAGACTGCATCCTGTTCCACTAGAATTGACCTATTGAATCAAAGGACTTTATTATCATCCCCATTTAGAAGTTGGTTTGATGGGACTACCATATATACACAGCTATAAGTCAACCTCATGTATAAGATGAGGGCAGTTTTGGGACCAAAATTATGGATTTTGATATGACCCATGGATAAATTGAGGGTAAAACCTAGGGGCATGTAACAAAAGTTCTAGAAGATGAAGCAAAGGAAAACAATGCCAAAGAACTTACAACATTAAAGCAGGCATAACTGTTTGCATTCACCCTAAAGGCTTGGTGGAGGAGGCCAATGCTTCCAGGACAGATTACACTCTGGTCTTTCACCAAGGGTTGCATTCTTTTTAAATAAGTGTGAATGTACAGTACTTGCATAGACCCCTAGGGTCTTTACAGACTGCAAGAAATAATGCAGCTTGAGTCCACTTTAACTGTCCTGGTTCAGTGCTAGGGAATCATGAAAATTGTATTTTTTTTTATCTGAGACATTGAACCTTCTCTGTCAGAGAGCTCTGGTGCCACAATAAACTACAAAACTCCCATGATTCCTTAGCACTGAGCCAGTTAAAGTGCCCCCAAGCTGCATTATTTCTGGCAGTCTGTAAAGGCCCATAGATAAGCTGATTCAGTTTTTTGGGTTCAATTTTTTGACTAAAACTTTTACACTTGTACATGAGTATATACAGTATACTAGTTGGGTTGTTATTATGTGCCTTTAACTCATTTCTGACTTATGGTGACCCCACTTCACTGGATTCATGGAACTTTTAGGACAGAGCATCTGTGTCAAATGTAATATACAATATTTTGTACTGTTGTTAATGTGTGTGTGTGTGTGTGTGTGTGTGTGTGTGTGTGTGTATGTATATATATATATATACCCATCATATAGAGAAAAAAATACATTAGCATTACAGGTTTTCAGTTTACAGAAGTTACATATTTTTGCCCAGTGCTTTCTGTAACAGATTTATAATAACCACCATCACTATATTAGCCCAGATGTATATACAGTACCTGGATGGATGATTTACTCTGAAGTGTTGAATTGACCATTTAATTTTTCATCAATGGATTTAGTAACTGGAAATTAATTTATTATTCTCTACTGTTTCTTTTTATTATTTAGCAGATGTTTGTGAGATGTGAATGTGCTCCTATCTGCAATCTCATTCTGTTTGATTTTTGTGGAGAATGAAAAATATGCAGACAGTGAAACAAAAAATTTGGCACGATAGTTTAAATATGAGGTCCTTCATTATTAAAAAATCTGCACAAGTATTATAGAATCTTACTGTTTGTCTAGTAAGCTTTTTTAAGAGGAGGGGAGAAATATCATACAGACAATTGCAGATGGTTTATTTGTCTTGAGGAACTTGATGGTGCATCTATACCAGGGGTTGGCAAACTATGGCCCGTGGGCCAAACCCAGCCCACCGAGGCCTTCCGACTGGCTCCTGACTGGTCCTGCTGCCGCCGCTGCCTTTCTCTGGGGCACACAACTCAAGGGCACCATTTTGCATTCCAAAATGGCACCCAGAGTCTTGCGCGATGTTTCCTGTCCTGCCCCGCAACAGGAAAGGTTACGCGAGACTCTGGGTGCCACTTTGGAACACAAAATGGTGCCCTGGAGGGGTCCCTTGCGGCCGTGCTGGGTCTTTCCGAGGCCCGGTGCACTCGCTGGAGCCCTCCTGGGGTCCCCCATGGCTGCGCAGGGCCTCTCCAAGGCCCAGTGCTCTCGCCGGAGTCCTCCTGGGGGTCCCCTGTGGTCGTGCAGGCCCTCTCCGAGGCCCAGTGCAGCCATGGAGGACTGCCAGGAGAACTCCAGCAGCCATGCAGGGCCTCTCTGAAGCCTGATGCACACACCGGAGCCCTCCTGGGGAACCCCTGTGGCTGCGCAGAGCCTCTCCGAGGCCCGGTGCACTTGCCGGAGCCCTCCTGGGGGTGTACTCGCCAGAGCCCTCCTGGGGTCCCCCATGGCTGCGCAGGGCCTCTCCAAGGCCCGGTGCACTCACCGGAGCCCTTCTGGGGGTCCCCCACGGCTGCGCAGGCCCTCTCCGAGGCCTGGTGCAGCCACGGGGGGCCCCCAGGAGGGCTTCGGTGACCGCGCAGGGCCTCTCTGAGGCCCGGTGCAGCTGTGGGGGACCCCCAGGAGAGCTCCGGCGGCCATGCAGGGCCTTTCTGAGGCCCGGTGTGCTCGCCGGAGCCCTCCTGGGGAACCCCCGTGGCTGCGCAGGGCCTCTCTGAGGCCTGGTGCAGTCACCGGAGCCCTCCTGGGGAACCCCCGCAGCCGTGCCGGGCAAACTTCAGGGTTCCTCAGAACATCGGAGGTCCGGAGTAAAAAATAAATTAAAAAAAACCCGCACCGGGCTCTGGTGAATTTTTGTTTTTGTTTTTTTACTCCAGCCCTCCGATGTTCCAAGGAACCCTGAACCAGCCCCCAGCTCAAAAAGTTTGCCGACCCCTGATCTACACTCTAGAAATAATGCAGTTTGACACCACTTTAACTGTCATGGCTCCATCCTACAGAATCGTGGAATTTGTACTTTTGTGAGATACCAGCATTCTTTGACAGAGAAGGCCGAAGACCTAAAATTGCAAACCCCAGGATTCCATAGGATGGAGTACAGCACTTAAAGTGGTGTCAAACTGCATTATTTCTGCAGTACAGATGCAGCCTTAACAACTTCATTCTTTAACAAATTCTGCCATCAGAGCTTGAAAAAATTACTTTTTTGGACTATAACTCCCTGAATTTCCCAGTGAGAATGGCTAGTGCCCATGCTGGTTGAGTGATTGTGAGAGTTGTAGACCAAATAATAATGTTCCCAAGCTGGCCACCCTAACCTTTTAGTCTGTGCTAAAGTCCCCTTAATGAAATCCACATGTCTTTCCTCCACAGCCACTAAATTTAGCATTCCCTACTTTCAAAACATAACTGAAATGTATGGAAAGGGAAGGGAAGTCTGATCAGCTAGGTTAAAGTTGACTAAAACCTCATGAATACTCAATAAATACATTTTAAAATAGCATGGGACCTATGAATTTGAGCCTCTGCAGCAGAATGATAAAGCTAGCTTTGATTCTTTAATGGCTATGTGTATAAAATATTAATGTTTGGAGATAATTAGTAACAGTCACAGGCTTCTACCTATTATCAGCATGATGGACTGAAATGAGCATTTGTGTCCACCACCTTTTTTTTTCAGCTGTGTTATTCCCTATACTATCACTGAGGCTCTATAATTGCACATAGCAAGTAATTTCTTCTTCTGGTGATCATCTTTTATTTCAGTTCAATTTAGGGGCCCTCTGTAACTGTCATGACAACACCTGTGCCTTCCTTTGCTTGCAAGGGTCTTCTCTGTCCCATGTTATTTTTAGTACCACATTTGTGAGATTTATCCTCAAGGCTATAGAGATGGTGATAAATATAGCATAATGGGATATCGTGAAATGTACTTTTATCAAGCATGATGACCATATGTTGTTTGTCTGGCTCAATTTTTCATACAGGAAACAAAATGCTGAAAAATTGTTGCACAATTTTGATCTGAATATGGTGTCTATTTTGGATTGTTTCATCGTAGAGTTCTCAAGATCGAATCCATTCAGCAGTGCTTTCTTGCTTTCTTTTGTGCACTACTAAGAAGAGTTAGTGTCATCTCTAACAGTTCCTCTGCCAATATCACTTCTCACTGTTGCTGCTTCCCATTAATTTCCCTTCTGGATCTTCTCCATTACCCATTGGAACTATAAGTTCTCTCATTAATGGATGTTCATGCAGCCTTTAACTTTGAAAAGAATGGATGCATCTTGGTCTGGTACCTCTACTTTAAGTATTCCATCTTAGGTTTCTCTACTAGAAGTCTGAACCCTTTATATAGTCTAGTAGTGTCTGGAAGGTGTTACTTTCAGCCTCCCTGACACATTCAGTCCATCTTAGCATGCTAAAATGTGCATCCAAGAAAGAGATAGGGATATGAGTAGGACTTTTTATACCCGTTTTCTTGGAATTCTCTCATTTATAGGATCACCGAGAATTGAAGGTGATGTGCTGGCATATAACAACAGCAACAATAGTGCTTTTATTTATTTAATTTAGTTTTTATAACTTCATGGCACTGAAATGGGATGATGAGGATGGTGAGGATGATTCACCAATATTCTATAGCAGCTACATAGTTATGTCTTCATAACTAATTAATATGTCCTGGCCTGACCACCCCACCCCCATCTTAAGAGCCAGTGGCTAAATTGGGTGAAGGAGGTCCATTCCGTTTGCAGTTGGGGTGCAAGGAGAATGACATTTCCAATCCCTCCCACAAGTGATAAAGATTGCAATAAGGACTTGCAAGAGGTGTTCTGCTTCTGATTGTCATTTACTGGTGGGTGGCATTTACAGATTTTTACAGTAAGACAATGTAGTCTTACAATATAGAGCAATTATGGATCTGTAACTCTAGGTTACCAATCTGTAAAAGTAGTACCGAATGCCAGTCATCATCATCATCATCATTATTATTGTCCTGACCCTGATCATCATCTTTATTCACATCCCACTTTTTCTTCTAATTCTGCATTTAAATCAGTGTACAAATTACAAAACTGCAACATAGTTAAAATATACAGAAGACTAACAATGATATGAAATTAAATTATTGACAACACTGAAAGCAATTTAAAATATTGTATTAAAATATATAAAAAGCAGATTAAAAGCAGTACAAAGTTTGTAAATCTTCTCAAAATAACAAAGAAGAAAAAAATGCTGACAGAAGGACACCAAGGGACCAATGTAGCATCCATTGGAAGGGAGTCCCAGAGCCTAAGGGCAGCCACTGAAAAAGCCTCATCTCACATGCTCACCAGCTGTGCCTGCTAAGGGCCCCTCCTGAGGCTCTTGAGGTCTGAGTAGGTTCATACTCATGCATTCATTTAAAGCAGGGGTAGGCAACCTTTCCCCTTTAAGGGCCGAGGGACTTCAGCTCCCAGAAGCCTCAGCTATGTTGGCCAATAGTCCCATGTTGGCCAATAGCTCCTGGGATTCTGGGAGCTGAAGTCCCTCGGCCCTTAAAGGGGAAAGGTTGCCTACCCTTGATTTAAAGTATCTATACCCCGCTCTGTCAGAACCTACATTTCTTGTGGTTATGTGCTTTCAAGTCATTTCTGACTTGTGGCAACTCTAAGGAGAACCTATCAAGGTGTTTGCTTGGCAGGATTTATTCAGAGGTGATTTGCCATTGCCTTCCCCTGAGGGTGAGAGCATGTGACTTGCCCAAGGTCACCCAGTATGCTTCATGGCCATTCAGGAATTGAACCCTGGCCTCCAGAGTCACAGTCCAACACTCAAACCAGAACCTACATACTGTAATCCAAATAGAATGTACAGGAATTTCCTCAGCACCATAATGATTGAATATCAGTTATCCGGAATTCCAAATTCCAAAATATCCCAAAATCCAAAATTGTCCACATGTGAGGCTGAGATAGTGACACCTTTGCTTTCTGATGATTCAGTGTACACAAACTTTGTTTCAGGCATAAAATTGTTTAAAATATTGTGTATAAAATTTGTGTAGAAAAGCTTCAGACTATGTGGGGGAGATCTCCAAGAGATCTCATTGTGTACAATTCCAAAATCCAAAACACTTCTGGTCCTGAGCATTTTGAATACGGGAGACTCAACCTGTACAAAAGACCTCTTTGAAAATGTTATTTCACTCCAAGAGCCCCTGGAGGATGTCTTTGTTGTTCTGCTTCCTGCTATAGGCCATAAATATACAAGTCTTGGCCACAGCCAGACCTCTCCAGCTTCTACATAACTGTTGGGATGGGGGCTGCAGGAGGAAGGTGAGTCCTACTGGAGAGGAGCGGGGAGATGAAGCAGATTCCCTCCTGTGTCCCCATGAAGGATCTCAGTGAATCATTGGAATCATCAGAATTCCTGCTCTAGAAAAAAAAATATTTTTAAAAGACAAGTGAAAATAAGAGCTCATTGCACCAGTAAAATAAACCTTCTTACCTCTCCTGACTTCAATCTTAATTTGGGCGGCATCTGGATACTATCACAGGGATTTTGCTGCCAAATTCACTGCCTGCATCCAGCCTGGGTCAAGCCTGGGTTCCAGGACCAGTCAGCATGCCTCTTTTCAAAACCGGAAGTGGCCCTGGGACCCGGGCTGGACACAGGTTCAGCGGCAAATCCGTGTGATAAGCAATAGGTGATAAGCTCCATAGAAACATTGTGTTGATGGAGTATCGGGGACATTACTGTATTCCATCTTCAGAATATTGCTGTGAGGGTATTCTTCCTTCTCTTGGGCTACAGATGGAAGACACAAATTACACCAAATAAAAGACTGGTTTAAAGCAACTTTCAGGATAAATTAGAAAGCCCAAATGTTAATAAAGCATGGGGGACATTATTAGATTGTCAGTATTCTAGAGAGGTAATGCAATGATTAAATTGTTAATTCCAACTAGAGTAGACTCATTGAGTCCAAGGGAGGTTGGTAAATCAATGCCTATGTAAATTCTTCAATTCAATTGGTCTACTCTAACTGAGATTAATAACTGGATTTAAGCCATAGGGTTTATTTTGGTTTGAGTGACAGGGGAAGCTTATGGGTTCTTCTAATATTTGCATTAGCTACAAACCTGTTAGCAGAGCCTAATGGAGACAAGTACATTTTTATCAGCAGACAGCACTAGATTGTCAGAGACCTGCTAAATTTGCACACTCTTGTTCTGAGGACCTCCATCCTTGCAAGTGAATAGCTTTTACAGGTAACCATTTAGAACAACTGAAAGGAGATGGCCATCCTTTTGTTAAAAATCCTAACTATTCCTTCAGATGAATAAAGGAGGGAGATGCAGGCTATAAATAAAATGTATTATTATTATTATTATTATTATTATTATTATTATTATTATTATTATTAACGTGTCAAATCAATGAACTATATATATGGCCACCTCATTTTATCCCATACAGCTGAATGACAACTTCAGACTTCAGCATACCATTCCAAACTTGTTCTGCCTGCAAAACTGATGGCCTTATGAAAGACTACAGTAGGAAAATGGTACCCAATCTAGTATCCTCCACCCTCGTTCCCATAGAGCTGACTGGGAAAGATGGTGGGAATTGAAGTCCTACACATTGGAAAGTACCAAGCTAGCAAAAGTTGGAGTTAGCTATCAAAAGTACACAGGGGCCTTAAAATATAGAGTGATCAATAAACTATGGGACCTCTGGAACTGGTTTTTCTACATAACTACTAAAATGCCTGTGGAGGGATGAAGGAGAGAATGAATGCACTAATCCCTGGAAAAGCACCAAAATGTGCTTCTTGCTGTTCATGACAGAATAAGATAGCCAGTGGAGAATAACAAACACTCTTGTGGTACCTTCTATACTTGAGCTGGCCAAAGAAATTTTGTTACCTGAGGCAATTGACAAAATGACAACCCTCTCCACAGAAGCCAATAGAACTGGCAGTGAAATCTTAATTTCACTGTGAGCAAATAATACACTAAAGACAACAGATCCCATCTGAATTTGGAAGCCAGCTCTGGCCAGTACTTTTATGGGAAGCTGTCTATAAATACCAGGTGGTATAGTGTATATTTTCAAGGAAGGTACTGGTCAAACTACCTCTGAGAACATCCTATGCAATTCATGGTTACCATAAGCTGTCAGGCGATTTGAAGGCAGCACACAGGGAATGAACAGTGCCTGGCAATACACTGGAGAGCAGCATTCTGATTTAGGACTTGAGGACAGGATGTGCAGCACACAGAATTCTGTTTTTTAAAGGAGGAAATAACTGGGGATCAGGAGGAACAGCAGGGAGGGGGCTGTCACGTCAGCATTTGCCACCTTTGGTGGTTGCCTCCCTCTGGCTAATGATAGAGCTGGGTTTGCTATATTCTCACAGTATAAATTCTAGTGGGCTTGTGTCAACTTCCTTGGTTATCAGTGTCACACATTATCCCTGGTTCTCTCTAAGGTGGTTTCATTGATTAAAATAAAACAAAACAAAACTGGCTGCCGGTTCGGCTAACAGCTGCTGCTAATGAGTAGTATAACCAGTGAGGAATAACTCCGACAAGACTGTCCATTGGATAATGGACAGTCATTGGAAATGATTGTGCAACTATGCAACTCTAGTCAGAACTGTGGAAGAATAGTTATTTAATTTTGCACCTCACATTCAAGTTATTTGATGTTTTACTAATGAGTCAGCACCTTTTTTCACTAGCTATGCACCAAGCAATGGTTTCAGCTGTGCATATTTTGGTATATTGCCTCATGTATGAGAGTGGATCTATGACTTAAACTTGCATAATAAAGGGCTAAACAAGAATAAGGCATTTTTATGCACAAGAAGGTGTCCAATACTTCCTTATGCAGCAATTTCTTTCAAGTTGCACAACAGCACCAAGACAGCTGCCACTTGCACTTCCTCACAGCCCAAATTGGCACTGATTAGCTGTAGTGTGTGTGTGTGTGTGAGAGAGAGCGTGCGCATGCATGCATGCATGTGTGTGCCAGGAAATTCCATCTACAATTGTTGTCCTTCTGGTAGTTATCATCCTTCATCTTGGACCAGATCCCCCACATAAGTAAATGGAGGAGTTTTGCAGTCTACCAGTCTCAGGATTTTGGCCTGAGATATCAGCTCCATTTGATTAAAATAGTGTTTGCTCTCTGCCAATCGTTCATCACTCACAGAAATTAAATGAAGTTGCAAATGTGTAGCTTTAGTAAAATCTAGCCAAAAACCAACATATTTTCACATTTGCTAACACAGCTTTGCAGTTGTTCTGCATGTAGCTAGCTGCATAATTACAGACTACATTTATAATCTTGCAGCACTGGTGAGTCATAACAACTAAAGTGATATATTATCTGCCAAAGAGTTTTTGGTGCTTTGCAGTCATTTTGCTACACTAGGGTTTTATTTAGACTTTGTGCACTAGAAATTTCACTGAAAACCACAAGAGACAGTGGCAGAACAAATTAAAAACAACATCACTTCATGGTTCCTAATTGCATGCATATGATAAAAACAACAACAACAAACCTTTGCCCACTGGTGTTGTGATATGGCAGGACAGCATGAGGAAAAAATAATTGTATGAGAGGGAAAAAAATTGTCACCATGTACTAAATATTTGGAGGGGACTTTTGTAATGGTATTTAAAACATAGAAATAATTGTTGTTTATTTGTTGTTATGTACCTTCAAGTCATAACTCACTTATGGCGACTTTATCATGGGAGTTTCTTTGCAGAATTTGTTCAGAGGGGGTTTACCATTGCCTCCCTCCGAGGCCGTGAGAGTGTAACTTGCCCAAGGCTGAAGTCTCTCAAATCCAAGTCCAGTACTCAAACCACTATACCATGCCACAGTATAATCCCACAAATTATATTGACACAAATAATATTGCCCCACAAAGACATTAGACACATAAAGTCAACAATCCTGTATGATGTAGTGTAACTAGATTAGCTCTGGCTCCAGGTCTCCCCGCCGGATGCTCCCTCTTTTGTGACCAGGCTCCGCCATGAGCCTGTAGTTTACACATTTGCCAGCACTTCTTGGCTTCTTGGTTTGTTTAAATGTTTTTAATTGTTTGTACATGGAGGTTCTTAACTCCTGATAATTTTTAAATTGTAATTGATTTAATAATTTTTTAAGGGGGGGAGGGGGGGAAATTGTTCTTAGCTTGTATGATGTTTTTATCTTGTTAGCCGCCCCGATTGCGCTCAGAGGGGCGGGGTATCAAATAAATATTATTATTATTATTATTATTATTATTATTATTATTATTATTATATTAGTGTAGTGTAATAGTTTGGTATGTGAAATTGCTGAGCAATTTACCTATCTGGACCTACCACTGAACCCTTCTCCCAACCATTCTATGCCTGGTGGAGAGCTGTGGGTCATAGCCAGATGCTTCTACAATCCCTTTGCACTCCATCAGGCATGGAATGGCCATGGGAGGATTTAGTGGCACTACAATATGCTGTGGTGTGTGTGTTTTCATCACTGCAGAAAGAAGAAGGGAATATCAAACTCTGGAGTGACCAGAAAAAGATATACATGGGGCTGTTCACACTATGTTATAAACTGGTTTGTAAACTGGTTTAAAAGGGGGTTGTTCACACTTGTGCCAGTTTTCCAAACCCTAATTCCAGGGGGGGGGGTGAGGGCAGCACAAATCCCATTAACCCAATGCTTTTGAAAACGAGGCATTTTCTGCATCTTTTCAAAAGCACCAGGTTTTTCTAGGGAGCCACCAATGTGAATGTGCTACTGATCCTATTTTGGGCACCCAGGAGGGAGAGGTGATGGGCAGAGAATGGGCAAAGAGGTGGAATGTCCCATTTCATCCCACAGGTCTTGGCTTGGTGGCAAACCACCATTGTTTTTCCCTCTCTGCGTTCGTGGTTGCACGGGTGAAGATACCAGTGGATTCAAATTTCCTGTGCTGTCAAGTTGTCCCTTTAAACCATTGCTCAGCTATTTTCCTCTTCTGCTGGTGAATTAGGGCCTTTACAGACCCGCCTTTTGGGGTGGCACAGAGCTGCCCATGGGAGCTGCGGAGCGGGGCCCTGGCAACTGCACACCACGGCCCCAATCCTCCCCTTTGCCCCAAGCCATTTAAGTCTTTGTAGGTCAAAGCTACTTTGAGTTGACTCTGGAGACAAACTGCCAGGCAGTGCAGTTAGAGAAAAACCAGTGATAGATATCTTAGAAGATGCACCAGGCTCCAGTCTGAATGTGGAAAATGTAGAATAAGTCCCCAAAGCAACATGTTGTGGTGAATAACTGTGACGAGTAATTATGTTTATATTATAGATCCCTAAATCTCTTCATTCGAAATGTTGAAAGCAAATTGGCATAATTGCTGTGAATGGCAGGTGGTGGCTCCCTGGTCAGTGCAGTAGTCAGTCTGCTCTGGGTTTTAATCTAAACCTTAAAGAATCCATCCAAGATGATTAACTTGTTTTCAAGCTAGGGCACAGCATCTTCTATAGTATCTTTGATGTTTAAGGCAAAAACTGCAGTAGATTAATCATTCCACTGACATGGAAACCAGTCACCACTGGTTGCCATTGATATCAATATATTGGAAGTTTTTCATTTTAGTTACATCTCTTACTGTTCTCTCACAACTCCTGAATACATTTCTCCAAGTCCACATGTACTCTCCTGCACAAACACACAAAAAATGTGGTTACGTACCTTTTTACATACTTTTGGCATGTACTTTTGCACACTCCCTTCTGTTCACTCTTAACTATTCACATCATGTATGTGAGCATAAGCCTGAACCAATGGGATGAATCTATGAAGCAATGAACTGTTATTTGGGGGATAAACCCTATCTGGATAGGATAGTGTAAAGTTGGACAGTTGACCATTCACATTTGGCACAGCAAACCAACTGCAAATAAGAAATAAAAATCCCAGTACTTGTGGAAATTGTGTTGATGGAGTGTTGTAAACAGTCCTTAGAACCAAACACCAAAAACCTGGAACCTTCAGCAAGCTTCTTTTATTGTAAAACAGCAAAAACAAAAAAACAAATAATAATAATAATAACAATAATAGCTTCACTTTAGCCAGAAGGCTAAACAGGAATAAAGCCTAACTGCTACATGATTCAAAATTGGTTAGTAGCAGCATCAGGAGAATATTTTAGTTAGTCCATTACAGCTCAAAAGTTAAAAAGCAAGTGAGTGGCTTTCTAGTTCACAAGTTTCAGCCCCCCAATTCTCCACCCTTTTGGGTGTAGTCTTTACAGACTGATTGGTTGATGATACATGACGTGCTTTAGCCCAACCTTTAATTACCATAATAAATCATGTGAGTACATTTCCGATAACAATTCTCATGTTGACAAAATCCTTTATGTAAACAAACCTCTTTCTCACAGAACTGAAGACTTGTTTGGGCTAGAACACATCTGGGCTGATAACTGTGAATCTGGCCTCAGAAAATAACAACTTTTCTCAGCAAGGAAAAATACAGACACACATCTTTTACATTTCAACATTTTAACATTGACTCTATATCCCATTTAAACCTAACAGTACTGTCATCTGAACAATTGCTTGCTAGCAATATTTATTGAAATATTTCCTTGTTTTCTCTGTGGTGATATATGAAATTATGACTCTGGAGATCAGAGTTGGATTCCCACTCCCCATGAAACCCACTGATGACCTTGTTCAGGACACACTCTCTCAGCCTCAGCAGACGGCAATGACAAAACTCCTCTGAACAAATCTTGCCAAGAAAACTGTCAGAATTATTGGCCCAAGATCAGAAAATCTAAGAAAACATCACAGTGATGGTTTACTGATGATTTATTTTGGAATCCAAAACAGAGGTCCAGCACTCTGACAGGTTAGTGTCCAAACTAAGGGCTGGTACAGGCGGCCCAAAAGGGGCAGATTGGAGCCATGGCAACCACATGCCGCAGCCCCGATCCTCCTTTTTCCCATTCCTTTTGGTGGCAGCAAAAGGCCATCCTTTCAGCCATGGTGATGGCTTTTTTGCACCCTTTTGGCACAGTGTGCACACGCTGCACCAAGAGGGTGTCCTGATGCCATGTACCATGCGAAGGGTGTACAACATCAGGATGGGGTCAGGGTGGCCAGCGTGTGGTTGCCCTGTCTCAACTCCACCCCCAGGCTGGCCTTTAGGCCAATCTGCAATGGCCCTAAGTTTCCCCAGAGCAATACACCCTTTAAACCCCTTTCTCCCCCAGTTCTCCCCTTTCCTGACTCTTAATGAGAGAGCCTTGGGATACATCAAAAGAATCTTTTAAGCATCTACTTACCCCCACCCTCTGGTATCTCCTGCATCTGCCCCAGGAAGGGAAGGTGTTTTGCTGGCCATCAAACGTTGGTCCTAGGAAGTAAACAAGGTCATAAACAACCTTCCTATAGCCTGTCTGTTCTCCCAATTGCATATTATTTGGGTCATAGTTCCCTTCCAATTCATCTCTACTTCTTTATATCGATATATTATCTTTATATCCTTCATATCCTTTATTCTGGCAGATCCATACCCTTATGGATATGACCAAAAAACCCCACAACCCACCATGATATGACCTAAGAGTCACCATAAGTCAGAAATGATTTGAAAGCACACAACATACACACACACACACAGAATCAAGCATGTACAGTTGTGGCATGGGAACATTCATTTAGGGGGGGTTGCAGACTGCCAGAAATAGTGCAAATTGAGTCCACTTTTAGGGTTAGGGTTAGTGCTAGGGAATCATGGGAATTGTTTTCTTTCTAAGACATTGAGCCTTCTGTCAGAGAGCTCTGCTGCCACAATAAAATACAGTTCCCATGATTCCCTAACCCTAACCCTTAAAGTGGATTCAATTTGCACTATTTCTGGCAGTCTGCAACCCCCCTAAGTATTATTTTTAAAAATACAAACATGAGGAAAGATGTGTATCTTGAACAAGCAATGAAGGGGAGATTTTGTTTTCTTTTGTTTTTTGAGAAAATTTGTTTTAAAAATGTAATTCCTTGATGCTTTTCTACTTTCCTTTCTGTAGTCCTGTATTTTATTTTTACATCAGGAACCTGAGTTATGTGAAAAATATAAAAAGCTATCAACAGAAATTTGTAATCTCCTTTCAGGGGTTTCTTTTGTTTTCAAGCATTATTTCTATGCAAATGTTTACAGATTTTAATTTAATAGCACTCTATAATTATCTCATTTTTAAAAATTGATTCTTATATGTATTGTTAAACATTGTTGAAATATCATTGCCTATGGAGAATTGAGACATTGTTAATATCTGTTGGAAGTACTGCAGTGACACTCTTTTTTTAAAAAATTATTCTATTTATATCTCACTGTTCTTCCATAATTAAAGGCAGCTACCATATATTGGTAGCATACTATCATATTCTCATTATTAAACTGATGGATGGTGTGTTGTCTTTCACACTAGGTGGTTTCCCCTCATGTCAGTGACAAGTAAGTCAAAGGTAGAGAATCAGGAATTTGGTACTCTTGTTGCTGCTGTTTTTATTGAAAGAATATATTTCTCTCCCATTAGATGGCAGCATATTTGCTAACTCTCTTGCTGAATCTGCAAGAAACATCCATCAGTAAAAGTGTCTTGCTGCATATAATGCAGCCTGAAGGAAAAATAGTAAAGAACTGTAAAGAACAGTATGCTGCTTGACATGCCAGAGTTCCTTCCTGTGTAAAATACAATGAAGTAAGACTGACTGACTTAATTTTATAACACTTCATTCTAGGTTTGTTTGTTGATTTTTTTGCAAACAAAGAAAGGTCAACAAAATTTGGGAATATATTAAGAAGTCATGGGACATAGGAAGCATGATAACTTGATGTGTAAAGGCTCAGTATAAGAATGTTTTGGCTGATTTGCTAGCATTTAAGTTGCAGATCACTGTGGATTCCACACTGTTTCTGTCAGTGAAATTGGACCAACAAGTTGCTTGTCTAACACAATATTAGTAGAGGTTTTTTGTTGTTGCTTTGTGACTTCAATTTAACTTTACCTTATGGCAGCCCTGTCCTAGGGTTTTCCTGATAAGATATATTCAGAGGAGGTTTGCCACTGCCTTCCAGAGAGTGTGACTTGTCCAAGGTCACCTTGTGGGTTCCCACAGCTGAAAGGGGATGTGAACCCTTGTCTCCTAGAGTCCTAGGATTGTAGAACCCTGGTCTCCTAGAGTCCTAGGATTTGTAACTGATTTGTATTCATGCTCCCCATGCATTCATGATCATGGCACTATTGCCATGATTGTAAAAGTCTCCCAGTTTTGCTTTACTGGGCAGCAGCTACTGTGAGTGATAGAGATTTGTTTTGCTATCAGCTGGACCATAGTATATGGACATTTCCACCCTGCTTCTTCCAGCGATCTTCAGTGCAAGGAAGAATTACAATGGGGATACTGTTTCTGACATTGCTGGAGGGAAGGAGGGAATGTCTGTCACACCAGACATTGCTGGAGGGAAGGAGGAAACATCCTGTGCCCTGATTGATAGAACAGACCCCCATTGCTCGTATCACCTGCTGCCTGATAAAGGAGGATGGGGCATACCTAGACAATGCTGCTTAGCTAAGTATACTTTATCCTGCTTAAGCTAGTATGATCATATGCTACTTTATGCTAGTATTGTATATTTAATTAACTAGCTGATCTAGGGTCTCAGCTCTAGGCTAACATTCAAACCATTACCCCATGCTGCTTCTCATTACTATATTAACAAATATAATAAAATCTACTGTTTTATTCCCCTAAACACATTTCTGAAAAGTATGCCATGCCAGTTTCAGTAAATGTGCGTACTACCACAGCTACGAAGATTATGCCCAAAGGATATTTTAAATAACTCTTATGTGGAACATAACCTCTGCTGTTATATGAATTTCATCCAGAATACCTGACATTACTTGTGAACTTCCCCCAAAATGGGCATGCAGCAAGCTGGAAAGGAAAACAAGCAACTTTATTCAGATGTAAAAACTTGATTGTGGGTATTGAATATTGAATACTTGAATACTGTGTTCAGTTCTGGGCACGACAATTCAAGAAGGATGCTGTCAAGCTGGAGTGTGTCCACCAGAGGGCAACTAAAATGTGAAAGGTCTGGAAACCAAGCCCTATAAGTAGCGGCTTCTGTAAGTGGGTATGTTTAGCCTGGAAAAGAAAAGGCTAAGTGGTGACATGATGGCCATGTTTAAATATTTAAATGGGATGCCATATTGATGATGAGTAAGCTTGTTTTCTGCTGCTCCAGAGACTGGGACATGGAGCAATGGATTCAAACTACAGTGGGGAAATCCACTTAAACATTAGGAAGAACTTTTTGATGTGAAGAGCTTTTTGACATTTGACAGATGTTCAACACACATCCTGTCTTGGAGTGTGTGGAGTCTCCTTCTTTGGAGGCCTTTAAACAGAGGTTGGAGGATCATCTGTCAGGAGTGCTTTGACTATGTATTTTTGCATGGCAAGAGGTTGGACTGGATGACCTTTGTAGATTGTTCCAATTCCATGTTTTTATGAATCTATGGGGTTAACCAGACAGTGCAAAGCGCCGTCTTCAGAGCAAGGAAGGGGAGGGGCAGAGACACACTGGGTGCCCCAACCCCTTCCCCAAAACGTCCTTGGAGCAGCCGGCCCTCCGCACGGCTGGCGCTCTGAGAATGCCCTCCCACTGCAGCGTCCACACACGCTGCAGCGGAAGAGTCACATAAGGTGCACCGGCAGCCTTTTGCGGCACACCTTTGGCTATTTTAGTGCTCCTTCCAGGGGCGGTAAAGCTGCGCCGTGGGGCCGAGGAATGGGGATGCCTCGGCCCCGATCCGCAGCTTCCTGGGGCGGCCCAGTGCCACCCGTCTGCTTCTCCCCACAGATATATTGATCCTAGAGTTTCTCAATCCACTACCCTCCAAATGTCCACATTTCTTCAAGACTAGAACACATGGATTACAATGTCAGTGCTACTTGGAGATGATAGAAGATGTAGTTAAGACAGCAGGAAGGCACTAGGAGTGTATAACTCTTCTATACTCTTGGTAAGTCAACAATTTGTCTAACTTGATCTTTCAGAACAATATATCACATCAGATGCCACCATTTCCTTTCCACATTAATTGTGGAAAATGCATATTAGATTTTTAAAAACATATTATGAAATGTCATCAAATTAAGGGCCATTTCAGAATGACTTTCTTTGTCCAAGACTTTTTCTCCTAGAAGACAAATTATTCTCTTGAACTAATTCAAGAAGTCACATATGCAAGTTGGATTCTTCTCAGTGCTTGGAAGGAATTCTCTTAAAGTACTAGAATTCACTGGGCTGCTTGTTTTGTTTACTTTTTGCTGCTATTGATTTACATCTTAAACAGCAACATTAAAAAATGCATCAAGGTAGCACATTTCTACAGTGTAAGCATTGGCAGTTTGTGAAAAAGACTGATGCACCACTGATTTGGATGGATTCACAGACATGAGTGATAGACTTGTAATGGGCTATAATATTTCATATTATGAGTGATAGACTTGTAATGGGCTATAATATTGGCAGGTTACTCTGTTCACTCTTTGGCTGGGTTTACATTATGGGGGAAAGGTGCAGAGGCCTTTGATGAGATCCAGAAGTATCCAGGATTTTCAGTTAAAAGGCTCTTGCAGAACGAGACATGGAAAGATCTTCTCCTGTAGATCTTGCTACAAGGTTGCTCTAGCCTAGATATTTAATTACTTGACTCAGGCAATGAAGGGTGAAAAGAGTGATGTGAAAAGTCTCTTAAATCAATTCCATTCTGGTCATTTATCTTCTCAAACCTGCCCTATAAATTTCTGCCAGTTTTACTATCCATTGAGGAAAAGATACAGTCCCTTCCCCTAGTCTTTCTAATTTTGTTTTTACTTTGAATTTTAAAGAAGGAATTATTGCTGGGGACGGTGGGAGGAGAATGATAGGAATGAGCTATGAATGTAGTCTGAATCTGGAAAAGTTAACATAAGACAAGTGAAGTGGGTTTTCAAAGGGCATTGTATGCCCACAGCAATTGTATTGCTGACAAGAGAGGCACTAGTTGGATGATATTTGTCCCTGACCAATTGCTTTTGCCTTCGAGATGATAATCATGGCTTTTCTTGTTCCTAATGGACTTTTCCAAGTAGAGAAGTGAAAAGACTGCTGAGCTAGTTAAGAGATAAGCTCTTGCTCTACAGTAAGGCCTAAATGAACTACCTTGCACTATAGTTATAAATGTTACTTTGTTGTGTCACCAGTCAAGTTGTTGTATTCCCCCTCCCCCCAAAAAACAATAAGAACATGGAGTAAAGTGTGGATTTATGTCTTGCTTTAAATTAAACCCTGTGGGGTTTCTAAAAGGTTTCTGAGCATATCCACAACTCAAAAGAAATGAAAAAACAACAACAATAAAATGTGAACAGAAAAGATGTGTGCAACAAATGGAATGAAGGAATCAAGACAGCATTTGAGAGCCATAATTTTGAGCTAGTAATTGTATGCCATGAGCAGAAGTTTCTAATAGCTCATTTGCACAGGAGGCATAGTTTTTCATTCCTTTTCTCTGTATGCCAAAGAATGAATGGTCTGCTTCTTTATTGAATTTATTCAGATCATTTTTATGAAATACCAACTCCAGTTTTGTAAGTAATGGTCTCAGAGTAAATAAACAGAATGAAAGAAAAGGTGACTATTTTTCTTCCATGACATTTGTGAAGCTATAGATTATTTATTTACCTAAAAAGCCCATTAATTACCAATGATTGATTAGATTATTAAAACTGTTCTTTGAAAACATCAGATATTTTGGATCAATATGTAGGCAGTATATTCCATAAAATACTGAGAATATACAAGCACACACACACACACACACACACACACACACGTTAAACACATGTAATGTACAACATGGCTGACTACACCTTCTTAATGATCTATAATCCAAATAATTCACCCACATCCCAAATTCCCATGTTGTATTGGCACAACAGTTGCTGAGTCATTTCAAAAAAGTATTTATGGAGTCCCTTTCAGCAAATGTGTTTCTAAAAGAGTGGAAGGCCAGAAGACAAGAACAGTGCATTGATTTTCTGGGTAAAGTCAACAAATTCTGTACTTGTAACAAGGGCAAAAAGCAAGATTTAAAATACCTTTCTCAAAATATGTTGTTAATAAAATGTAACATTATATAAAGCAAGAAGTTCAGATTATTTTTTCTTAAAGCAGAATAAATGTATCCATTATCATTGTAGCCTGTGAATATGATTTATATACTTATTATTTTTATGATATTATGATAGAAAGGTACACATTTAAAAATGCTTTGAATATTATGTTATTATTTATTTTGCAATCTTCCTTCATTGCCTTCAAAACAGGAATCAAACAAAACAAAATTTTAAGCAGAAAGTTACACAATAAATATACATAGTGAATTTCATTCCAGTATCTCAGTGCTAAACAAAGACATTGCTTTCCACAATGTTTTACTTCTTTCCTGGCTCCCTTGAAAATAGATGAAATTGGACACCAGGTCAAAAAGAAAACAGAACAGTTTCCTAGATGGGCATACCAGCCTTTGCATGAATATTAGCTTACAGTTGTAAACTCCTTAAAGACTGCCTATAAAGTGGTATATAAATGAAACTGCTATTGCTATTGAATATCTGAGTCTCAAAGGAAAATATTGTGTTGCAAACTGTTATGCTCCAGAGAGCTTGAAGTAATCTTGGAAGTCATCTGGTCTAAACTGCTGGACTATCTAGGATTTGTAATGCAGAATGCTATCACCATCTTCCTAACACACTGAATGCAACTGCTACATCCCTGGCAGACTTTTCACAAAGGAGAGTTCAACAGTTTCTACACTGTGTCAATCTTTTCTCTATTGAATTTGCTAGATATTTCCTCTTAAGTCTGCTATTCTACAGTTTTCACTCATTGCTTCCACCAATTTGTCTTCTGGAGCAACAGGGAACAATTCTGCTCCACTTTCTGCATGACAACTCTTCAGATATTTGAACATCTTTATCATATATTCCCATTCCATAGCTGGTCTCCTGTTAGTGACATACACTTGTGTAAGTCACACTATGCAAGTAAGGTGAATTATTTGCTATTGAGTCTGGCATTGACAGTGATGGAAGAAGAGTTGTATATATAACAATGCTGCACATTGCACAATGGCACCCAGTAATTGACATGTGTTTGTGCAATGGTGCTATTCTGCATGGGGTTTGTGTATCTCATATGGATAGTTACATTATACAGAGGGGATTTTGGATGGCAGCCCATGGGTATGCATGTGGATAAGGGACACATAAAAAGTGGTGCTGTCCCTATATCAGAATCTTAAATTTATTTATTTATTGTACTGTATGTGATCCGTCTTCATAGTCAGCAAGAGTGACCACTCCTATGGAGAATCTCATCTGCCAGACTTGCAGTCTCTGCACCTTTCTAGAGGACAGACTTTCCTGATCATCAAGCAGCTCAGATGCATGTATCTGATCTAATGAAGCTGCTTCTGCATTATTATTATTTTAAAAAAAAAAAATTGGACACAGGACAAACATAATGTAAATCCAATGGAATATTTTTTTTCATAAATAAAATCTTATTTTTGGTATAAAATCACTCATTCTGTTTATGTTGCAGGTAGCAAGGTTGCTTCTGAGAGTGTGAATTATGCCAGCCTTGCAAAGTAATTTGGTGTAGTTATATCCACTTTGTTGTGGAGAGTTAGAATGGTCTATGGAAACCCTATATGGTAGTCTACTGTAGTTGTTGTTTTCATTTCCTGGTATTGACTTTTTGTAGGGAAATGCATGGGTGGGGATATAAAGTTGATAATACTAATAGCAGCAATGCAGCAGTTTTATGAGGGTCATTAGAGTGAGCCTGGGATAACAGAAGGAATCGGTACTGGTGTGGGGAGAGATATCATGTGTGACAGGAGGTCATGTTAGACGCCTGCAAGATCGCCCTCTCTTCTTTCCTCCTTGATGCCTAAAAACCTCAATATTCCAGACACCAGGGAGCATGAGATATGCAGTTTTCAAAGTGCACCTAATATCCATTGCATAAATCCAAGCATCCCAGATAACTAACTTTCCCATTCTGCATTCTCCGATGTTGAATGTTCATTTGATCATACTTAATGCAATACATGTTTAGGCCCAGTATAAAAACAATAAGGGATCAGAGGTACATATTACCTTGTTTTTATAGCAGTAGCTGAATCAATGCCTAAAATAGTCTTAGGGGGAAAACACTTCTTGTTAAAGGTGACCTACAAATCTTTGGACAATTGTTTCTGCAAGGCTTCAGCATGTAATGTTTAACTATACTTATCTGCTTAAGCTGTAAATTGTAGTAGAAAGGAATTTTTATCAAAGCCAGCACCTTCATTTTTGTGTTTCTAGAAAAACAACACTGACCAAATCTCTTCATTCATTAAGACAAATAAAGATTAGTATCTTATGTTTTCTTATTATGTCCAGAATACAAACCAGAATAAACTGAACAACAGAGAACAGAGTAAAAAACAGAAAGAGTTGGGAAGGGACTCCATCTTATCCCATCCCCCATCTTGAAGGAGTCTCGGGGCCGATGCAGACTGGTCATTTGGGGTGGCACAGAGCCGCCCTGGGAAGCAGCAGATCAGGGCAGTGGCAACCCCACGCAATGCCACTTCTTTTAGGGGTGGCAAAAGGCTGCCCTAAGAGCCGGGAGTGCATCTTGATGCAGCACGGTGTGTGTACGGCCTTGTGGCATCAGGATGGCATTGGGGTGGGGTTGGGGCAGCTGGCATGCAGCTGCCCTGCCCCAACTCTACCGTCAGGCTGGCTCTTTCGGCTGGCCTGCAATGGCCCTCAGTGAAGCAACAAGGAGAGGTGAGAAAAGATTCCATCTAGTCCATCTAGTCTCTGTCCCAGAGGACAGAGTGCTGCAAGGGTGCAAGGCAGGTGAGTGGAGGAAGGAAGGGGTGACTAGCCACCTCTCCCCCAACCATGGAGAAGGAAGTGAAGAAACTAAAGGAGGGAGAGAGTTGGGATGGACTAAAGGATGGAGGACACAAGGGAAAGGAAGAAAGGAAACCTAGGGAGGCATAAATAATATACAGGGAGACAAACAGCTACTGTATAGCAGTAGTGGTGGGTGTTTCTGACAGGAGTGAATTGTAGTGACACTATAGCTAACAATGGTTGGCACTGTGCACAGGGAGGTGTAGGTGGCCCTCCTTGTATAATCCCATCACCTAGTAAACCCTATGAAGAGACACCCCAAGAGAGACACAGGCAAGATCAGAGCATTAACAGAAAGGGAAGGAGGGAGATATCACACTTGCAAAATTAACCAAGGGCATAAGAAAGATGCCAAGACAAATAGCAGTCACCCCTAGAAATGTAAATGGCATCCAAAGCAGCATTACACATAAAATAAGGATGTGGAATGTGAAAAGCATAAGCCAAGGGAAGCTAGACATAATAAAAATGGAAATGTAATGCATGAACATAGCAGTACTGGGGGTGAATGAGTTAAAATGGACATGAATGGGCCACTTTGAATCAGACAACCACACAGTATTCTACTCAGGGAATGAAAAGACAAGAAGAAACGGGGTGGCTTTCATACTCAGAAAAGATGTGGCAAAAGCAGTCAGAGCATACAATGCAGAATCAGACAGAATCTTTCAGTAAGGTTCCTTGGTAAGCCTATGAATATCACCATAATCCAAGTATATGCACCAACTACAGAAGCAGAACATGAAGAAATTGATATATTCTATGAAGGAGTACAGGAAGAAGTTGACAGCATACCAACACAGGATGTCAAGTTGACCATTGGAGACTGGAACACAAAAGTTGGAAGCAAAGAAGAATAAAAAACAGTAGGCAGATTGGAATTAGGCAAAAGAAATGAAGCAGGTGAGCCTCTGATAGATTTTTGTGAAGCCAACGACCTATTCATTGCAAACACATTTTTCATACAACCAGAAAGATTACTAAACATATGGACATCATCAGATGGTCAGCACAAAAATTAAATGGATTATATAATTGGAAGTAAAAGATGGCGGAACTCTATACTCTATACTGGTGGCCAAGACAAGACCAGGCACTGACTGTGTCACAGATCATGAATTACTCATATAAAAATAAGAATAAGACTTAAGAAGAAAACAAAACAACTGATTATACCAGAATACGATCAAAATAATATCTCAACAGAATTCATTGACAACATAAGAAACAGATTCATACTACTAAGCATAATAGACTGAGAACCAGAAGAACTATGGTCTGAAGCCAGGGACATAATAAAAGAAGAAGACAGACATTTTCAATAAACAAAAAGAAAGAGGAAAAAAACAACAACCATAGATGATAGAAAAACAACAACATTATAAGCAATAAAGAAAAGAAGAAAAACAAAAGGGAGATAGGAACAAATGAAGAATTATGAATTCAACAGTACAATGGCTTTTGCGGAAAGATAAAGAAAATTACTACAATGACCAATGTATAGAAATAGAAGACAACAACAAAAAGGGAAGAACAGGTCAGAGATGGTTGCATACTTTCACCCTATTTGTTCAATGTGTATGCAGAACATATTATAAGAAAAGCAAGGTTTGGACACAGAAGAAGGAGAAGTGAAAATAGGATGAAAGAATATCAACAATCTGAGATATGCAGATGACACCATAATACTAGCAGAAAACCTCACAGACCTGGAACACCTACTAAGAAAGATCAAAGAAGAAAGTACAAAGGCAGGCTTAATGTTAAACACAAAGAAAACATAAATAATAACCACTGAGGACCTTCACAAGTTCAACCTAGACAATGAAGAAATAATAGAAATAGAACAGGGATGTTATCACGTGGGGGAAATCCTATGAGGAAACGGGGGTTTAAACTGAAAATAACCCGCAAAACCGGGTATATTTTCAGATGACGTCACATTTAAAAGGAGGTTACTCTGAACAGAAAGTAGTCAGAAACTGCTTCTTTTTATTTTCGGGGATCTTCCGAAAATAAAAAGAAGCAGTTTCTGCCTACTTTCCATTTGGAGTAACCTCCTGTTAAATGCACAAGAGGTTTTCACACAGGGAAAGCCGGCTAATTAATTGCTTCTGCTTTTGTGGTAGCACTTTCACTTTAAAGCCAGCTTCTGTTTGGAGCTCTCCGTGTGATAACGTCCTAAGACTTCCGGTACCTGGGATCAAACATTGATAGAAATGGGGACTGCAGTCAGGAAAT
>CM034706.1:67701321-67712755 GCA_020142125.1 Phrynosoma platyrhinos | reverse complement strand
ACAAAAGTTAGAATCATACAAGCCATTGTATTACCTATTACCATGTATAGATGTGAGAGCTGGATTGTTAAGAAAGATAAAAAGAAGGCAGAGGGAGGTAGGAAGATAGGAAGGCTACATGCCAGATGGATGGACTCTATTAAGGAGGTCATGGGTATTTAAGCAAAGCAGTGGAGGTCAGGGGATCTTGGAGATCTCTCATCCATAGGGTCGCCATGGGTCAAGATCAACTTGAGAGCAGTTAACAAGAAAAAACAACAACAAAGTGATTAGTCACCAGTATCTTACTGGGATGTTTCAGCTCTTGAATTTCACAGGAAAAGAAAATCTGTGTGAATAAAATTAATCTCAGTTATCATTCCCATGGCCTTCTCCCTTCCTTTGTTGTCAATCTCAGGGGGAAAACGTCTAAGATAGAGCACTGGTAGCTTCTGGATATACTTCTGTTTATGATTAGAAGTAAGCTTTCCTACTGATACTCAGAATTTTTATGAGGCTCAAATTTACTGTGAAGATGCCAGTATTTGGGGTGGTAAATATTTTTGTGTATCCCTGTTTTGTGAATTTTCCCAGTTATTCTTCAAAATGCTGTTGCTCAAACAGTGGATTGAATATAATTCCTTGCTTTGGAGGCAACCTGCATTTCTGTCTTCAACAGCCAGAACATACCCAGTCTAATTTCAGAAGCTAAGTCCTGATTTGTACTTGGATAGAAATCCAGTAGGGAATACTAGAGATCTCCAGGCAGGGCAGGGGCATACTGTGACAAAATACTGCATTAAATAAACCAATAGTCTGCCAGAAATAGTGCAAATTGAGTCCACTTTTAAGGGTTAGGGTTAGTGCTAGGGAATCATGGGAATTGTTTTTTTTCTGGGACATTGAGCCTTCTCTGTCAGAGAGCTCTGGTGCCACAATAAAATACAGTTCCCACAATTCTCTAACCCTAACCCTAAAAGTGGACTCAATTTGCACTATTGATGGCAGTCTGCAACCCCCTAACTTAATATAAGCAACCTTCCATGTATCTGTATGTTTGTCTGTAAGAACACAAGGAACACAAGCATATAAGACGATGCTGCATTCTGTTGCCCCCCCCAGTAAGAATTGTACCCTGATTAAATTTTCCTTCAGTTCCAAAATTTTTAGTGTTTAGTGTTTTAAAACTTTAGTCAAGCATTTAGAAATACAGTTTAGCCATCCAAAGAAAAGGGGCAGGCAAAGTTACCAAGGGAATGCAAACAGAGCCAGTATCAAAGTTTTAGGTGTGAATGATTTTCAGTTCGCTGCAATGCTAGAAATTTGGAGACTGGAGGAAAATTTCATTGGAGGCTAGATACCTAATTGAGGGCAATGCCCTTATTTTGTCCTCTCCACTATATACTCCACTATATACCCTATATGAACCCATGGTAAACATCCTATAAATTGCATTTAATTTTGAATGGTTGTGATGTGGCTTTAAATAAATAAAACAAACCTGTGTGGCTTTGATCCAGTTCCATAGCTTAGATGTTGCTTCATCTGCAAAGAACTGTTGAAGCTAAAGTCTGTGCTTAAGTATCAGGCTGTTAAGAGAGAACTTTGATACAGGGAAATGTTCTCAAAGCTCAGCCACAACACTTCCAAGAACCCAGCCACAAACATGATATAGATGTTCAACCACCTATGTTCTTTGCCATGAGAAAAAGAGGTTGGAAGGGCAAGATTCAGAAGATGAATCTAATAGACCTTAATTGAAGGGAAGAGGTCAAAGTTCATCATGTAATAACCAATGTCAGGATTTGTAGGTTCTCATGAGAGAGGAAGGTTTGGAAGGAAATTTTAAGAGGGACAAAGGGTCATTTTGCAAATATTGGGAGGAGGTTTTCTTATGAAGCTGGAGAGATACTAACTGGAAAATGTATAGATGTTTAGAGGGATAGAAAATATCTGATTTGATTTCCCTCTATTTTTAAAAGGAGTAAGTGATGATCCAAGGAAGAAAAGGCTGCTCAGTGCACAAAAAGAGAAAAAATCAATAGGAAATGTCAGTGTCAGATGCCCTCTCCTACTGAATTATTTTTTGCTCAAATCATTGCCAGCAATTAGATAAGATGTTGGTGTGGAGGTTTTTGATTCAGCTTGAGTGTCCTCTTCCCCCAATTTTTCTTTGCAGAAAGAAATTGGGTCCAGTGGAAACATAAAAGAACTGCCTGAAGAATTTTCAATTGTGGAGGAAGAATAGGAATTGAAGACATGGAACCAGACTGGTAGTCCCTGAGAGAGAAGTCATTTTAACCTGCACTGTCATGTTCCTGTCAACATGACCATACAATAACAGGAGCAATAGAGGGTGTGTGTTTTTAATTTTTAAGTTCTTTCTGTAAGAGGAAGCAAGCTTCTTCATAATGTTTTTTTTTTTTTGGTGATTCTAGTTCACAGTAAACTTATCCACCATTTCCAACCTTTCGTGGGATATAAGTTGAAATTCCCAAAGAAGTAATCCTGTTAGTCTCTTGCGAAGGGGGGGGGGGGAGAAATGTGGCAGCATTAGCTTTCATGAATATAAACACACTTCTTGGGCTGCAGTATCAAGTGCTGTGAAGGCTTCACGTATAAAGCATATTTAGATCTGGTAGTAGGATAGAATGTAATAGGATTCAGAAAGATGCAAATCACGACCCTTGTCCTAAATTTCCAAAGGGCTGCATGAGGTGATACAGGTCTTTCAGATCTTTACAGTGGGTTAGTTAGTGTTGATTTGTGAAAGCAACAAATCTGGGTACCTCAGGGTCCAAAATTCTTTCTGAGAAGATTCCTTTTCTTATATGTGCAGCAGTGAAGACTCTTGTATTAATATATGTAGTATGTCATGAAGCTATTGTCTTTGTTCATACCTCTGCTAATAGATTGAAAATTGTGAATATAATTCAATTCAGCAGTTTCTGTTTCTAATCTTCCTTTTTAATTTCCTTGTTTAAGAACCACAGCTTGTAAAACCCTTATTGTGTATCCAGGAAGGTCGAAATGTTCTACAACTGGGCTTTGAGTATTGCCATTTCTAATGTCAACTTTGTGCCCATCAATCCTCTTGTGCAGAGACTGTGTCCTATGTTGAGTGTAGTGGGGAATTGCTGGCATTGTATGGCATATATCACATTGGAGGAAGAGCAAATAAATGTACCTCTAATCTTGTGAGTGATGTTATTGGTCCCTGCAATATGGCTCCCAGAGCAGATATGGGGAAAGAGTTGGCACCTGTGTTGACATGATCTTGTCCCTGTATTACCATTCATGTTATGTATCCTATTTTAAGTGAGTAGTTGTTTAAGATTTGGAGGCTGCCTATAAGCCAATAAAGGCCTGCCTACCAGAGCTTGTAAGATGTCTGTGTTATTCCCCATAATTAGTTGTAGCTCACTGATTATGTATTTGCAAGTTCTCAGCTAGTTCCTGGTGGAACTTCTGAAATGAGTGCTTTCCATGTGGCCAAATTACAAATATGTCATCAAGAAACTGTAGGCAGAAGAGACATTTGTGAGTGCATGTGATCAGAAAGGCACCCTCACAGGTCAGGAAGTGTTTTTCCAGGTCAGCCATGAAGATATTTGTATACTATGGTGCCATGTGGGTATCCATGGCAGTACCACTGATTTGGAGGTACATATTATCCCCCAAAATGAAGTAGATATGAGTAAGTACAAAGTTACAGAATTGATGCCTATGTCTGCATTAGCTTTATTCAGGATAGTATTCTTGATGGTTTGTAGTCTATCCTGGTGTGAGATGTCAGTGCATAGGAATTTCACATCCACAGTGGTTAGGATGTGTTTTTTTGGAGGCAATGGATGGACTGTATTTCCTCAGGAAATCAGTTGTGTCCGTCATGTAGAATGAAGTGTTGATGGCATATGGCCTGAGAATTGAATCCATATATTCAGATATCCCAAAAGTCAGGTTTCTAATGTTTGAGACAATAGGCCTTCCTAGATTGTCTCATTTGTATATTTGGGGTAGTAAATAGAAGATACCCAGCTTAGGCTCCTGGGATGTATCTATTTGAATTTGGTTCTGTATGTCAGTAGAGAATTCTCTAAGTAATTTGTGCATTTCCTTCAGATATTCATCAGTGGGATCTTTTGTGAGAATTTTATAAAAAATGGTGTTGGATAGTTGTCTCTCAGCCACCTGTGTGTAATCTGACATCATCATTGTCATTATCATTGTTGTTGTAATCTCCATCATCTTCTCATGTTGTGTCTTCAAATAAATCTATCTTAGAGTTTTCTTGGCAAGATTTCTCCAGAGAATGTTTTTCCAGTGCCTTCCTCTAAGGGTGAGAGAGTGACCTGTCCAAGATCATTCGATGGGTTTCCATGGCTGAGCAGGGTTTCACACCCTAGTCTTCCAGCATCTTATCCAACATTCAGACTATTACACCACTCTGGCTAACTCTTCTTAATCTACAAGCTTTTAAAGGGAAGCAAAAAAGTTCACTGAGGTAAAAGTTGGAACAACTTCCCTCATCCCCACGAATTCTCCATCCCCACCAATTCAGAGCCCCCCCCCCCAGTTCTCTGAAAAACTTAAAGAGAGGATCAGTGGAAGCTGGTGGATTGTTGTGTGCATAAAGTCAGATGGAAATACCTCTCATAAGCAAAGGCAGAACCTGGACCTCACCCTTGATGTCATAGTTTTTACTGAATAATGGTAATCAACTAATTTTTGACAAGTCTATCATGTGCAGATGAATCATTCACAAAGGAATTGCTTCTTTGCCTTTGCTATTGGGAACAAACTGCATTTTATTGGCAATAGAGATTTGAGACAGCCTCTGAAGATACAAAAGGTCAAGTGAAGGAAAAAAAAAACTGTTCTTAGTATTGTCCTTGTTACAGCAGATTGTATATTTCATATTTTATTATACTTTGTCATTTTCTCATGCTTTTCACACCAGAATGCTCTAATCCCGAAACCTGGCTTTAACTTTAATTTTCACGCATTCTGATTCTGATACTGCAGAGTATTTGAAGTCAAATGTTTACAGCTACCAATTTCTGGATCTATCTAAGTGTGAAGGTGATAGTGCACACAATCATCATATTCCTGATAATGGACTCATGAAGGAGGACAAATCAAGTGAGCAAAAGGGATCAGTACTGCAAAGTATTCCAGGTGTTGTTTAAAGCATTTAAAATATGACAGTGTAGCAACCTCCTCCCATTAAAAGACTCCTCCATAGCAATTAGTTATATGCCAAAAGCCTGTCTAAAGAAAAAGTACTTTGCTTGTTAATGAAAAGAGATAGGGGACAAGCCTAGCCTCCCTTAGAAGAGGGTTCCACAACCTGAGACCAGCCCCTGAGAATGCCTCCTGGTGTTTCCTCATCAAAATTCCCTGTGGCATTGGTGGAACTAAGAGAAATACTTTGTGAGTAATAAATGGCCACAACTTTATCGTATCTATACAGGGGTCATAAATCACAATTTGACAGCCATAAATCAATCATATTGCCTGTTATCCATTTGACCTATGTGAACATGCCCTTATCATAACTCATACTGTACATCAAACCATAAATCATGCCATAAATCAATGATATATTAATACTAGTAACTAATCACATCAGATAATAAAGACATGAATTACAAGCTGTCATCATAAATCAATCATCTGTCTTCACACATTGAGGACCCTGTCATCATAAATAATACTACATTGATTAATGAGCTATTTTAACCCACGGGGTGGGTGGGGGTCTATTCCCTAGCACAGGAGGGGGCAACCTAGCTTGGCATCCCCTCCCCCCCGGGTGACCCAGTTCAGGTGTTGTATGATGGAGTCCAGATATATGTCACAGCCTGTCAAACTGCACTATTTCTGTAGTACAGATTAAACCTTAACCTTAGAGGATGGTAAAGGCAAACCCCTCTGAACAAATCTTGCCAAGAAACCTCCGTGATAGGTTCGCATCGATTGCCACAAGTTGGAAATGACTTGAAGGTACACAGGAACAACAATGTTAATGTTTAACCTTGGAAATATTATTTTCAGGCTCTTAATGCAGGTCCAGAACTTTACTCTCTGAAGGCATTTATGCTATAGGAACAACATTGCAAGAATACCAGTGCAAACCTATGAATGACAGCTGTGAAACTGCTGCTACTGCAGAGACAAATGACTATGGATCCTTTCAAGAGAAGGTTGTCAAAGGCTATTGCATTAGTGGTATTGAAAGATCATTTTAGATATTTTGTTTGTTGCCATCATTTCACTAGAGGGCACTTAAAATTTCTGTTACATTCCACTGCATATATGATTAGAAAAAAATAATTGCAGATGAGCATTATTTGGATAATCATAAGCCATGAACCATTCACTGAAATACTGTATGATATTATTTTTTAGTATGGGCCAGAAAAAAAAGTTGAAAATATTAGAAGAGCAGGAAGCATGTGATTAAACAACAATAACATGGCAGTCTTGAAATACATCATGGAACTGGGCAGTTGTGATTGTGGTGGTCATTCTTATTTTTGTTAACTTTTCCCCCAGACTGGGAGACTATATTAATGCATCAACATTCAAATAAAATGGAAAAAAACTTTTTCAAGCTTACTGTTAAAAATGCCATAAAGGAGTGATAGAACTGTACAGTCAAAACAATAACAAAAGTACACAATCTTCCTAAAAAAAAAAAAAACAAACTTGCACAACTCAAAAGGCTGTTGAAATAAGGAGTTCTTTGCCTGCCAATGGAAGGGCTGTAAGGAAGGGAATTCTAGAGACAAGGGGCTGCCATTGAAAAGGCCCTATCTTGCACACACACCCCAGATGTGAGAAAAGGGCCTGTGCTGAGGAAAGTGCGACTCATGTGGAGATAGAGGCTGTCAGCATATAGGTCATAATAAGCACGTTGAATTATCCTTGGAAGAAAATTGGTAGGCAGCCAGTGGAGCTTTGTAACAGGGAAGTTGTTTGGTCCCTGTAACCAGCCACAGTTAACACAGTACAGTAATAGCTGGGCTGCATTATTTGCAAATACAACATAAACTAAGCAAGCACTAAAGAACATGCTAAGTAGCCAGTGCTCCAGTTCAAATACACATCTTTGCCAATACATTATAAATTTTATTTTATTTTATTGGCTCAGATGCACATATTCAGGGTGGCCAGACATCCTCCTTTTCCAGGACTTGTCCTATATTTCAACCTTCTGTCCAGGAAGAATTCCAAAATGTCCTCCATTTTGAACATGACTAGGAAGCATGAATTTATATTAATGTTTTCAACTTTTATTTTGTAATGTCCTACATTTTTCTTGAATGCCCTATATTTTGTGGTGCCTTGTCCTCCTTTACAATTATGACATCTGGTCACCCTTCAAAAATATATACTATGGACCATATTCTACAATTTCTACAATGTCTCCTGGCCCAAACCCACAAATTACTTTACCAGGCGGCAGCCTCATTGAGCAAAGATGGTCTATTCAGCTGCTGGTTGGGGCACAAGGAGGATGATATTTCTGCATCCGTCCCATCATTGACTGAGGCTGCAACAAGGAATTGCAAGAGGGACTCTACATCTCATTGTTTCATCCTTGCTTACTGGTTGGAGAGGATGGAAACATCATCCTCCTGCATCCCAGTCACCAGCTGCAAGGACCTCCTTTACCTGATTTGACTGCTGCCTGGTAAAGTAGGTTTCAGAGGGCATTTGCAATTGTGGCAATTGTGCCACGGTCATGCCTCCGTAGTGTTAGTGAATACAGAGCAGTTATGGATGTGTAACTCTAGATTATGACTCCATAACTGCCATACAGAATGCTAGCCATCATTAGTTATGAAGAACGCACACATTTCAAGGAGGCCTCTTCTGGGCTTGAAATGTTTAATCTATTTTTTAGCTTAATCAGTGCAGACCTATGTATGTTGATTCAGCAGTAATAACTGAAACCTGCTCTCAGATAAATGGGTGCAACCTTAAGGTATTTAATTGAATAAAAAGGAAATAGATTTATATATGGTAGACAGTTAAACACAGACATATACTTTAATGCAAATACTTATGAAAACTGAAGATGGCAAAGGCTACTGAAAAATATACTCATGTAGGTACTCCATGCTAATCCCAACATACTAAAATAAACTTGTATTATCATGACAGGAGTGTCATGTTAGTATGATTGCAATGCCCCTGAGCAGATCAATAATTCCTGACAAGATGGGCCAGTACATAGGACATGTACATTTTAGGGCTGCCAAATCTGTCAGTCTTGTTTTTGTGGCATTTCTCAGAATCCCATTGGCATTTTCATTCCATTCTTGTTGTGAGATTGCCCCCTCCCCATGGCAATTTGTATTCTTGTGTTCATTTCCTAATGTGTATTTTCTTTTGTATTCATTTCCCCCCCGCTTGAATGTTCATACCCATTTTTTCAGTGGTACAACTGTATCAATGGATCGGTGCACTTTTTCCTCCCTGTAAAATGCCTCTGAAGCACCAGAATGTACAGATTTCCAAGGCACTCTGTACTGTTGCTGGTCTCAGGAGATGCAAAATCTGTATCTCTGTACAGCAATGGAACCAATTCATTCCTTTCCCATCCATAGTAGAATTAAATGTAATTGGGTCACATGGGCCATTAATGTGGGTAAAGCATTAATGTCAGAGCATGGTTCATGTCCCATGTAACTCAGTTCTAATTGCTGCCCTAGAGGGTGTTCTCAGGCAGTAACCACAACCTTCTTAGTTTCAGTGTTAGGTTGCCTATGCAATACCACAGTCTAAATCAGACAGCAAAGAGGATATTTAACCCCTTCTTTATACTTTATTCCCACACTCAGTAGTGATGAGAACACTCCAGAGTTCCCCTTTAGATATTCAGTTCTGTTTTATATGCACAAATATTATTGTCATATGGACTCTTCACTGGAGACGGAAAGTATTACACATTGTAAATTATTAACATATGGAAAGAAAATGGAAATCAGAAAGCCTGATGCCTTTTATCTATATGAAAGGCTTTTAGAAATTCAAGGATAAAAATAATCTTCAGTAAACCACTAACAGGTATCTGCAAACATGCCCTTACAAACATGCAGAGAGAGAGAGAGAAACAAACACGGAAGCACATACATTCCAATTTTGAAAGCCCTAAATGTTCTGTTCTTACCTCACTAGCCCTTAGGACATCATCCACCTTGATGTGCACAACTTTTACTAACTGATTCAGGATTGTGGCTGGCATTTTGGGGTAACATTTAGCTAGGCCACTCTGCTAAATATTTTTGAGTTACAAGTCAATGGGCTTTGTTGAGCAGGTACAAATATCACCCATGAGGATGACATTATTCCAATTGTTATGATCACCTGTTCTAGGGCTATTATCTTATCAGCTAGAATACGTATTACAGGATGCAACAAGGAGTGGGGAGAAGAAGTAAGATCTTAGACTAATATCTGTTGGAGCTGACAGATGTTGCTCCAACAAAATGCTTCTTAAAATGAGAGATGATTAAAATGTTTCATAATTAATTGGGGGATTAATTTGATGTGTCAAATTAATATTTTTCAGAACATAGCAGTGATTTCTGCATATCATTGTTAATATTGCTTAGGTCTCCACTTTAAATATTCACCCATCATACAGTGTGGGTCTTAACTCTAAGATGAAAGCTAGGATTGGATCTTCTCTTTGCAATATTTTAGCAGCCCCAGCAGGCATACGAACTTAGACCAGACCTAAGACTTGTTTTTTCCTCATTGCTTACTAGAAATGAGTGACATTTCCAAAGCTGTCCTGAGATGAACTCAGATGAACTCTAGGATCTGAAATAGCTCCTCCTCCACCAGCTCCATATGCTAGAGATTCAAGTGTTCCTTAAACAGAATAGGAATTGCAAGGAAGGAGTGTTTAACCCTTTTGCTGCCTACCCTTTGTATTTTAAATTGCCAGCCATGTTCTTTCTCTCCCTTGTGTCATTCCACACGAGAAAAGGGAAATGGGGAAAAGAGATATTGTTATTTCTCTAGTTCAGATCATCCTTCTGGACTAGGCTTGCTAGATCTCAGGATATCACTTGGAAGGACACCACTTAGAGCCCCCCACTTTTGGGTGGTCATCTCCAGGTGATAGATGCAGATTCAAATTCTTGTTTTCATGGGCTCAGCTCAACCCCAGTCAGGTAAACAACTTTCTAGCTGGCTGTGCACTTTGCTGAACTTTGCAAAAATAAATAAATAAATAAATAAAATGTAAATCAACCATTGCATTTTGCAAAGGCATTTAATTTCCAGATAGGAAAACAGATTCTGTCTAAATGTACACCCCAGATTTGCAGCTTTGACTTTTGCAGATTATTCATGGATTTTATTAATATGTTATCTCCAGGAATATCTAGGTCCTCCAACACAACCCTATGGTCAACTTTAACCAAAAGTTGCACTGAAGGACCTAGAGATTCCTCGAGAGAACACTCCAGTAGGCATTTGAAGCTCCTTCAGCGCAATTTTAAGGTCAATGTCTGGCAGATGTTGACCACAGTTGCACTAGGGGACGTAGAGATTCCCAGAGAGGTGTTCTCTCAGGTAAAAACATAGTATTTTTGTTATTTGTGGTTTCCACATTCACAGGGGTCCTGTACCCCTAATCCCAGTGAATGTGGGGGACAAGTGTATGTGTGTTTGAATGAAAAGCTGTGAGCAACTGTGGTTGCTGCTTAATACCTAGTGCTTAATGACATCAACTGGCTTCATATGCATGGCCACCCCTGAGTCTCAGGTTTTGACCCAGAAATCTGAGGGCTTGGGATGATCCTGACCTGGCAACCTTATTCTGGATGATGTTCAGAAATGGCTGTTGGAGCCATGTTACATGCATCAGAATGGGTTTTCTACTTTGATCACAGATCTATTGAGATTACTATGCATCTTGCACATAATTAAGGTTTGGAATCAAAGTGTATCTGTGAGTTAAAACACAAGTTAACTTGTTCCTAGACTATTAGAATCCACATTACAAGTGTACCAGTGTTAGCATGAAATATGTCTTTAGGGTCTTTTATCCTACATTTTAAGGAGGCTTCATTTTATTGCAGTTAGTTTCCTAAGGGACACCAGAACTACTTGCTCTTACATTTGTTAGTCATTGCTAAACTGCTGATATTTCAAATCCTGTTGTAACTGCAAAGATTTGTACTCAGGTTTGTACAAAAACAAAAAAGTGATGATAGCTTTCCCTGTCCTGCAATTAGAACAAAACAAGGCAGTGCTACATCTTGTAACAGTCAAGCAGACCCTGTTCTCAGAGGGGTGATGAGAAAGAGTATTGGTTTCATGCCTGTTTACTTTACAAATGCTTGCTTAAGCTAAAAAGTTCTACAAATGCTCAGTGTTTTCAGAATAAAATTGTCCATCTCGACCACTCTGAGCTCTCGGTTGGACCAAG
>CM034706.1:67687728-67701221 GCA_020142125.1 Phrynosoma platyrhinos | reverse complement strand
TTTTTTATTACTGTGATATACCATCAAACTGACTCCAGCTTATGGTAACCCTATCATAAGGTTTTCTTGGCAAGAATAATGTAGATGAAGGTTGTGATTACCTTCCTTGTAGGATGAAAGAGTGTGTCTTGAACAAAATCATGCAGTGGGCTTCCATGGTTTATCAGGAATGCAAACCTAGGTATCTTATTATCCTATCCCAACACTCAAACTACTACAAAATACTGGTTCCCTGTACCAACTAAGCAGCAGACAATAACGCTTACTATCAGCAACCAGAGATTTTAAACTATAGGCCTTTGCAGACTGCTAGAAATAGTGCAAATTAGCTCCAGTTTAACTGCCCTGGCTCAGTGCTAGGGAATCAGGGGAACTGTATTTTTTTCTGAGACATTAAGCCTTCTCTGTCTGAGAGATCTGGTGCCATAATAAAGTACAGTTCCCATGATTCCCTAGCACTGAGTCAGGGCACTTAAAGTGGACTCAATTTGCACTATTTCTGGAAGTCTGCAAGGGCCTCTGTGGACACATAGGGGGGTTGCAGACTGCCAGAAATAGTGCAAATTGAGTCCACTTTAAGGGTTAGGGTTAGGGAATCATGGGAACTGTATTTTATTGTGGCACCAGAGCTCTCTGACAGAGAAGGCTCAATGTCTCAGAAAAAACCAACAATTCCCATGATTCCCTAGCACTAACCCTAACCCTAAAAGTGGACTCAATTTGCACTATTTCTGGCAGTCTGCAACCCCTTACAGAAACTCTTGCAACTAGAACCTTTTGACACAGGGCCTTTGCAGACTGCCATAAATAGTGCAAACTGAGTCCACTTGAAGGGGATAGGGTTAGGGAATCATGGGAACTGTAGTTTATAGTGGCATCAGAGTTCTCTGACAGAGAAGGCTCAATGTCTCAGAAAAAACAAACCAATTCCCGATGATTCCCTAGCACTAACCCTAACCCTTAAAGTGGACTCAATTTGCACTATTTCTGGCAGTCTGCAAAGGCCCACAGTCGCTTGTTTTTCATGAATAACTTCTAAACTCACCGCATGTCAATGTTGATTTTGTTTTTAGCAATTTAAGGAAAGGCTGAAATGATGGAACAACCTCAATAATTACATGTCCTTGGCTCTTTAGAATGTATTGCTGTGTCCCAGATGTCTCTACTAATCAGGAAAATGATCTGGAAATGCTAGATTTATTTTAAAAATCATTCAGATCTGTTCATTTGTTCATCTTTTCAGAGCTCAGCCCCAATTAGCTCCAGATTGATCCAAACCTGACAAAATTCCCCAAATGGACCTGGGTTGTGAATCATGAATCTGGATGGCAAGCCCCTCCCCCATTCACTTTTGGGAAGCTTAATTGTTATTGTTAGTCGATTTTTTCATGTATCTGGATGGAACTTAGAATCATAGAAGATTCTAAAATGAAGGGGTAAGATCTGCAAAATTGCAGATAGGTAACAATTCTATGTCTATTGTGTCTTCCTTGGTGCCAGTGTAGATTATATAGTGAGAAAAGATACATTCTGAAATCTGCATTCTGAAGTTTTTAATTCCAATATTTCTTTGACTTCATTATTAATAGAAACTTTTTAAAAGTCACATAATTATGACTGTTTTATTCAGCAGCATGATGTTATCATAGTAGCTGTCACAAAATTAACAGCAGAATCAAGGTGAAAAAAGCAGAGCCAAGAGATTTTCTACAATTTAAAGCCATTCAAATTTCATCAGAATTACTGATCTATGTGAAGCTGTTTGTGTGTGTGTGTGTTGTGTGCCTTCAAGTCATTTTCAACTACTATTAATTCCCTCTTGTAAAAATGACTTTAACCCCTTCCCCAGATTTAACAATGTAGACAAGGAACTGACCAAATTTATACTATTTTATGAAGAAAATATTTGTTGTTATAGTGTTTGTTTTTCATGATTTTGAAGGGATATAGAAGATCATATCTTAACCAGATTTGGAAGTTTGATGTTTATCACTTTAATTAATGAAAGCCTGTTGGATTTTTCTTCCTCTATTCCTTTTTGATGATGGAGTTTTGGTAATATCTGTCAAAAGCTACTTGTGTCTGCTTGGTAGGGTAGCTCATTTTTATTTCATTGAAACACATGTTTTACAATATCTTAAAGAAAAATGCTTTCTCATCAACACATCTAGAAAAACCATTTATTAGGCTTTTCTGAAACCTCTTAAAAGAAAACAAATTTGGTACCTGTTAAAAGCGGCAACGAAAGCTGAAAAGGCCAAAAGGAACACGTCAGTCTTATTGGACTTGGCCATGTGGCAAATCAGCCATTGAATGTCTATGTAAACTGCACAGGTTTTCATGACTTTTTCACAGTGAGGAATAAAGCAGTCATACACAGCTTTCACTTTTGCGACCATGTACTCCCCAATCAAATTATACAACTAGCTACAATAACTACAATATTTCCCCAGTTTTCAGGGGCTTGGGGAAATTACCTTTTTCAATGAATGATAGACAAGCAATTTAGATGACACAAAAATGCAAGAAAAAAGCCAGAAGCAAACAAACACTGAGGAGAAGTGATTACAGTATGAATGAGGGGGAAGAAAGCTTGAGCTGAGTTTAAATCCAGACAAACGTGCACATACAGATTTTGTTGCCTCACTTATAGATGATAAATAGCATATCTGATGACAAATATGCATATTTACTAAGTAGTAAATCCCACTGTATTCAATTAGCTTACTTCCAGGTAAGTTTATATAGGATAGCAAGTGGGGACTTGGTCAGTGATTTCTGGAAACTTGGGAACAAAGTGAATGAAATTTGCTGCCATTGATAAGATAGGAAGTTCAACCGCCACAATTTTTATCCATAGATACTCTGGAAAGATGAGGCATTGTTGTGATAAAAGCTTCTGTAAAATAAAATGGTATCAGCCAGCGGAAGTTGTCATTTATTCCCAGAAGCCCCTTGAGATCAATGTTGTTTCACCAAATTGTGCAGAACCTTATTAAAGAAATAATATCTGCTTATTTCTTTACATGCAAGAAATTTAACTGTTTTTAGCCTCATAATTTTTCCTCCGCAAATCTGCTCTCTCTCTCTCTGACTGTGTTTTTTTTTTTAATGTGGATGATCCATGGCACTTTGTGTCTCTCCTGTACAAATTTCAACAAGATATTTTTTACTGTGAACATTTAGAAGGGCCACAGTAGGAAAAGCTTACCTAGACAATAGTGCAGGAGTGTCAATGAGGGGTGTGCATGGCTACAGATTGCACCAGTTAACACCTCAGAGGGGGGTTGGATGGTTGCTCATTGGCTATGCCATCTATCAATTGTATCTGCAAGTGGGGTGGGGTGCTGCTATACCTGGCAGCCCCTTCCAGGTCTGACAGTACTGCTGGCTGGTCTGGGAAAGAGAGATGGCAGTGGAGGCAGTGACCATGGATTCCTCCCCTTCCATAAAAGGAAAGGAGTCTGTGGCTGCTCCTGCCACCATCACCTGCCTTTTCCAACCACTCAGTAGCCCCACCTGACCCAGACGGGGATGCTGGGTGGCAGCATCATGCCACCCCCACCAGTAGCTGCTGGTGGAAAGGGGCTGCCTTCTGGATCTGGAGGTGCCTCCCTTTCCCACTTGGCCAGCAGATCTAGAAGGGACTGTCAAGTGGTGGCAGCACTCCCTCACCACCCATGGCAGTGATGACCTGGCTGGCATGGGAGGAAACTGGGAAATGTGCCAGCCAGAAGCATGAGTTACCACACTGGAGTGACACCATCCTAATGAGGCCTCTGACTCTATGCAGTACAGAATCAGTACAAAGAAGAAAAAGATAATTTTCCTGTACTGGTAGAGGGCTCCCTATAGGACCTTGAATTGGATAGTCTATGTGTGCCTTCTAATTATATGGTTAGAATTATAGAATTAGGAGGGAGTGCTGCCACCACTTGACAGCCCCTTCTAGATCTGCTGGCCAAGTGGGAAAGGGAGGTACCTCCAGATCCAGAAGGCAGCCCCTTTCCACCAGCAGCCTCTGATGATCTATGGTTCCATGTAATAAACTAAAAGGAGAATTGGGCACATTTCTATGGGCCATCTAGATCTGATGATCTATGGTTCCATGTGATAAACTAAAGGAAAACTGGACACATTTTCATTGCTAAACAGAAAACTGGATAATCTAGAGCCAAATTTGGCTCACATCCAACACCATCATTACAAGGCTATTTTTCTCCTTTGAAAAGGAAATTAACACACTCATGATTATAGAAATTGTTGGAAGATAGGAAGCAGCCTGGGCAGTGATATTCACTTTTAGTGATGGTTGCTTTGCACTCTTCATAATAAATAGAGAACACAAATTAGCAATCTGTGGCTATAAAACAGTCAAAGATATCATAGTAATTTACATTTATTTTCTGCAATTTCTATTTATTTAGCTCAAGGCAAATCCATAAAATGTTAATATTATTTAGGTATGAGTCAATTATGTCTGGTCCTATTTTTAATTTGCTTTCAAATGCAATTGATTGTGACTAGATTCTTCTTAGACTGAGTCATGATTACTCATCTGGCACACCTTTTCATTTACTCTCCAAACAGAAACAGACATTTCCTGAGGAGCTTTTAATAATCCCAAACTATATTGACAGGGATGAGACAAAGGACTTTCCTTCAGAGAATTTTCCTAACCACTCAACAACCTTTTTTCCCCTTCATGTAGTGTCAGGTTCTGGCACCCATGTCAGTGTAGTAGTGAATATGCTCTGGGATTTTGTTTGAACTTTAAATGCACTATCTAGTATTTGGAACCCATACTCCAAATATGTCCAGCACCTTGGATAATGCCAATAAACTTTGGACTAAAACCTAGATTTACTACACCACTGAAATGGAAGCTACCATATGACACCAGCTCTGTGAAATGTCAAGCAACCAACTGTAAGGATTTTTTTTAACATATTTTTAGCTTTAAATGGATTAAATTCAATGCAAACATTAGCATCATCTCAAATTTTATCCAGCATTTGTCACCTGGGGTTCGTTGTGATGGCTCAGAAAGCATTTGCAAGATGGCATGAAATACATGAGAGACAGCGTGTTGTAGTGGTTTGAGTACTGAACTATGGGCCTTTGCAGACTGCCAGAAATAGTGCACATTAAATTGAGGCACTGCCCTGGCTCAGTGCTAGGGAGCCATGGGAATTGTATTTTTTTCTGAGACATTGAGCCTTCTCTGTCAGAGAGCTCTGGTGCTACAATAAATTACAATTCCCATGATTCCCTAGCACTGAGCCAGGGCAGTACCTCAATTTAATGTGCACTATTTCTGGTAGTCTGCAAAGGCCCTATGACTCTGGGGATCGGGGTTCAACTCCCAACTCAGCCATGTAAACCCACTGGGTGACCTTAGGCAAGTCACACTCTCTCAGCCACAGAGAATGGCAATGGCAAACACCCTCTGAAGAACCTTGACAAGAAAACCCAATGATAGGTTTGCCTTAGGGTTGCCGTAAGTCAGAAATGACTTGAAGGCACACAACAATAACAATGAAATACATATTTACATCCTGCAATCCATCTGATGGCTTACCAGAGTTGTTGCAACTGATCATCAACATACTACCTGGAACACAGCTGTTGCTGCAGAATGAAAGCAAGTTTTCTCTTTATCCCAATGGGCAAGAGGATTTAAATAGAGATGACCTGAGGCTATTCACAGGTGTGACTCATTTAAAGTTTAATTTAAATCACATTAAATAAATGGAGAATTAAGTCACTGGGATGCACAGTATACCTTAAAATAGAAAAAATATCAATGAATTTCAGATATAATGTAACGTAATAACTAAAGCAATATAGATAAAAGAAACAACTCAAATTTGACACGGAATACATGTGACATACATTTAAGACAGTGATGTATTCAAGTCTTTTACTCCAAGTCTCAAGTCAAATCTCAGTTCCTTGCAAGATTCTTTCAAGTCAGTCTCAAGTTGAGTCTCATGCATGGGGCTCAACTTTAACAGAAGAGTTTTAAAAAGTTAAAAAAAGACTGAACATCCTAGTTGATTATTGGAGGGGAAGGGCTTGGAAATCCAGGGAGGGAGCTGGAGAAAAGTCAGCAAGGCAAAAGAAAGGGTGATGCAGAGTCAATGAGGTTACAGGCTAGCTACAGATATGTTAAGTTGAACAGAATGATACGGATCTAACCATATCAAGAGAAGGGAAGGGGTGAGAAGACTATCATGTACTGTTTAGTTTTTGTTGTTGTGTGTGCGTGTGTTTGATTCTGACAAAAGGAAAAAGGGATCCAGGTCGCTGAAGTAGATCAGTGCCACTGAGGGAACTGGGTGTATTTGCAAAAATGTGTGATTATTTCATTTGATTTGAGAAGAAGCAAGAAGGGACATAAGAGTAAATGGGAAAACTAAACTAGAGGCTGGGCTTGAGGTGAAGGTTGATGTCTGCTCGGCAACCTCATAGAATCATAGAGTTGGAAGAGACCACAAGGGCCATCCGGTCCAACCCCCTGCCATGCAGGAACACAAAATCAAACCATTCCCGACAGATGGCCATCCAGCCTCTGTTTAAAGACCTCCAAAGGAGGATACTCCACCATTCTCCAAGGGAGGGTGTTCCACTGTCGAACAGTTCTCACTGTCTGGAAGTTCCTTCTAATGTTCAGGTGGAGTCTCTTTTCCTGTAGCTTGCATCCATTGTTCTGAGTCCTATTCTCTGGAGCAGCAGAAAACAAGCTAGCATCCTCATCAATATGACATCCTTTCAAATATTTAAACAAGGCTATCATATTCCCTCTAAGCCATCTCTTCTCCAACTAAACATATCCAGTTCCCTAAGTCATTCCTCGTAGGGCATGGTTTCCAGACCCTTCACCATTTTAGTCACCCTCCTCTGGACATGCTCCAGTTTTTCAACATGTTTTTTGAATTGTGGTGCCCAGAACTGGATACAATATTTCAGGTGGGGCCTGACAAAGCAGAATACAGTGGCACTATTATTTCTCTTGATCTAAATACTATACTTCTATTAATGCAGCCTAAAATTGCATTGGCCTTTTTAGCTGTGGCATCACACTGTTGACTCATGTTCAACTTCTGGTCTACTAGGACTCCTAGATCCCTTTCACACGTAGTCTCATTAAGCCAGGTGTCCCCCATCTTATATCTATGCATTTCATTGTTTTGTCCTAAGTTCAGTACCTTACATTTCTCTGTGTTAAAATTCACTTTTTAAGCTTTGGCCCAGATTTCTAATCTATTAAGGTCATTTTGAATCTTCATCCTATCTTCTGGGGTATTAGCTATTCCTCCTAATTTGGTGTCATCTGCAAATTTGAGAAGCATGCCCCCTATTCCTTCATCCAAATCATTGATAAAGATGTTGAAGAGCACTGGGCCCAAGACAGAACCCTGTGGCACCCCACTGGCCACTTCTCTCCAGGATGAAGAGGAGCCATTGCTGAGCACCCTTTGGGTTTGGTCAGTCAACCAGTTACTAATCTACCTAACAGTTGTATTATCTAGCCGACATTTTACTATCTTGTTTGCAAGAATATCATGGGGGACCTTGTCAAAAGCCTTACTGAAATCAAGATATGCTTTGTCTACCGCATTCCCTTCATCTAGCAAGCTGGTAATTTTATCAAAAAAGAAAAAAGAAAAAAAAAGAAGAGATTAGATTAGTCTGGCGCGACTTGTTTTTGAGAAACCCATGCTGAGTTTTAATGATTATGGCATTCCTTTCTAAATGTTCACAGACTCTCTGTTTAATGAACTGTTCTAGAATCTTTCCCGGTATTGATGTCAGACTAACTGGCTGATAGTTGTTGGGATCCTCTTTTTCCCCTTTTTGAAGATGGGGACAATATTTGCCCTCCTCTGGTCTGCTAGGACTTCTCCTGTTCTCCAGGAGTTCTCAAAGATTATTGCCAGTGGGTCTGAGATTACATTTGCCAGTTCTTTTAATATCCTTGGATGTAGTTCATCTGGTCCTGGAGACTTAAATTCATTTAGGTTAACCAGGTATTTCTGTACTTCTTTACTTATTTTGTGCTGCATTTCCCCTATTGTGTCCTCTGCTCCATTTTCCTTAGATTGAACACCCTTTTTCATTTGTGAGAAAACTGAGGCAAGAAAGTGTTCAGTAGTTCTACCTTTTCTCTGTCCCCTGTTCGAATTTTTCCATCTTCTCTGCACAGTGGCCCTACCATTTTCTTCTTCTTTCCTTTGCCACGGACATACCCAGAAAGCCCTTTTTATAGTCCTTAACCAGTCTAGCAAGCCTCAGCTCATTCTGTGCTTCAGCTTTCCTCACGTTACCCCTACATGTGCGTGCTATTTGTTTGAATTCCTCTTAAAACTTAGTTCAGTTGAAAGTTCTTATCCAACTCAGTTTCTTGAGACACCTCCCATTTTTCCTTCTCATTGGAACAGTTTGAGATTGTGCCTTCAATGTCTCCCCTTTGAGAAACTCCCATCCATCCTGAACTTCCTTCTCCTTTAGTATTCCTGACCATTGGATCACTCCCAGTGTTTCCCTAAGTTTGTTGAAATCAGCTCTCCTAAAGTCTAGAATGAGTGTTTGACTATGCCTAGCTTCTCCTTTCCACTGTATAAGAAACTCCAGGAGAATATGATCACTCCCACCTAAGGATCCCACCACTTGCACCCCATTTACCATGTCATCCCTGTTGGTTAGGACCAGATCTAAAATAGCTGATCCCCATGTTTCCTCTTCCACCTTTTGGACAAAGAAATTGTCTTTGAAGCAAGAGAGGAATTTGCTAGACCTTGGAGTATTGGCTGTTTGACTTCCAGCAAATATCAGGACAGTTGAAGTCACCCATCACTACTACATCTCTTTTCTAAGTGTGTGGTCATATGTTCTAGAAAGGCATCATCCAATTCCTCATTCTGACTGGGGGGGGGGGGTCTGTAGTAGATACCCACAATAACATCCCTGTTGTTTCTTTCCCATTCAATTTTTATCCAGATGCTCTCCACCTGATTTCCAGGATTTAAGTCCTGGATCTCTTCACAAGTGTAAACATCCCTGACATATAATGCTATTCCTCCTCCTTTCCTGTTTGGCCTATTTCTCTTAATAATTTTTTATAACCCTCTATTCCTACATTTCAATCGTGAGACTTATCCCACCTGTTATATTGTATTTGCTTTGTTGTGCTAGGAGTTCAAGTTCATCTTGTTTATTTCCTATGCTCTGTGCATTATTGTAGAGACATCCAAGAACATGTGCCTTCCCTACTTGCTGCCTGTGTGAAGTTTTTTGCCTCCCACTGTTGGACCCTTGCATCATTTGCCTTTTCCCCTCTTTAATATTTTAACTATTATTTCCAGCCCATGATGTACTCCTGCCTTCCAAGATACCTTCCAAGAACATGACTCAGTTTAAAACCCTCCTGATCAAATGTTTGAGACTATTGGCAAAAATGCTTCTTCCAACTGGTGTGAGATACAGCCCATCTCTTGCTAGAAATCCATCCTCATGAAACCACAGCCCGTGATCTAAGAATCCAAATAGTTCTTGGCGGCACCATCTACGGAGCCAGTTATTCACGTCTGCTATCTTCCTCTCATTTCCTGGACCATGCCCTTCAACTGGGAGAAGAGATGCGATAACAACTTGTGCATCCAGCTCTTTCAGCTTCCTACCCAAAGCCTCATAATCCTTTCTGATATTCTGAAGACTGTGCCTTGCAGTATTATTGGTTCCCACATGGACCAAGAGGAAGGGGTAATGATCAGTAGGCTTGACAAATCTTGTCAGCCTCTCTGTCACACCACGAATTTTTGTCCCAGGGAGACAACACACCTCCCGGGACATCTTGTCTGGCCCACAAACCACTGCTTCTGTACCCCACCATACACCTCCTCTGAGGCTTAGCAGTGGCTGTTCCCTGCAGTGGTACTCTTAGGGTCCCCTGCACTGTCCTTTAGGACTGTCCCTGCTGCTTTTCCTCTTCATCCTTGATAAGGGAGAGAGCTTCAAATCGATTCTGTAGCTGCAAGATCCCAGAATGATCTCTGATTTTCCTAGTTCTGTGTGTGACATTCCTCCAGGTGTCCACCTCCTGTGTGCATGAAATGACCTCCTCCTCAACAACTTCCTTTGTGTGGTCCCTGTCCAAGACTGTTTGTTCCGCTCTGTCCAGGAAAACCTCTTGCTCCCTAATGTGCTGAAGTGTAGCTACCTGGGCCTCCAGCTGCTTGACTTTCTCTTCCAGGAGTGCTACGAACTTGCACTTGGTACAGGTGAGGTTCCCCACATCTCTTGGCAAGAAGACTAACATTCTACAAGTGTTACAGGTGACTGCAGCAACTCCCTCAATGTCCATATTGAGAAATCTTAAGTAAGCACTGAAAGAGTACTGTGGGCTTCTCCCCGAAAAAGTCTCTGGTAAAGACCCACATCAAGGGCCCCGGTTCTTTTGGTTTTTTCACCAGGTTCTGTCAGCAAGCTCAATCAACTGGGTTTCTAACTCTACAGAGAGCTCCTGGATGCTACCTTATTCTGGAGGCAAGTCTGTGTCTCTTTTCCTCTGAGCAAAAAACAACAACCTCAAAGGCCTTTTAGTTATTGTTATTATTATTATTATTATTATTATTATTATTATTAGGAAAACCTCTAAAAAAGAAAGGTCAAAGCCCCCCTTCTACCTGTACTGTGAATTTCCTTGCCTAAGAAAAAAAATGTGACACACCAAAGCCCCACCCGCTCAGGAACAGTCATACTCTCCCTAAGTGTTTTTAAAAAGAATTTAAACACTCACTCACTCAATATGGATGCACAAAAACCACTTTCCTTCTCCCTTCCTGGCAGAAACTGGAAAGCCTCCTTCTCCTTCTAGTTGTATAGAGCTAATTGGCTAGCTCCACCCCCTATTGACTCACAAATGCAACTCACCAAAGCTCCACCCTCTCAGCAACAGTCACATTCCCCCCAAGTGTTTTTTAAAAGAATTTAAACCTGTGAGAAATGCTTCCCATACTCTGAGGGTGAGCCTTGCCTGCTGCTTAGGAAAAGCTTTAGAGGATCCTTCCACCTCAAGCTGAACTCATTTGCTATGTTGTCTTCTGAAAAAAGCTTCCCATAATCTTAAGAGCAAGTCTTGCCTGCTTCCAGGAAACATTTTAGACAGCTCCTGTTCCTCCAAAGCCAGCAAGTCAGTAGCTAAAAATTTACAAGTCTTGAGTTGAGTCTGTGCTTCATTTATGGTAGTCAAGTCCAAGCCAAGTCACTGAAATGACTTGAATCTGACTCAAGTCCAAGTAAAACAACTTGAGTTCACATCATTGATAGGAGATTTACAAAATGTGGAATTAGCTGCAATTTGTTCAGCAATAGGCTTGAGGTGGAAGGATCCTCTAAAGCTTTTCCTAAGTGGCAGGCAAGACTCACCCTCAGAGTGTGGGAAGCATTTCGCACAGACCTCAACCTCCTTGCCAACCTTGCCAAGCAGACCTCAACCTCCACGTCACGCCCAGCCTCTAGTTTAGTTTTCCTGTTTGCTCTTTTATACAGCATTGCATTGGCCTCAAATTTCTTGCCAGCATTTTAGTTAAAGTTCATCCTATTCCCAGTCACTTAGCATAGAGCTGAAAAACATCTATGTATAGTATCAAAGACCATCTCTCAGTTTCTCTGTGATCCAAAATGGAGTAATGGCAATGATCAATTAATGTGTGAGGGGATATGATTTTTAAAAGCCCTAATGATGGCGGTTGATTTCTAAGATGAGAATAAGCATAAGCATTGTATTTAGGATTCCTGGACAAGTTGCTGTCAGGTAGCATATCATAACCCGCAAGATAAAAGTAAAATACATGCTTTTAACTCTCCTATTGACTTATGGTAACCTCATTAATTTCATAGGATTTTTAAATGCAAGGAATACTCAGAGAATACTCACTGCTTTCCTTTGCTTAGCTTCTGAGAGCATATGATATCTGATGCCTTCAGGATATTTGGTCAACACAACCCCCACTCAAGGCAACAGGTTTCAGAAGCCTCTTCCTTCTATAGTAGTAAGGGAAAGCATTTAAATTTTCTAGCAGGTTCTGATCATTGTTATTATGAGGGAAAACACAAAGAGAATTCGTGTTTTAAGTTAGGAGTCAATGGTTTCATCAGGTGCAATCTCAGGTAGTACAGTGCAAGTGCACAACTGTTGATTGCCTAATCAATACTATTAATGTAATTATGGGTTTTTTTCTATGTGCCACTATTGATATTCCAGTACTAGCATCCTCATTAGTAGAGTGATACAACCATATGGAGGGAGTAGAAGCCACTCCTTGTCACTGTCCCTTGTTAGGGTCCCTTTCAGCTACAGTTGTTTGATAAGCTGGACAGATACAGGCAGTCAGGCATGCAAACCAGTTCCCATCAGAGGATGTTGAGGAACATTTTGTAAGATGCTTTGCAGTCTCAAGGAGTGCAAGGTGTAGGAGAACCATCTGGTATCTTCTTATACCATGGGGGGAGCTACTGCCATCATCACTGAATTTGGACAGCAAGTGCAGTGATTGTAGCTTTGGCAATGGATGCCACAATGGATGCCACAGTAGACAAAATATAGGATCCGTGAAGTGTTACAGGGCAGGCAATGCAACACCCACCCCAAAATCCTGTACACTTGTGCTCTAAGCTATAGTCAAGACTAATGCCAGATTGTTCAACTTGAGACTCAAATATTAACAGTAGGATGAGAACAAACCAGGCCTTCCCATCAGGCTAAAATTATTGTAGCTGTAATGTTTATTTTCAGCAGTGAATATAAGAACCAGGAAGGCAACAGGATGACACTGAATGGTAGAAGAAATAGGAATGAAATGTTTATAAGAAGGTCTTGATGGCAAAAATTGTTTGAGGATTACAACAGAACAGAATATCAGGAAAAGTGCTTTAATACTGCCTTCCCTAGGGGCTTTTGACTTGCCTTTTAATCCAATTTCTACCTGGATTATTGTATTTATTTAAAATCTGAACTTTGTATTTTCCCTAGAAGCACTTTCCCAGTTCTAATGGCTATGCATAAACTTTACATGATAGTTAACCAGGGAGGAAATACCTTTCCTCTTGTTTTGGAATTTGAATTTTGCAAAGCAATTCAGTCCAGTTCCCACATATTTTACCACATATTCCATGCACCAACTTTACATGTACTGTACTGTATTTGTCTAATTTGTACTCTTGTATGGGACTACTGTAAAATTATAATTTTCCAAACAGTCTTCTCACTCAGCAACCCCCTCCTCTTTCCAGGGAGAGAGGGCAGCTGATCAAGCATTGTCTATTTTCTAATAGCCTTTCACAGATTATCCTTCTTTGTTGCTTGTACCTGCTCTCACTTGCAGGACACTATATGGCTATGGTGGGGGCAAGAAAAGTCTGGAGCAGAAGATTGCTCAGTTTTTGAAGACATTCCTGTAGCAGGGATAAAAAAAAGTATCTAAAGGCTT
>CM034706.1:67635398-67647856 GCA_020142125.1 Phrynosoma platyrhinos | reverse complement strand
GAAATAATCCACTTTGAGACTGCTTTAATTGCACTAACTCACTGCTAGGGAATCCTGGAAACTGTATTTTTGTGAAACATTTAGCTTTCTCTATCAGATAGCTCTAGTGCCACAATAAACTACAATTCCCAGGATTCCCTAGAAGTGAGCCAAGCCAGTTAAAATGGTGTCATACTGGATTATTTCTGCATTGTTCTTTGGACCAATGATTGATTGACAGAGAGAGATGGAATGGGGAAACAGTCCTATTATCATGGCAGAAGACAGAGCCACAAGATGTTGGTTACCACAAAATGTTCTCCACTTCAAATAGTCTGGATAGTTTTGGCAACAGGCCCTCTGGACTAAAAATGCTGTTTCTCATTGCCAGATCAGTGGAAAAACATCCTTGATCTAGGACTGGATCCTGGATGTGCATTCTTATCTGACTTGTATTATGGAGACCTGGCTGGATGATGCAAGGATGGGTTAACCTCTCCCAGCTTTGTCTACCTGGGTTTTCTGTACAGTAGCAGGTGAGATCTGGGGAGTGGGAAGGTAGAGTGGTGGTGGTCTATCAGGATTCCATCTCCATCATCAGATGGTCTATACCAGTCTGCTGGGTTTCAGCATGTATTATTGAAGGTGGGTTGCTGAGACAGAATAGGGATTTTCTTGCTATACCTCCCACCCCACAACTCAACAGTTTCCCTTTCCTGAGGTGTCTGAATTGGTCTTGGTGGTGGTGTTGGAGTCCTCCCACTTTGTTGTACTGGGGAACCTCAATATCCATTCACACAGGATTCTGTCCTGGACCCAGTGCTATTCAACATTTTTATCAATGTCTTGGATGAAAGAATAGAGGGCATGCTTATCAAAGGGATGCAGTGGCTCAAGTGGTTAAGACACTGACTTTGTTGATTGCAAGAGCAGCAGGTTGGCAATTCGAGGCCTGGATGCTGCATGATGGGGTGAGCTCCTGTCACTAGTCCCAGCTTCTGCCAACCTAGCAGTTCGAAAGCATGCAAATGCAAGTAGATAAATAGGTACCACTTCAGTGGGAAGTTAAACAGCATTCTGTGCAATCATGCTGGCCACATGATCACAGTGTAGTCTCTGACAACGCTGGCTCTTCGGCTTAGTAAAGGAGATGAGTACCACCCCCTATGTCGGACACGACTTAACAACCTTATCAACGGCGAATGCCTTTACCTTCACCTTACTTATCAAATTTTCAGAGGACATCAAATTAGGAGGAACAGCTAATACCCCAGAGGATAGGATGAAAATTCAGAATGACCTTAATAGATTAGAAATCTGGGCCAAAATTAACAAAATGAACTTCAGCAGGAGAAATGTAAGGTACTGCATATAGGATGAAAAAAAAAATGAAATGCATAGATATCAGGATGGGGGACATCTGGCTTAACAGCAGTACATGTGAAAGAGATCTAGAAATCCTAGTAGACCACAAGTTGAACATGTTGAACATGATGCAGCAGCTAAAAAGGCCAATGTGATTCTAGGCTGCATCAATAGAACTATAGCGTCTAGGTCTAGAGATGTAATAGTGCCACTCTATTCTGCTTTTCTCAGGCCTCACCTGGAATACTGTGCTCAGTTCTGGGCACCACAATTCAAAGAGGATGTTGACAAGCTGGAGCGTATCCAAAGGAGGGTGATCAAAATGGTGAAGGGTCTGGAAATCATGCCTTCTGAGAAGAAACCTAGGGACCTGGGTATGTTTACCCTGGAGAAGAGACAGTTAAGAGGTAATATGATAGTCTGTTTAAGTATTTGAAGGGTTGTCACAATGAAGATGTAGCAAACTTATTTTCTGCTGCTCCAGAGAATAGGACCTGGAACAATGGATGTAAGCTGCAGGAAAAGAGATTCCACCTCAACATTAGGAGGAACCAGCAAGAGCTGTTTGACAATGGAACATACTTCTTCAGAGAGTGGTGGAGTCTCCTTCTTTGAAGGTTTTTAAACAGAAGCTGGATGGCCATCTTTTGGGGTGCTTTGATTGTGATGTGCATGGCAGGGGGTTGGACTGGGTGGCCCTTGTGGTCTCTTCCAACTCTATGATTCTATGATTCTGTGATTCAGAGTGAGTCCAGCTGAACACAGGCTAAAGCTCATTGAAAAGACAGTGCTCTGTCAATGGTGGTAAGTGAAGGAATTAAACTTCTTTGCCACCACTGCATGTGAACAGTGTAGATGTCTTCAGTGACCAGAATGCTAGCCTGGACCAGTTAAAGGGCCCACGTAACTCCCTTGTTAAAGCAGCTTCACTGGCTACCAGTTCATTTCCAGGCACAATTCAGGGGCCTTTTGCACTCTGGCTCACAAGAAGAAAACAAAGACCAGTTGACATCCTGCTGTGATAAATTTGGAAGACACTTCACAGACAAAATCATTCAGATTCTCTCTGATCTAGATGCTGTAGTTGATAAAATTCCAATGGATGTAATCTTGGCACCATTGTCCGATATTATCGGATGCATTTCAGTTAGTTCAGTCTTGGACAGGATCCCTGGAGAAGTGAAAGTTACTGCATGTATACTGGCTCCTTTCCCTTCCTGGCTCTGAAAGCAGCTAGAGGGGGGTTGGCTGAGTGAGTAGGGGGAGTGGTGAATGTTTCACTGCAGCAAGGGACATTTTCATCCTGCCTAAAGGAGGCTGTGGTGAGGCTGTTACTAAGAAAACCAACATTCCTGGATCCTACCATTCTGAACAATTATCAGCAAATCTCTACTATTCCATTTTTGGAAAAGGTTCTGGAGTATATGGTGGCCTCTCAGCTTCAGAGGTTTCTGGATTATTTAGATCAATTTTATTCTGGCTTCAAACCTGGTTATGGGTCAGAGATAGCTTTGGTCACCTTGATGGATGACCAAAGCAGAGAACTGGACACAAGTAGTGTGGCCATGTTGCTTCTTCTTGATCTCTCAGTCATTTTTGATGTCATTAACCATGGCATCCTTCTTGGCTGCCTCTTTGAGATGGAATATGAGGTCACTTTTATGCAGTGGTTCCAGTCTTTCTTGGAGGAGCAAACTCAGAAGATGTTGTTGTGGAATCCATATTTGACTCCCTGCTGTTGGTCTGTGGGGTCCCTCAGGATTGTGTTTTGCCCCCTTTGCTTTTTAGCCACTGGGAGAGATCATCTGGAATTCTGGGGTGCACGTTACCAATATGCTGGTGACACTCAGATCTACTTCTACTTCCCATCTGATTCCATGGAAACTGTCTTGGTACTGAATCAATATCTGTTGTCAGTAATGGACTCAATGGAAGCAAACAAATTGAAATTTTATCCAGAGAAGACAGAGGCCCTCCTGGTCAGTTAAAAGACAAATCAGGGAATAGGGACTCTACCCATACTGCATAAAGTTACACTCTCCCTGAAATCTCAGGCTTACAGCTTGGCTGTTCTTCTGGACTCAACTCTAGAGCCTGGATGCCCTTGTTTAAGCAGTGGTCAGGAGTTCATTTGCACAATTAAAACTAGTACACTAGTTGTGCCCATTTCTTGGAACGTTAGATCTGGCTATGGTGACACATGCCTTGATTACATCCAATTTGCACTACTGCAATCCACTCTACATGTGCTGCATTTGGAATCTGTTTGGAAGCTTCAGTGGGTTAAAAATCTGTGACCAGAATGCTAGCCCTGACCAGTTAAAGGGCCCACGTAACTCCCTTGTTAAAGCAGCTTCACTGGCTACCAGTTCATTTCCAGGCACAATTCAAAATGCTGGTCATGATTTATAAAGCCCTATACAGTTTAGCTGCACAGACCTAAGACCATATCTCTGCTGCTGAAAGACCAGATCTCCCCATATGAACTGTTCTAATATTTTCATATTATTTCTCATCACTATCACAGGCTCACTTGGTAAGAATATGAATCAGAACCTTCTCAGTGGCTGCTCCCATCCTCTGGAAATCCCTTTCTCAGGAGGATAGGATGGCCTCCTCCTTGCTTTCCTTTCTTTAGTAGAGAAAGAACTTTTTGTTTAAGCAGGCTTTTAATTAATAAACTGTGGAGCTTCTTATTGGAATATTTTTTAAATAAACCTTTTAAAACTTTTGTATATATATATATAACCTTTATCATGGAGGTTTTTTAATTGACTCTGTCTGGGAGCCGCCTTGGGTATCATTCTTGGAGCAAGGCAGTACACAAATGAAATACTGTAAATAAAATCAAAATAATAAATAAATAACTTGAATGAGACAGTGCCACTAACTCAGCCAAATCTTGAATAACAAAGTGAATCAATTTGATTTTGATCAATCCTGTATTGAATTTGGAACTTATCACATTAACATAAACATCACGCTAACAGGATGCAGCTGTAACACTGGATGGGGACAGAAATTATTGCACTATAATTCACTGCTGATTCTACCAGGTGACTGAATCTCACTCAGCTGGCCCTTTTTCAAAAACGGAAAGCTCCTGACATTGAAAACGGGCCAGCTGAGCACCTGGGACCGGGGATGCAGTTGCCCAGCAGAATCGGCAGCAAATTACAGTGTGATAATTCCTGCCTTCATCTAGAGTTCTGGCTGCATCCCATTTGGGTGATGCTGGGTTTTATGCTCATGTGATAAGATCCTTGGATTGGTTGAATTTGTTTCTGGAACAAAATGTCAGAGTCAGACCAATTCAAAAATCTGGATGAGAAAATTAAGGGGCAGGGGCAGTGCATTTCCAACATGATTAAATAAGTGAAACCACCAAGCTGCTAGGATACAGAGAGAAAAGAGGATTGCTGTACATTGCTCATTTGACTCCCTAACATGCATTTGTGGACAAGACTTTCATTAACAGACTTCAGTTCCAGTGCCTTTTGGGAGCAATTGTGTGAGGTCATTGAAATTAATTAAGCCACTATCTTTTGCATCTATTTGTTACTTTCCAAGAGCTGTTGGTAACAAATCAGAAGAGCTGTGGTGGATGGCTGCTGATTGTAATCTACATGTGGTCTCTCTGAGTCTCATTTTTAATTTCCTAGTCCTTAAGTTGAATAGCCTCCCTTAATCTCTTATATGCCTTTCTTATTAATTTGTTAATGTTAGTAGTAATCTGTTTATGTGCCTGGGGGGTGGGATTAGATAGCAAAACTTATTCTCTCCCTCCCTCATCCTCAATTGCCCCAGTAGTTATAATTATTATTCATTTTATTTTTATCCCACCTTTCTCCCCAAAATCAGAACTCAGGGTATTTAGAACAAAAACTCTGGAAGCCACCTCTCTGATCTTTGGCTGGGCAATCTACTCTTTATGGTCTAACAAGTGTCTAAATTTTATGCAGATATTATGAAAATAAATTGTAGTCATATTTTGGTTTCTCAGTGGAAGTCAATGGAGGAGAACCAGTGATCTGGATTTCTGAAAATCAATGCAGATTTGAGATCGAGATCAGATCTCATTGGATTCAGACTGATCCAGAATTAGGCCCAGAATAGAATCAGTGCATTAGTCTTCCAATAGAAGACCTTGAGAACAGCCCTAGAGTATAATGACATGTTGACACCACCCATAATGGAGCATCAGTCCCAGATCATAATCTTGCCATTGCACACTTAAGGATAGCTTTGGTATGCCATCATACTTAGCCTTAAATGTTCTAAGGTTTGGTTTTAATAAGCATTGCAATATCTTATTTTTAACAGTGAATCAAAGGATCTAGTGTTTTGTTTGATTTCCTTTTAAGATCATAATGTGTGAAAGAATAAATATCAAGCCAGACCGGGGGGGGGGGGGGGGAGATGTCAATCTTGCTAATAAAGATTTGTTGAAACATATTTGTTGGAACTGATTTGTTGCTTCTGTTAGTCAAGTGTTCCTATTGTGGTTTAGGGTGTATCCACACTGCAAAATTAAAGCAGTTTGGCACCACTTTAACTGCCATGATTCTATCCTACAGAAACCTGTAATTTGTAGTTTGATGAGGCCAAACTACAAATGCCATGATTCTTCAGGGTGCTTTTATGTTAAAGTAGTATCAAACTGTTTTAATTCTGCAGTGTGGATACACCCTGAGTTCCAGTTCCCAAAATAATTAAACGGGGGCTTTCTTTTTATCTTTCCATCTGGGCTTCCTCCTTCTCTTATTCTTCCCCCACAAATGCTCTGTTCTTCCCCTATATTTGTAGTACAAGTTAAATACTGTCCGCGACAGGGAGGTACTATGGGAAAGTGTCTTAATAATTTTCAAAAATGGTTTGCAGGAAACCTCTGAGCAGAAAACATAAAATGATACCTACGGTATTTCCCAGTTTTATTAAAATGCTAAAATGTTGTGTTTCAAATCAAGCTGAGCTTTCTGAATTCTATCTGCCCTAATGCCAAAAGCTGCAAGGTTTATTTTCTTGGACCATCAGATGTTTAGATCTATTTTATTAAGCAGTGTGTCCATGGAAAAATATACAACTGAACACTAAAATCAGAATCACCCAAGCCATAGTATTTCCCATCACCATGTGTGGATGTGAAAGCTGGATACTGAAGAAAGCTGATAAGAAAATCAACTCATTTGAAATGTGGCTCTGAAAAGTGTGCTGAGAATATCATTGACAGCTAAAAAGAGGGACCTTGAACAGATAAAGCATGAAACCTTCTTGGAAGCCAAGATGTTCAAATTGAGGCTGTTGTACTTTGGCCACATCATGAGAAGTCATGACTCATTAGAAAAGGAAAGGTGTTGGGTAGAAAAAGGAGAGGAAGACTCTATGCCAGATGGATAATTTCAATCAGGGAAGTCACTGGCCTGAGTTTTGCAAAACCTAAGCAAAGCAGTGGAGGATAGGGGTTCTTGGAGATGTCTGATCCACAGGGTCACCATGAGTCCAGGTTGACTCGAGGGTAGTTAACAACAACATTGCAGTCATTGGTTCTGGCAGCTGCTACAGACATATATACCTGGAGAGCTCCCCCATACTCCCAGCAAGGGAAGAGACAATGCTACTGCTGCTCACTTCTAGCAGTGGGGCACATATACTTGAGGAGCCAGAGAAAAGGTAGAGGATTACCGGTAAATGTTGCTTGGTGCCTCTGCTGGGCTTTTGCATTACACTTTAGCTACAAGTAAAGAAAAGGCCAGAAATAGACTCATTAGCCTCAGGAGTTACTGGTGATGAGAGCTGCAATAGAAGTAGAGAAATCTGGATACACATGGTGTCTCATTTAGTCTCCTGTGTGAACCAGACCCTTAATTAATCTCGGAGAGCCAAATTTAATTACAGGAGCAGCAAGTTAAACATACAATTGTTCATTTCTAAAGCTATTTTAGTTCTGGTGTATTATTATCATAGGGAATGAAAAAGATCATGTTAAATGTGAACTTCGTAACAATGAATGTAAGTTTTGTTTGTTACACTGTAATTTTCAGTAGTTATCACTGAATAATTCAAAAAAAGCACCTGCCTTTTGCTGAGTTAGCCCAAGTTGCCAAAATGACATGGGTTTTACAGGGCAAATTGAAGATATTTTTGAAAGACTGGAAACCATTTCTGGACATTTTAAGAAGAAAAAAGATTATGCTCACAGACTGGGATGCCTGAAGCATTTTAGATATTGAAAGTACTAGAACAAAACAGAAGTGGGTTTATACTAAAAAAGAAAGAAAGAAAGAAAAGTACTAGAAAATTAGAAAAGTCCTAGAAAAGTTCACTAAATTTTGCTTTAAAATTCCCAAAAGGAGGGCGATAAGCTCAATTTTAGTTAGATTGTTATATGTAGTTAATATGTTTAGGTTAGTTTGGTTTAATATATGTTGGGTTTAGATTTTTTTAAATTGGGGATAAGGGGAAATTAGGATTTTTAAGATTAGCTTGTTAGGTTCATTTGTATGTGTTTTTGGGTCGTTGTGTTGTGTTTACTTGTTTTCTAATTGTATGTATTATGATTTCAAATGCAATGAATATTACTATAAAAAAGGAAACTATTTATGGACTTTTTGAACAATAAGTAATGATGCAATAATTTGTGGCTATGGCTATTAGTAAGTTTAGTAGTAGGATTATCTAGTTCGAACTATAATGGTAGAATAATGTATTTTGTCTTTCTTGTTGTTCCCCCCATCCTTTACAGCCAGGATTAGGATGGGGCATGAGAGCTTTTGTATCGTTTGTTACCGTTGTTTTAGTATTTTTGTATTATGTACTGGTTTCAGTTTAATTTTAATTATATATGTACAGGTATTTTCTTCATTTGTCTCTTTTTTGGTTTTCTTTCTCTACATTTTTCTTTCTGAATGTTTCTGAATGTTTATGGCTATGAATTAGATCACTTCTGTTAAAAAATAATAAATATATAATTCAAAAAGCACCTGTCTTGATATTACTAATTTGCAAATATATTGAGATTTGATAAATGTACAGCCAGCCCTCTGTATCCATGGATTCTTCATTCATGGATTCAACCACCCACAACTTGAAAGTATTCATATATATATATATATATATATATATATATATATATATATACATTCCAAAAATGCAAACCTTGATTTTGCCATTGTATATCAGCAACACCATTTTATTTCCATTGTTTTTAATGGGACTTGAGCATCCATGAATTTTGTTATCCACAGGAGTCCTGGAACAAAACTCCAGAAGATATCAAGGGCCTACTGCAGGGGTCGGCAAGTTCCCCTTACCTGGGGCCAGTCTGGGGATCCCAGGTCTTCCGCGGGCTGATGGGGGGGAAATGGCGGTGCATGCATTCATGCACATGCACGCAGCCCCTGCCAAATGACACTGACCCCCACCACCGTCGCGCACATCGCAGCCACCATTTTGTTTTCCAAAATGGCAGCCACGGCTTGTTCGCGCATGTGCAGGCAGCATGCGCGGCGGCAGCAGGGGTCGGCGAGGGCTGGTCCAAAGGCCTCAGGGGGCCGGCCGTGGCCCACCGGCCATAGGTTGCCAACCCCTGGCCTACTGTATCAGCAGATTAATTAATGAACCAGAAAATTTTAAGGTGCTAGATTGCTTATATGAGTACATTTCAGTAATAATGTGTTCTGCCCTATTTTTGACATATTTATTTATTTATTTATTTATTTGGAAAGCCAAAAGGTAAAGATCTATTCCCTAGCCTGTCCCCATTTCTTGTCATATGTTATAAGCTGAGATGACCAGAATACTTATTTTTCCTTGGGGAAAAATTATGTATTACACTCATATGTGTGTGTAATGGATGGACTTGGAGGCACTGTTTTACAGAGACTCCATTCCATCCTGGAGGAACAAATCCAGAAGGAAATGCTGAAGATCCTGTTTGACAACCTGATCATTGCTGTGTAGTGTTACTCAGAGTTCTGTTTTGAGTTCTTTTTTGTCTCCCATGCTGTTGAGAGCATGGGAGAGTTAAGGTTCAATATCACCAGTAATGTGTATGACGCACAACTCTTATGTCTCCTTTTCACTGGTAAGGAAAGACCTTCTTATTTAAACAGGCTTTCAGCCTTCACTGATTGGGGATGGAGAGGCATGCAGTAGGTGTTCTGTTAATATGCTTTTTGTTTTTCAATTAATATCTTAAAAGTAGAGTTTTAATCAGATTAATTGTTCAATACTTGTAAAAGTTTTGTATTCCATATTTGTTTCAGTTATTTTATTTTAACCTATATTGTAAGGTGCTTTGGGGAGAAAGAGGGGGTTTCAGTGAATAAAATAAAATAAAAATTCGGATGACTGTTTTCTCTAGGCAAGGGAGGGTAATTTGAAGAAGGCAAGGGGCAGCAAGCATGTGATGTTTTCAAAAAAATTACACTTCCTGTATTCTCCATACAGTTCCCCACCACTACAAGCTGCAGTTGTGCATGCAGATTTTTAAATGCATTCTTACAGTGTGCAAAGTTTAGAATTTCCAGGATCAAAACAGCTGTTAAGGTTTTCAGGAATGAAGAGGCAGGCAAATTAGTTTTAATCCACCTCTCCGATACATATCTCTGTGTTTACAAAGACTGCTGAAAGCCACAATGAGATACAAGGGATAAAGCAGGATGAAATCTAAGAAAATTAATTAATTTTCAATCAGGAGAAAACAGCCTCTTCCAACCATAGAACATGACCTGATGCATAGACCAAAGCTTTGAACTATGGAGTGATATGATCTTTCCCCTTATTTTATCAGCCTGTTTGTGCCTGAGAGACAGCAATATAGTCTATGAAAATGTAAAACTGAAACTGAAGTTAAAGTGTTTATAATAAGCTGCTCACAGAATCTGGTTGAAGAACATGCTGCATCACTAATTGCTGAGAGATTTTCTCTAATGCACCCACATACTGAAGTACAGTTTTATTTGGCAAGCATTCAAATCACATAATTCCCTTTTCTTCATGCTTTGGTACAACTTAAATAAATCTGCATGGCTCTGGCTACTATTTAAGACTTATATAACAAAAAGCAAAATGGATTTTCTTTGGCAGCATGATAGCTCAACTCTATAGTCATTATTTATCATAATTAAAAATAATACGAAGAAGTTATATTTCTCTGACACCATTGCATCTGCACAGTGCCATCCAGTGAAGCTGTCTCAAGTGCTCAGGGGCTTTTACACTCTGGCCTACAAGAAGAAAATAAAGACAACTCAACAGCTTACTGTGAAAAATTTGCAAGGCCTGATTTAAAATTCAATTCAATTCAGATAAAATGCTTTATTAGCTGTGCAATAAAGTCTAAATTACATCCTGTATGGACTACTGTAACACACTGTACATGGCACTGCCTTTAGAAACTATTCAGAAACTTCAGTGAGTTCAAAATGTGGTGGACAGAATGCTGACTGGGGCCAGTATAGGGCTCATATAACTTCCTGGTCAAAACAACTTCACTGGCTACCAGTTTGTTTCCAGTCACAACTGAAAGTTCTAGTCATGACCTATAAAGCCATATACAGCTTAGTTTCAGAGTATCTGAAAGACCATATCTGAAAGACGGACTTTCAAATGTATGTTTTGCTTCACATCATGCATATGTTTGCAGTTTATTGATTGTGACCAAAGTGCATTGCAAAGTATAAATCATCAACATCATAATGAACAGATAAAATATATTATATTGAAGATGTGTGTGTGTATTAATTAAAGTATTCCCATATCTAGGATCAAACGCTAACCAGAATGGAGACTGAAGTCAAGAAATATTAATTATACATATACAATATAGAATTATTTATAAATGTTGGCTTTTGGAACTGTAAAAACACTGGTCATCTAAGGAGGTTTGGAACAGCCTCTCAAAATTTGCTAAGCAGTAAAGTGAATCAAAATAAAAAATATGCAATCTCACCAATGACTTTTCACAAAGCCATCTTGAATCATTCCTGCCACAAGGGAAATGTAGGTTACATCAGCAGTTCTAAAACTGTGCAGTGAGGCCCCTCGGGGAGACACAAAAGTTGCTCAAGGGACACGCAAGATTCGGAGGCTGTGATCCCTCCTCCTCTTCCTCTTTCCAAACTTTCTTACATGTAAAATATAGCATGTGTTGAGTTAAACATTGAATTTACTTAAATAAAATTATTTTAATTTGAAAGATGTTATTCCCTTATAAAATATTAAAATATGAATATACATGAATGTGTGAATGAAAATATGTGCACTAAATAAACAAAATTTGTTGTTGTTAGCTGCCCTTGAGTTGGATGTGGATGAGACATCTCCAAGAATCCCTATCTTACACTGCCTTGTCCAAATCCTGCAAGCCTTTCCCTATAACCCCCCTGATCAAGTCTATCCATCTGGTTTGTGGTTTTCTCTCTTTCTTCTACCCTCTACCTTTCCTAGCATTATTGTTTTTTCTAGTGATCCATGCCTTCTCATGATGTGGCAAAAGTACAATACTCTCAACTTGATCATCTTTGCTTCCAATGAGAGCCCTAGTCTGATCTGTCCAATTATTAGTTCGAAATCTTGTGATGGTATGTTGTCAATTTCTTCCTGGACTGCATCATAGAATTTCTAATTTTCCTCTTCATCTGCATCTGTACCTGGATTATTGTGATGTTCATAGGTTTACCCTGAAGCCTTCTTGATAAGATACAGTTTGACTTTGAGTTGTATCCTTTGAGTGCTCTAGCCATATCTTTCTTTAGTATGACATACACCCCATTTCTTCTTGTTTTTTTCATTTCCTGCCCATTTTAACTCACTCACTTTTAGTATTGCTATATTCATGCATTCCATTTCCTTCTTTACTATGTCTAGTTTTCTCTGGCTCATGCTTCTCGTGTTCTAATTATATGTGTAGTGTTGCTTCTAACTATGATTGTTTTATTGGACGTTTTTTCTGTCTGGCCTCCCCCTCTCTAGTTGTTGGTTTTTGAGCTGTCTCACCTAAAGGGATTTCTTGATGAAATGATCTCAGAAGGAGGATACCTTTTGTTACGGGATTCTTGGAGATGTCCACTGGCTGCCCATTAGTTTCCGGACCCAGTACAAGGTGTTGGTAA
>CM034706.1:67590492-67603983 GCA_020142125.1 Phrynosoma platyrhinos | reverse complement strand
TAAACAATAACTGCAGCAGAATCAAGGGAGCAGGTTGGGCTGTCTTTTAATGGCTGGGATATCTGTTCAGGAAAGGCCTGCCGGAAGAGATCCTTCTTAACAGCCTTTTAAAAACTGTTCAAGGTGGTAATATAACGGATCTCATCTGGCAGACCATTCCATAATCTGAGAGCAGTTGCTGAAAAGGTCCTCTGGGTGGTTGCAGATAGTTTAGTTTTTATAGGCTGCAGCAGATTCCTCCCAGAGGACCTGAGTGTGCGGGGTGGGTTATACAGGAGGAGGTGGTCCCAAAGATAGGTTGGACCAAAGCCATTTAGGGCTTTACAAATGATAATCAACACCTTGTACTGGGCCCAGAAACTAACTTAAGATTGGTGTTATATGGTCTCTTCTCAATGTTCCTGAGACCAGCCTGGCTGCCATATTTTGTACTAGTTGAAGTTTCTGGACCTAGTATGAGGGTAGCCCCATGTAGAGCGCATTACAGAAACCAAGACGAGAGGTTACCAGCGCATGCACCACAGTTTCAAGGTCCCTAACTTCCAGGAAAGGGTGCAGTTGGCATATCAGCTGAAGCTGATAACAGACAATCCTGTCACATTCACCTGATTTGTCATCTGGAGCAACAGATCCAAGAGCATCCCCAGACTACAAACACAGAGGAGAGTGTGACCTCATCCAGGACACATAGGAGAGTGTGACCCCATCCAGGACACACAGAGTGTGACTCCATCCAGGACACAGAGGAGAGTGTGACCCCATTCAGGACTGGAGTATGACCCCATCCAGGACTGGAGGTTGTATCCCAATACCTGTTTTCGGGGCTGTTATTGTAATCTGTTTTGTCTGGATTCAGTCTCAATCTGTTTTTTCTCATCCAGTCCATTACTGCTTTAAGACAATCACTGACAGGAGAGAAACCATCTGAAGTCAAAGCTGAAGACCAAAACATGGAGAAATATATCTGGGTGTCATCAGTGTACTGATAACACCCCGCCCCATATCTCTGGATGATCTCTCCCAGCGGCTTCATATATATATTGAATAGCATCGGGGAAAGGATGGCACCTTGTGGGATGCCACAGTTAAGCTCTTTTCTTGTAGAGCAACTGTCCCTGAGCATCACCCTCTGGAATCTGCCTGAGAGGAAGAAACTGAACCATTGCAGTGCAGTGCCTCCAATTCCTAATCTTCTCAGGCAATCCAAAAATGCATCACCATTTTTTAGGGAACCATAACAATTTAGGTATGATTTAGTCCAGCTAAAGATTAGAACTTTCTGAGCTTTGGCTAAATTGTTGGATTTGCAATAATAGTCCTCAGGAGAGCCAGTGTACAATTTGCAGTTAGAAACCTTTGGTTCAGGTTTTATCTCTCAGTCTAACACATGCATAGGAGTGGTGTTTTGCTGCAAGGGAATTATTTAAATCTATTCCTGGAGCTAGTATGTCTACAGTTATTGAAATAATTGCATTCGCACATCTCAGTTGAGCTGAGCAGAGCATCATTTGGCAAGGCTGTGTCAGCATTTCCATTGTGAAGAACACATAGTTGAAAGGTATTTTAAATGGGGAAAATGATCATAGTTACATAAATGCTAGTGCTTAGAGGATAATCTGCTTGGCAAGCATAACTTTCTGAAGCCTAGTACAGACTTATAGTACTATTGCCATCCTATATGCTTATCAAGCTACAATTCCATACAAATAGCATCTATTTACAAATAAAACTATTTTCTACATTTTTTTTTGAAATTTCACCATGCCCCACACTGCACCTTTTCCATGCATACTGTGTTTGTATATCTTCCTGTTTGTATCTGTGCAAGGCTGCATGTAGTGACTTTGTACAATGGCCATGGTTTGCTGCAGAATTGTTCTATCAGAACACCAGAATCTGGGATTTGCAGTACTGTACAAAAAGGGAACTCTTCTAAGCTTGAGATGCATGTGTAGACATCTATTCATATAGATTTTCAGTCTATAAATCCCTAGAGCAGCCCACACCATGCTTGAGAATGAATACCTTGTGAAAACTACAATAGTGGATGGCACAAAATTTAGCTGAATGGAGTCAAAATCTATCAGTCTCACGATAGACCTTCCAGCTGAAGACCATACTTCATGCATTTGATGAAATGGACTCTGATCCATGAAAGTTTACACCATAATAAATGTGTTAGTCATGTATTACAAGACCCTTTGTCATGTTTTTACTGCAACGATCTAACACTGGTACCTCCTTGTATTTAATTATTATGGTGTTTTGTTCCTTGAGAGGCCACTAGAGGATCAAAGCATGAGTATAGGAATGATGAGAATTGTAATCCAGCAACTTTGGAGAGCATATAGTTCGAAATGGCTGTTTCATATTAAGGCATATATATGTCTCTTGAAGTATAGTTCCTAGCTTAACTGAAAAAGTGTCCAGCCCCCTGTTCCCCTTATTTTTTGTTTTTAAGAAAAGGGCCTTTTTAAAATAAAAGGTTGGTTTACCAAGTACTGCTTCACCACATGGCCTTATCTGCTGTAGCACTTATTCAGAATGAGCAGATGTCACAGTCTGGGCAGCAGCTACACCAGTGCAGGGAGATAGTTATTCATAGTTCAAGCATGGAGTAAAATTTAGCTTGTTTCCCTACATGGTAATGAGTTTGCAGACTCCAGTAAATTGCATCTTACCCCTAACCCCCTCTTTGGAGTTGACAACATGAACATGCACAATCTTAAAATTAAGGAAACACTTATATGCACCAGTGTATGAAGATATAACTATACTGAAATGAAATCCAATAATCTTCTATTACAATTAGCAACCTTTGCATGGCTTCACTCACTAAATGCTAGCTTACATGTTACTCACAATATATTATGGTAACTTAACCTGCAGCCACTTCTTCTTCTCTTCCTTTCCTTCATTAGACCATGTATTCAATTATAGGACTTTATTGCACCGCTTTTTAAATCAACTTACCTCTCCCAATTTAAATTTTAATTCAGGTGACATCCTGATGTTATCAGAAGGATTTTGCTGCTGTTGGCCAAATACAGGCTAGGTCCATCCCTACTCACAGGAGGGCTCCGGTGGCCATTTTCTTAAGCTGGGAGTTTTCTGGCTTCAAAAAGAAGCAGGCTGTGAGAGGGAATGAACCCAAGCTGTATTCGGGTGGCAGATTCGGTGGCAAAATCCTTCAGATAACATCAGGACACTGCCCAAATTAAAATTAAAATAGGGAGAGGTAAGACGATTTAAAAAGCGGTGTAATAGTCTCCTGACAAGTATTGAAGTGAAGCTACTCTTACATGTTTTACCCAGAAGATTAAGGTTATAGTCTTTACTAGGCAATGAGTAAGGTGAGTGAGTGAGAATGGGACTGTTTTTCAGTTGTTGTCTTGCCAATTTGATTACTGTGCTTGAAAGATCCCTTACTGTCTCTTGCATTTGCCAACACTATGCATGTGCTTTGACCTATAATATGCATGAAGAGCTATCCCATTCACAAGACATAACTGTTCATAAAGTGCCTTGTGAAATTGCATGCTGCTCTGCCCCTTTCCAGTGAACTGAATATAGTAAGCTACATGACCAAAAGCTCCACGTGTGAGTTCACATGCCATAAGAACTTTAGGTGTATCACTTAACAATTAGAAAATGGGTGTTTCTCCAATTATTTTCTCCACCACTACAACAAAGAAGGGGAAAAATGAAACTTTTTTTTTTTTTGCTGCTTCAAGGTTTGATTTAAAAAAATAACAAGATAGTGTATGATGTTATAGCTCATCAGTATCAAAGAATTGCTTATCAGCTTGTGATTTCATTTTTTCTTCTCCTTTTTGGTATTTCAATTGCTAAAGTGATTTATTTTTATCATTTATATTTATATATATTATATTGAATGTAAGACTGGTTTGATCTTTACTATGAGCTTATCTTATTCAAAAAGTCATTTCTGATTTAGCATAATGCCTGGGATAATAATTAAGGTGAAAACATTATCTTAGTTTAAAAGTAAAACCCAAAGAATATGAATCATTCCTCTGAAATCTGTTATGCAACTCTAGAACAATTATGCTTTAAAATATCAAAGAAACAAAATATAAAATTGCCGTTAAAGCATAAGTACTGCCAGCTTAGATTTGAAATGTGATAATCATTTGACAGAATACAGACATTTTTATTTCCAGAATTTATGGAACCAAAAGATTGATATGCAAGAGTTAAGAAAGGCAAAATATGGTGGTAGTGATTACAATTTAAGAATCTCAAGAAACTGAGAATATTAAAACATGTATCTAATAAAATGCCTCTTTATTATTATTAATTTAATAAGATTATAATGCCCCTGCTAAAGAACTCATCCAGTGATAATGACTTTAAATACTACTGAGCCTGAGGATAGAAGGGACCAGAGTCAAACTAGAAACCCCTCCCATTATATGGAAGTGATACCAAGTGCAGACATGGACTTGGCTTGGGGCTACTAGAAGGAGTGCTTGATTCCAGGTTAGATACCGTCAAGAGCAGAGGGCTTCTTAGACGTAAAAGTGCTCCTCAAGGGAAGGACCATCCCCACCATCTAAATAAATGTAGCAGTTTAGCTTCTGTTAAATATGTTAAAGCTTCTGTCCTCTCCATAATTTCCAAGGACTCATTTTGTAAACAAGGTTTTTAAACTTTCACTGAACCCTTACCTTCATTGGAAAGCAAATGAAATAATTTAGCCTCCAGCTCTCAGGCTGCTTATAATGAAAAGCTGCAATGCAATTATAAACAAAGCAATAGTGGGAATCACAGATTCAGTTCACTGGGAAACCTTCATTGCCTTTCTGCTTTATTGAACCTCTCTTCCTTTCTGTGAAAGTGACCAACAACACTGTCATTCTCTGTCTATTTCATAGACACAAACACATGCTTGTCACACAAATGATTAGTCCCTGAAGTGTCACAATAATTCAAAGTTTCCATGTATTTCTGCTAGCTAAAGACCATTGTACAGCTCATTTATATGTTTTTCTGTGTGATTTGAAATAACAGTTTTTCTAGATCTCAAGGTTAACATGGACATGGCCTTTAAGATTCAAATGAGTAGATATAGGTTTTTCCAGGTTGGAAATATTTTGCAAAAATGGACATTCTCCATCTGTTTATACTTGCTCTGTCTCATCCCCTGCTTTTTGACAATGATTACTTTTGCCATTAATAAGGAAAATGTAATAATGGTTCTTCAAAATTGGCTTTGCATTCAAGGTCATACTTATTCCTATTATCCAGGGCTCAGGATCTTGAAGAAGATGACACTTTGTATAAAGTGTTATATTTAGCATTAAAATAGTGTGGAATCAATGCATGTCCATAGGATAGTTAGGATTTCCATTTGCTCATCCTCTCTTTCTTTTTTTCACCCTCTCTTTGTGTGTGTGTGTGAGAGACATACCAGATGACATATGAAAGGTTTCTAAAAAGTGTTGGTTAGCACTTTGTTTCTTGTTAATCACAAGCCCTGTAAACAATAGGGATCACTACAATTTTAGCATTGCTTCACTTCACTTTAAGACCTCCAACTATGATTTTCTAAAGAATTGAAGTGCGCAGGAACACATCTCCTCTGTTCTATAGATAGAGAAGTCTCAAAAAGAGCAGTTTCACATACTTCCCATTCTTTTATTAATCAGTGGAGATGGAGGGTGGATCTCTGTGGTAACTGCATCAAGCCTCTGGATGTCCCTTTTTAGGGTGGTTAGAATAGCATGTTTCTTATTGACAAGCTGCGACATGTCCAGAGCAAGAAAACCAACATGGTAAAAGGTCTGGAAACCATGCCCTCATGAGGGTCAGCTTGGGGATCTGGGCATGTTTAGCCTGAGAAGAGAAGGTTAAGAGGTGATGTGTAGTCATATTTAAATATTTGAAAAGATACCCTATTGAAGATGGAGTAGGCTTATTTTCTGCTGCTCCAGAGACTAGGACATGGAGCAATGGATTCAAACTACAGGAAAAAAGATTCCACCTCAACATTAGGAAGAAATTTGATGGTAACAGCAGTTTGATAGTGGAATACACTCCCTTTGAGGGTGGTTGAGTCTCCTCCTTGGGAAGTTTTTAAAGAGAGGCTATGCTAGATGGCTATCTGTAGGAGATTTTTGAATGTGTTTTCCTGAATGGCAGGGAGTTGGACTAGCTGGCTCTTGTAGTGTCTTCCAACTGTGATGGCCCTTGTAGTGTCTTCCAACTTCTATGAAGGCAAAGACATTTTTTAAGAATTCTAACTGGTTTTCAAGAACTGAATGTTCTTAAAGAAAGGGTTTTTCATAGGATCTTGTTGATGTCTTTTGAATCTCCTGTTTCTAAACTGCTTTATAGTTTCTTTTAATTTTATGTTTCAAATTGTTTCAGTGGCAATTACAGTTTAATTACATGTTAATGTTATTATTTAGTATATTTTACCTAGATTATATTTGTTCTAATTGTAAATTACTTTAAATCCAATTTTGCGAAAAGACAGACAAGAAAGTTAACAACAATTAGCTTACATTTACTTAGTTTAGTGTGATCTGAAAGAGATTTCACTTCAGAGGTTTGAAGACCTACCTGCATGTTTTAAGATTTGAAGGCATACCTGCATATTGTTTCATATTAACAATGAAGGCCTTTCTGTCATTCACTGGCAGAATCACAGAGTTCAGTTTGAAGTGTATAAATAATGAACTAGGAACAAAAGAAAATGTATAACCTCCCACTCACAGGCTATGATAACACTGCACAGCAACTTGTGTTAATATAAAGTGCTGACATATCTATAACTAGTTCCTTCAAGAAGAGATATTTTTGGTAAAAAAACAAATATAGGCTAAGATCCTTCAACAGAGATGGGATGCAAAGTTCCACCATGGCAGAAGTATATTCAATCTCTGCTGTTATCTCCTTAAAACTAACTTTTAGCTGCTGCACTGTCATGGCCATTTACTGGCTGGTGGGCAGTTGAGGGGGGAGCGAGCAGAATAAGAGATGTATCCAGCTATGTGGCTTCAGGTGGATGCAGAGTCATCCTTCAGGAATAGGGTTGCCACAGGGAAAACTGGAGGGGAGCTTCTGTACCTTTAATTCTTTTGCAGAAGAGATAATTACCAGCAAACAGGTAACAAGCAACATATACTGAAATGTTCTCTTTCACACAACTCTGCAGGAGTCCTCTCCAGTTTTCAATCTATCAGTCCTTTCCAGGGCCCCCAAGTGGTCCTGGACAATAGTCACTCTTTATCTAGCTTCAGGCACATAGTTGGAAACTTCTCTTCCACTCATCCCATAGTCTCCACTAGATAGTTAATGGCTCTGTTGTGGGGGCAGGTGAACATCTGAGGTTTGACTATTTCATAAGCAAACAAGAGGATTCCAAGCTCCTCAGTCAACCCCAAAGTGCCTTAAGATGGCATAGGTTCAGCTTGCACCATCATATGCCATTAACAGAGTGCCAGCCACAAATTAAATTTCAGATTCCAAAAATATTAATTATATATGTTTGAGCTAAGTTAAATATATTAGGTACAATTAGTTTCTCCTAGTGTCTGAGGAGGGGGCTCAATGGCGAATGTCCCTCTCCATGGCTAGCTCCAAAGCATATTTACCATGAGAAGAACTTCTCATTTATAAATGTAATTCCTTCTATTTTATCTCCTACTTTCCAAGCATGAATGCATGCTCAGGTGAGAAGGGATGCACAGCACATGAACATAGCAGCTTGACTAGATTGTCTAAAGCAGGGGTAGGCAACCTTCTTGAGCTGGGGGCCGGGTTGCTGTCCCTCAGACAATTGACGGGCCGAAGCACCAAAAATAAATAAATAAATAAATAAATAAATAAATAAATAAATAAATAAATAAAAATTAAAATTAAAAAAGAATTAAAAATTAAAAAAATGCATGCACACTCTCTCAGCCCCAGAAAAGCCATGGCAAAACCCCTGTGAAGATTTTGCCAAGAAAACCCCAAGAACAAGTAATAACAACAATAATCAATATCATCATGGGGGGGCGGCGACGGTGGGGGGGGGCGGCGGCAGCAGGACTGGTTTGGGGCTGGTCCAAAGGCCTTGCTGGGCCGCATCCGGCCCCCGGGCCTTAGGTTGCCTACCCCTGGTCTAAAGTAATTCATTTAAAATGCTTTTCTAAAAACAATTCTGCAATCAGGAGAAATACAATATTTTCCTCTGTCTTTGAAATAAATAAAGGCATTCAGCATCATTGATTTCTGTCTATACCTTGCTTAACATAATTATCTCTCACATTAGTTGAACTAATTGGTTCAAGTGAGTAAAATTTTGGTAGTCTCAGCTCCTCATGGGGAAAATGGCTATGGCCATTCTGTCAGTTCCTAATCATAAAATTAAAGAACCTGACTCACCATGGTAACACAAGGCTCTTGAACTAATCCATTAACCTTCAAAATATAGAAACTGAATGAATAATAGTACAGCTGTGCTCAGAAATATCATTGAGATAACAGGATCATACCACAGCAGGCAGACATTGAGATTTTGTCATTTTGTGTGTTGCAGGGATGAAATGGAAGGGAATCAACTCTTTGTTGAACTATGGGGACTTCCTACTGTGGAAATTACAAGGAATCCATGTTTTTAGCAGAGGCACAGCTGCACAGGGTTTGGCAGGAGCGCTGACTGCAATACAAATCATTCCTATGAGTCCCACAGTACTGATCCTTTAACTCAGGGATGAAAGCATTTGACAGGGAAGAAAATGCACAACATTGTATTTTTTCAATTCAGTTTAGGTCTGGATAGATCTAGTTGTGTCAATTCTCTCCCAACTGTTTTTTTTAAAAGATCTCAAATTATTTCTGTTCTCACACAACTGCACCAACCAAATACAAAGACGAAAAATTTAAGAGCTAAAAGTTTTCTCAAAAAGTTCTCTGTGGGATAAAAACTTTTTTCATTCAAATTATGAATGAAATTTGGAAAGTTGTTAACAAAAAACTGAGCCTAACAAAATGTTCATTCACCCTTAATTTGGATACAAATTTATACTAAATTGTACTAAAGCATGCAATGACATCGGGAAATAGTGGCAAATTAGTAATACCTAAAAATGCTCTCGGTTTTTAAGAAAAGATACTAACAAGAACCACCTGCTTGTTTCAGTCATTAAGAACACTACCTGAAACGCCCTTCATTTTGAGGATCATTCCCATTTATCTTTGCCCCTGCTTGAAATGATGGAAAGTAGTTTTCTTAAACTCCTAAGCCAACTATGCCCCAGTGTTTGCAGAATAGTTGAGAGGTTGATAAATCTGTGACAACTTTGTAATGTGAGTTATACAAAAGGTATGCTTGGCAAAACTGTTCTGTGAAGATTTCATGCTGGCTAATTGTACTTCTCCCTTAGTTCCCTCACTCACAACCTTAACTTCCTGACAGCAGCTGCATTTCCCATTTTCAATCTGCTTGTTATTTTTCCAGTTTGACAGGTGCACACCCTCCATTTCACAGATGAAAACCAGAACATGTGTGGCCAAGCAACATCAGAGTGTGGTAAAAGTTATTAATGAGGAAGAACACACAAGCTAGAAATGCCTGAAGCCATTTGCATTTGCCTGAACCTATTTTTCCACACCCTCCTTTCTCTTTTCTCCTGCTGAACTGAGTGAAAATTACTTTTATATTTTAGACCAAGTTTGCAGCAGTTGAAGTAAGCCAAGTGGGAGGAGAAGAGAGAAACTGGGACATTTATAAAGCAACTGAAAAAGTGGGATGTGTGTGTGCATTTAAGTTGGGTCTCATGGCGGCCCCATGATTTTCATTGGGTTTTTTAAGGCAAGGAGTACTACTACTACTACTACTACTAATAATAATAATAATAATAATAATAATAATAATAATAATAATTTATACCCCGCCCCTCTGAGAACAATCGTGGCAGCTAATACATTACATCCCAAACCCATCCCTACCCCATCCCTATCCCCTTAAAAACATATTAAATCAGATAAGATTAAGCAGTGGTTTTGCTAGTTCATTCCTCTGAAATATAACCTATAGCATCTTGTATTTATTGGTTGTCTCCCATTCAAGCACTAACCAGATCTGACCCTGCTTAGCTTGCAAGATCAGATGGGACTTGTTCAGACAGCAGAGGATCAACTGGGACTCTGCCAATTTGAAACAGGTGGAAAGTATATAGATGTGAACATCTTCCATGCATATCTCCTTATTCCACTACTCACCTACACCTTTATTTATATACCAATGCAAATAATTTCTATTGATCAAGGAATTAAGGATTGAATATTGGTTGTATACTTGAAAACACTGTGAATTATTCAGTTTTCCTGCAGATGCATTTAAAGTGTGTATGTCTTCCTGGTAGAAATTATTGTCACAATGGATCCTTTTATAAAATTTGTTTTAATGATGCTCTATTTGTTGCAACTTGCTTTATGGTCAGCATCTGAACATCTGAAGCATGTGTTTTACTTTCTGCACAGTATAAGAAGACTCCAGTGACATTTAACACAAAGTCAAATGTTATTTTCTGTGTTCGCTGGTTCACTGCTCATATTACTCCTTCTCTGCAGGGACATGTCATCAGAAGACGTGGTTTTCTATATATACATTTTTCTTTTTGCTAAGCGCTAGCGTATTTATTGTAAATAGTTGTCATTCAGTTTGTGAACCAACCATGGAAATAACTGAAAATTGATGGAACAGTTTTGGAACTAAAATCTTGTTGTTATTCTTTGAGGAATCCTGAGCCTGACTTGCTCTTGAACTAAATCAACATATTTCTCCCTCCCATATACTGCAATAGGATTTCTACAGTGACTATAACAGTATTTTAAAATCTATTAATATAGATATTAATATACTGGCAAAGTACGTGCCTTTTTAGAAATAGTTTTGGGGTGCTATTCTTTTCCTTTGATAACCATATGGAATGTATGGGGTTGCCATAACTTGACAGGTGACTTGAAGACAGAGAGAGAAAGAGAGAACAGAATCTTGAAAAATATTGGATTCATGTGTGAAATGAAACTTTTATGGTAAGCTCAAGAACTCTTTTAAATGTTTTAACTTACATCCTGTGGAGAGAAGAGTATATAAATTACAGAATTTTATCATGTGAACTTGAAAGTGAACATGACAGAGAGAATCGAGTGGCAGCATTCCAGTTGAGAGGAAAATAAGTAGCTTCAAGAACAAACATATTGAAACAGCAAAATGAGTCACCTAGTAGGAGTATGAACTTTTGGAAATTGCAGCAGCAATGGTCAATACAATTATACTTTATTGTTTATTAAAATATTTATACCCTACATTGTATCGAGATCACAGGGCAACGTACAATAGCATGTTGACAAATGCCATTAATGGCCTATTCCTCCACAAGAAGCACTTCAAGCTGATTTGGCTATCCATAAAATATAGCCTGGAGCATTCCTCCATTTGCCAACTCCATGCTGCAGCAATATGGTATTTTAATGGTAATACAGATTTAATTATTCTGTTTAGAAAGAGGTCAGCTCACAATATCCTTGTTCACATGCTATGCTGCAAATAGTGAAATAAAGCCATGTAAAGGTGAATTTTGCCCAGTAAGTTTTGCACTGAGCTCTCTTCATCTATCAGCACTTCAGAAAACATGTGTGCATGTGCAAATTCTGTATATATATATGGTCTGTCCTTTGGAGCCAAACAAAAACAGATTGCATGTACAGTTTGTGTGTGTGTGTGTCACAGAAATTCTGCCAAAGGTGGAGAGATCAAGGGATGCTCAATAAGCTATATGGATTTCAAAAGTCATTAGTTGAAGTCAGGGAAGATAAGGTTATTAATGGCTTCTAGCAATCTCCAGTACAGAGTATCTTTAGTATCAGAAGAAATGTGCCTCTCAATAACAATTGCTGGAGAGTAATTGTTGTGTACTTCCTATAGGCATCTAATTAATCACTGTGGAAACAAGATGCTGAACTGGATCTGATCCAGTATGATTCTTACACTACATTGCAAGCTGCTTGAAAGAAAAATAATTAATTAATTCTGCATTTTTCTTCCAAGTAGCTTACGGTGTACTGTGAATCGGTATTGTAATAGTAATTCTAGTAATTCTAGCAATAGGTATACAGATAAGGAGTAATAGCAATAGCAATTAATTAATTCCTGATACAGATCTATTGGGACTAAAAAGGATCCGACAATAAATGTACAACCTTATCAACAAAATGCAACTATCTTAAAAAAAATTAATATATCTATTTAGCTATCAGTTTTCATCAATGATTTTGCAAGTTCAAGGCTATACAACACCAACCTTCTATTCAGACAACTACGTTGCAGTAATTTGAATATCAGGCTTCCTATATTGTGTTGTACAGAGCCAGTGTCATTTAATGGTTTGTGTCTTGGACTATGACTCTGGTTTCAAATTCCTACTCAGCCATGGAACCCCATTAGGTGTTCTTGAGCCACTCACACTCTCTCAGCCTTCAAAAAAGCAATGGCAAGCCCCCTCTGAGCAAATCTTGCCAAGAAAACCTATTGACAAGTTTATTTTAGGGTCATCATAAATTGGAAACTACTTGAAGGCACACAACAACAACAACAACAATATTGTATTTTTAGTCAGAATGTAAATCAATTATAATTTATGTGACATTTAGTGATAAGCATGTAGCCAGTATAATCGATGGTCAACAATAATTTATTGCAACAAATTAGCCTTAAATAAGGATGACTCATCTCTACATTGTCCTGTCAATGTACTAAAATTCTCATCAAAGAATCTTATCCAGAATCTATTTTCATTCCAGGTAATGTCCATCTTATTGCTCCTTACCTCCTGAGATCCTTAAATAATTCAGAATTCAGCAGATACAGAGACTATCTAGAAAGTAGAGCAATCAACCAGCTGAGCTGTGGAAATCATGTGACAGATGCATAAATATGTCACATGACAAGCCTGGCACTTGGCAATCCTGAGGAGATGTCTCACTTCCAAATATACTTTAAACTTGTTATAGTGACTATATAAAGAATTTCCATCATAATGAGAAAGACATTCATTGGGAACTGTGCCCAAACTATTTTTTTGAAGCCAAACACACACACACATACACACACACTTTCTCCTGCCTCATCCAAAATGACCTAAGATCTTCATAAAATGTCTTGATACATATCTAATTTAGCCAAATAATATATATTCTACAGTTAAGATTTCTTAAAACATGTTCATTGAGTCAGAAATGATTAATGTGAAAAGCTGCACTCAGTTGGATAATAATGCCTGAAACTGATATTTTAAGTTTCATATCAAAATGCAAGTATATGAGTCTACCTTCTTGGGGCAAATTAAGATTGCTGACACCATTTTGTTCATGCAGACTGGCCTGGACCCAGATTGGATACTGCATGAAGAGAAGGCTCTTTCATTCACAGAAGGTACTGGGCTCTGCCAGACAATCCCTGCTTGAAAGAGTAGA
>CM034706.1:67576935-67590392 GCA_020142125.1 Phrynosoma platyrhinos | reverse complement strand
TTATATTTTATGTATATTTATAAACTAATAAAAATATTTTTAAAAAGAGTAGATACATCATATTCATCTTTCTCCTTAAGCCTGGAGCCCTCCTGTGTCGTCTCTCATGTTAATCCAGAGGATCATCCAGCCCTCCAGGGCACCTTTTTAGAAGTCATGGGTGCTATAAAGGGAAGGATAAAGTGAAGTCAAAGGTTTTCACAGCCAGCATCCATAGTTTTCTGTGGCTTTTTGGGGCAATGTGACCACATTCTGGAAGAATTTATTCCTATCGTTTCACCTGCATCTGTGGCTGGCATCTTTAGGTTGGTAGCATGGAAGTGTGCAGAGTATCTCCCCTGCCAGGAAGGATGAAGCATGAAGATTGCTTCCCCATATGCTTTCTGTAGCATGAGCAGAATTCCTTTAAACCAGGAGTGGGAAATGTTAGGCTTCTTACAGCTGTATCTGGCCCTGGGATTCCCAAATGACCACAACAGTTTATACACAACAACATCATTTGGTGGTTTTCCTTCTTTTGTACAGCTTTTTCCCATTTGAAACAGTTTCCTAAGGGACTACAGCTAAAATACACAGCTATATTTGGTCCAATGATTTTGCCTCATCAACCACTAGAATGTTCTCCCCCAAAATTTCTTATGAAATTGAATTTGTCTCTCAAGCTGAAACCAGTTCCTGCTGGTGATGAGCTTAGCACTATACTAGATCAAGCCACATGACTCAAAACATCTTAGTCATATGAATGGTGAGGTAGGTTAGGTCTTGTCCTTTCTTCAAGGGACATAAACTGTACACATTTAGAAACACTCTGCAAATTACAAGAGCTGCATAAATCCCCAGCTGCTGTACTACTAACAGTAGCAAGAGATGTTCTTTGTCACATTTTTCATTTAAGGCAACTCAAAGTGACAAGAACCACATCAAAGCTGCCTGCCAATATAGTCTGCTATTGGCAACAGCACTAGCAGTTCCAGCCAAGCTATTAACCATCAGTGCTGCAACTTCTTCTGCAAGATTTTGGGGGTGGGGGAACGAATGCATTTAAATTGGTTGCTTTGACTTGACTTCAAAGTCAAACAGCAAGATACAGAACATACTTTTAGACCTGTATCTCCTGCTTCTCAATTGCACAATTGCCTGGTGTGGTTTTCTTTCAAATAAGCTCTTGGAAAGAAGTTGTGCAAGATCTGCTTCTAAACTGTCTAGAGTCAGCAGTTATTCTGCCATTTAAACATGCATTCAATGGTGTGTTAAAACCTGTATTTAGGCCATTGTCTGACCTTGCTTACACTACTAATACACAAAAGTCTCCCTGCAACATGGTGAACATAAATTGAGTACATAACAAGATATGAATAATAAATATTAAATTTCTTGTAAAAAGTAATTGTTAAAATGATACAAAATGCACACACAGTGGATACAGCATTTCCAAATAATATTTTACTAAGCAGTGCTGATGAAATCTTGAAAAGATAAATGTTCCTGATGAGTAAAATAGACTCCATAATCACTCTGCTGGACCACAATGGATCAAAGTAAAGACTCCTCAGTGCTATCACAATTATTTCCCATATTCCAGAAGTCTCCTTTTGTGTTGTTGTGCTGTCTCACAGACATTGGGATCCTACAGCAACCAGGTGGAGTGCAATGCTATGCTCACACAGTTGTGTGTTCTTTCCTTGCCCTTGCAGCTGTCAAGGGGCCACTGCCCATCTTACCAGTAGGAAGGTGAGGGAAGAGGGAGGCAATTCAGATTACACTTGCCCTTCCCCATTTGCGGACTTCGAGTCCGCGATCTCACTCCTTTGTGGACGGCAAGCAGGGAGGCACAAAATTGTGCACACCCCCATTTTAACCAATGGGCTTTGAATATTTGCATTTTTTCTGATGGTGGGGGGGTCTGGAACAGATCCCCTGCAAATTGGGAGGGAAACTGTATAAGAGACAGTGGGTCTCAGCTTGGAGGGGGAAATGAAATAAAAGTGCATTAACATATAGTGTTCACCCTCCTTTTCTTCCCCTTAAAGTTAAAACCAATTGTATCTTCATTATCTGAATTGTCTCCAGCCTTCCTCCAAGCTGTCAGGGGGAAGTTTTGGGTGGGGTGTAAAGAGCTAGAGACTAATCACTGCACCCTGACCAAAAAGAGAAAGACATACATATAAGCCACGTTCATTCACACACATTACACAAACAGGATATCATCAAGGCATGCTAAGGCCTTTCTTTGGCTGTTTAATTTATTTACAGTTATGTAAAATAATTTACACTTAATGGCCAAGAGTCTGTTGGTGACATTTTGCAGTATTAGTCTCAGTTATGCCAGTATATGTACTTTGAATGACATTTTGCAAGAGATATCCTGTGATCTTCATACACAACATTGTCAGCCCCCATGCACAAGAGGAGGCTGGGAGTTTCCATGCATGGGCTTTGTTTCCCCACCCACTGATTGGGCACAGGGCTTTGTTCAGACAGTGCCCCCCCCATGACCTCTACCCTCCAATTTTGAGTCCACAGCATCTTCCCTAAGGATGGAAATCTTTACTTATTTCATTTTTCCCTATGAGAACAAAGAATTACAACATTTTTCTCCCTAGTGAGTAGGATTACAAGAGTCTTGGATGTTTTTCATGGACTTTGTGCATTTGATGAGAAAATTTCAGTTTTTGCACAGAAAGCATTGCTTTGTGGCAAACACCATATTATGCAAAAAGCTGGTTTTCCCATATAAATGAAATTACTTCAAAGTAATATAAATGAAATATAAACGACATCATGGAAGTTGAATATTTTTTCAAAGCATTGCCTTGATGGATTAAGACACCATTTCTTGTTGGAGACAAAAACACTTGTGAGTACTCATTACATCCCTAATCCATCATCCAAGAAGTAATAATCCCTCAGAGGGGATATCACTTAAATTAACCAGTTCTCATGGCACTGTCTAAAATCTTAAGTCATACTATTCTTTTCAAGGATCCAGGAAGGGAGCTAAATCTCAAGACAAGTGGCACTGGAGAAAGAGAAGTTTTCATTGTTTGAATGTGGCATAGTTTTAAAAGCCTGGGCACCCATTTCTACTATGCCCAGCTGTAATCCTGTGTAGAATTGTGCTTGTAGAATATTGACACATCAAAAAGCCAAGAGTAAGGAGAGGGGACTGGCAAAAAATTGTTGTTATTTGTGCACACTGAACACATGGCAAAGACATACACTTGTTTTTTTAATGTGTTTAAAGGAGGTTCTGGAAAATTGGCCTTTTTTTGCATAAGTGTTCTTCAGTTGATTCAATGCACAAAAGAAGGATTAATTTTTATGTCACTTTTCTGTCAAAAAAAGTCACTCAAACACTTAACCTTAATAACATCCAAGTAAAAATTTGTCTATGACCAGGATAAAAGTTTTATTAATCATGAAAACAATGGCTATGTTCCTCTAAAATAGACATACAAAAAAACGATATTTTGATTTGTGTCCTACACCACAAGGCTGGAGATGCAGACACTCCATTTCCCCATTACAAGCATTCATGTGCAGAAATTGTTTTTCTAAACTGAAAGATCCATTCTACATGTACAATCACATTTTTGCCTACTAGATAAATAAAAAAATCAATTTTTTAAACTAATCTATAATACATACAATGCATTATTTTTGAACCTTCCACTTTTTGTGGGCAGTTGAAAAGAAAACTGTATATAGAAAAATTAAAAGCATTTTTTAAAAAAAAAATTATAGAAAGGCTGCCAATATTGAAAAGTGCTTTCTTTTTATTTTACTGCAATTTCTTTATAGAGCTGAGTGTCTAGTTATAATGGGTTTATGACAAGGTAGATGTTGATCTTTGCCATTTGCTAAACTGTAGAAAAAGAAAAATGTAAACTCCTACTTTATATTTCCTGGATGTTCATAATAATGAGGAAAAAAATATGAGGGACTATTTGTTGTGTGCCTTCAGCAACCTTAAATGTGGTTTTCAGAAAATGAAGTAAAGATCCTCCACCTCTCTTCAAACATGGGAGACATAAAAATTGCCCACATTGGCAAACCTTCAGGACCTCAGCTGTACTCAAAACACATCAGGTATTGATTATCTAAGTATATTATCAGCTTAGCAGGCTGTGTCATCATTGCCAGCACCCCCCTTGCCAATACATTATGTTGACATATTTATTGTGCCAGCCTATCTCCCTTACCTTATGTCATCCCTTCTCACAGCGTATCTGTTCATACTGTCCTGTGGAACACTTTGCCAATATCCTCTTTTGTCATTTGTCAGGAATCATGTATTTTCTATTTGAAAATCTGAAAGCCTCAATCTGGAAATATATGTGTACAGTACCAATTGCCACCCTCTTGTAGGCGACTGAGAGAAATCAGTTTGTCAGCATTAACAGTGTTGATCAGCTGTTTCAAAGGGAAGAAACACTCCCACATTCAAGGTGATCAGAGTGCTGACAAGATTTAAGAGCAATCACAGTCTCTTCCCACACTTGTATGATAGTTTTTCAGTGCAATCTGGAAATCACACACACATGCATATGTGCACATGCACTCACATACATATTCAAGTAATGGATGAGACTTTGAGTGTTAAGAGCTGCATGCATGACAGCAGTACTTTGAGCTAGTAAGTCCTGGATTTGAACAAGTGGGAATACAACTCCCAGAATCTCCCAAACAGCATGGCCAGGCCAACTTGGCTGGGGGATTCTCAAAGCTGAGATCCAAAAAAGTATCTTTTCCAAGCTCTGATCATGATCAAACAACTTCTGTACATCACCCACAAGAATTTGTATTCTTTACACAAATTACAGTTACTGTGTTTCTTGTGTTTCAGTGCATTTTATGATTATATGCCATCACTTGTTTATGCTGACATTCAATTAACAATCAATGGGGAAAGTTCAGATACAAATTGTGTTAATGAAAAAAATTGAAAAGCACAGTTCCTTAACTCGAAACTAATTCTGTGTAACATCTTGAATCATCTCAGTTCCTGTATAATTTCTCTGCTGATTGTCCCTAAATTTCCAGTTTCCAATTTTGTACAGCCTATGCAATGTAAAACTAAATTAATTACTTGACTGAAATATTATAGTTGGGCAAGTCACACACTCTTAGCCTCAAGGAAGGCAATGGCAAACCCCCTCTGAACAGATCTTGCTAAGAAAACCCCATGATAGAGTCACCTTAGGGTTACCATAAGTCAGAAAAGACTTGAAAACATAGAAAGTTACAAGCCAATATAAAAGTCTACCCATTCAATGAAAATATATACTGACCTGCATAGTATTTAGAGATGAATCACTTCCAGCACACACTCATATGCCTTCAGTTAACATTTCTGAGATTATGTCCACCAAGCAAATTTTATACACACACACACACACACACACACACATAAATACACACACACACACAGGGTCACTCCTCCATATGCATAGATTCTGCATCCATGGATCCAAGCATCCTTGGCTTGAAAATATATTTTTTTAAATTCAAAAATCTAACATTGATTTTGCCATTTTACATAAGGAACAGCATTTTATTACAACATTGTATATAACAAGACTTGAGTATCCATGGATTTTGGTATCCACAGGGTGTCTTAAAACCAGACCTCAGTAGATATATGCTGTTATGTCAGACTGAGCTTTCTTGGAATCTCTGGCATTTCCACAGTCTTCCCAACCACTACCACTGCAACCCCAAGAAGTTAACAGGAAGTGCAATGGTATTTAGTTGAGGTTGATTCAGAATATCTAATGCAAAAATATTTTAAAAAGACTTTCAGGTTATGTCTTGATGGCATTGGCTGTTATTTATTAATTTATATTTCATCTTTTCCCCAACATGAATCCCAATAAAGGATGCAAGGAGGTTCACACCACACTATGCATATTATCATGGGGCTTGAGAGTAGAAGGAATACAGTGCAGAGATTTGAAACAGACAAAGGGCTGGAGCAAGACATGGCCATACGTAGGACTGACACACTTAAATCAGTGGGATTTGAACTGTTCATGACTAACCTTAAGCCTTGTTATTTTCAAAAGGTTTACTTTAAAGAAAATAAAATCTGGCTCCAAACCATTACTGTGGGGGGAAGCAGACGGAGGTGCCGGAGACGCCGCCGGACGGAGCTCCGCGGGAGCGCAGCCTCTGCACCGCTGTGCTCCGGCGGCGTCCCTGGAAGGAGTGCTAAATCAGCGCTCCTTCCACAAGACAGGGAAAGTGCGCCCTAAAAGCGTAGAGCGCACTTTCCCTGCCTTTTCCGCCACAGCGCATGCAGACGCTGCGGCGGGGGGTTGTCCCCGGAGCGCCGGCCGTGCGGAGGGCCAGCGGCTCCGAGGATGACCTCAGGAAGAGGAAGGAGCGCCGCGCATGCGGCTGCCCCTCCTCTTCCTTGCCTCGAAGACGACTCAATTAGTCGTCTGCCGAGGCCCACTGTGTTGCAGTCACTGATATGGAATGGTTAAAGATAATCTCACAACAACCCTTGCCTTTAGAATTATCTTTTTCCCTTGTTTAATGATACATCTGCTACATTTGAATTCTGGCCCTGACATTTCAAGAAGAATATTGACAAGTTGGAATGTGTGAAGGGTGACAAAATGTCTGGAAACCAAGCCCTATGAGGAAGGATTAGGGAACTGGGATCTTGGGAAAGATTGAGAAGTGCTAAAAATTTGAAAGGATATCATGAAGAGGATCAAGCCCTATTGGGGATGGACCAACAGATTCATGCTATGAGAAAAAAAAATTATGTAAGTGTTAGGAAGAACTTCCTGAGGACAAGAGCTGCTCAAAAGTGGAATAAACGGTCTCAAAAAGTAGTGAACTCTACTTTTTTGGAGGTCTATAAACAGAGGTTGGATGGCCATCTTTTGATGTTTTAGATCTGGATTCCTGAAAAAAGGTGGCTAGAGTAGATAACCCTGGCAGTCCCTTCTAGCTCTATGATCTTCTAACTCTGTGTGCACAAATCTTTTCTATAGGTTAACCAATATCTTCCATTTATAATACATTGTAACCAAAGAAGAAGAATATGCAAGGAGAGCATATGCCTAATATCAGAGCTTGAAAACAACGTGTTACAAATAATTTTTCCGGCATATAAGACGACTGGGCATATAAGACGACCCCCCCATTTTTCCAGTCAAAATATAGAGTTTTAGCACATCTATCCTCCTTATCCTTATACCCGGCGTATAAGACGATCCCCCCACTTTAACCACAGAATTTGCAGGTTAAAAAGTAGTCTTATACGTAGTTTACTGAAATTGAGTTTTTGTGTACCATGGGATAATGAAGCATATTCAGGATTAGTTGTGTTGGCCATGCAGCAAAAGACAACAAAATCCAAAATCCACAAAGCCAATGATAAATCATGTCATTTCAAAAATAACATGATGTGTAAGAGTGAAATTGCTTTTTTTTTGTAATGTGCAACTTTATTACTTTCAAATCTTACATTTAAGGACATTTTAGACACATTTTAACAATAGCTTTATGCATCTCTCTTCTCAGACCTAAGTAACTGCCTCTAAAAAAAGGTAAAGAAAAGATGTGAGAAGTGCACCAAGTAATGTAATAATTTATTTTTTGCAGCTGTGTAATAACTAATGATAATAGGCTACTTCTCAGACACTATAGTAAAAAATAAGAATGAATTCCTTTTTTAAAAAATAAATTAAAAGTAAATTTAAATTTAAAAAAGTAAAAGACTGAAAGAGTTCTGCCAGTCACCTAGATAAGATGGTTGCAAGCAACACAGATGCCAGGGAGCTGCTGGGATACTTATAGGCAACTGTATCAAAACATCAGGTGCCAAATTAATCAGTGTCTCCTATTTAACAACTGCTGGGAACAGTATAATCTCTTCTTGTCTCTTTGCTGATCTGCAAAGAATGCTACCATATCTTTAGCATGTGCCATCTCTGTATCTGAACTGTCTGATTCCAAAAGGTGACTTATGTTATATATTGCCAATATACAGTTTAGTCTTTTGTGGCACTGGCCTTGTTGTATGTGGGTGGAGGCAGGAATATCCTGTTGCTGTTCTGCTTATGTTTAAGAGACATAATAAAGTTCTTGTTTAGTTTCTTGACTGATTTGTCCTTTAAGTCTTCCAGAACAGTTTTGACTGGCAGCAGCACTCCGGGGGCTTCAGTAAGCTTCTCTGGTCAAGATCTTTCTAAATAGGTAAGTCAGAAATATATTGGCAAAGCATATGCTCTCATTAAGCTTGCCAGCAAAAAATAAAATAGAAGTATTAACCAGTTAGTAATAAAATATCATGGGGCAACTCTGGACATGTAAAATGCACAAAGACTTGTACAATGATTGAGAGACTAGATTTCTTTCTAGAATACTTTAGTGATTTAGAGGAGAGGGACTTTTCTGTAATTGGCAGTTTTTCTCCTCTTGTAAACTTACCCTTTGCAGACTGCTAGAAATAGTGCAAATTGAGTCCACTTTAAAGGTTAGGGTTAGGGAATCATGGGAACTGTATTTTATTGTGGCACCAGAGCTCTCTGACAGAGAAGGTTCAATGTCTCAGAAAAAAAAACCCCAAAAAACAATTCCCATGATTCCCTAGCACTAACCCTAGCCCTTAAAGTGGACTCAATTTGCACTATTTCTGGCAGTCTGCAAAGCCCCCTAGTTTATAAATTCAGACATAGGTTTCTGAAAAACTGTTTTTTGAATGATCCCATTTTGCATGCTCTTCAGAAATTGACAATAATAATAATAATAATAGGTTGGGTTTTTAAAAGCCTTATTTTTGAAAGTAATAGCTTTAGTAAGGCTTAGTATGAAATTGCTTACAAGTTGTGCAGTACAGAAAGAATATTAAAGTTTGCCTTTTCAAAATAAAAACCCTTTAGCAAAATGATCATTGCTATATGCTTTTCCACTTTAGGTGATAATCATTCTGTTTATTTCATCATGATATGTAGTTGAAAAATAAAATAGAATACAATGAGTGGATTTGGTTGACATCAATTTTCTTCTTCCAATTTGTGTTAATCTTTTGCCTCTTCCACTCAACTGCATTCACTATTTTGGTTAACAGCACATGTCAGACAGCATACAAGCATCTATAAATGCACATTAAATAATGCAAAGAACAAAATATTCTACAACTGTTGAGCTTTGCAGGGATTGAGGGATCTGCTTTCAGTGGTTCTGATATAAAGTGAGAGGTTACATTGGTTGGATTATTCATTAAATGTATATGTCACCTTTTCACCAAATGAGTAGTTACAGTAGACACTAAAATAAAACAATATAAGTTTCAAAATAAAACAGCTAAAAACATGATGGCTAAAATATCAATAAAAACACACAGTTGCAATTTATTTCCCAATCAACTTAATGGGCAAAATCCTGAAAAAATAATTTAAAAATAAAATAAAAGCCTTGTTGCTGACTGTAGAGAGTGATCAGAAATGGAGACAGTGACGTCTCACTCGGTTCTCTTCCAGAAAATGGGAAGAGACACCTAAGAAGGACTTGCTTGAGTTCTTATCAAATATAACTTGAGATGTTGGTGGTCCAACATAGAGACTGAAGCCTTTTAGATAATTTTGTGCTCTAGTCCTGTATCTTTATATGCCACAACTGGTACTTCAAATCTTGTTTAGAAATAGATTAATAGCCAATGGAGCTACCATGTTTTGATATGTTGTCACATGCTCTCTGAACCCAGCTTTGATCAATAGTGTGTCTACAGAATTCTGAACTGGCTAAACTGTCAAATCAGTCCCCAAATGTAGACCTGTTATTAGTGTGAAAAATAATGAGCATATTAATTTATGAAACATTTAAATAGGGATTTTTTTTCATTCAAACTGAACATTACATGATTCTATAATGGTTACCACTGTACACACAGACATAAAGCTGATGGCATTCATTGTTCTTATGACTATCACAGGAAGGCCTGGCATTTGTAGTTGCAACTGAATGAGTTCTTAATTTCCAAGGACTTTAAGAGGCCATGAATATGGACCTATTGTATATGGCCACTGATATAATGGAATACAGTAAGAGGTCTATAACAGATTGCATATTCAGAGCTGAAACCTTAACCTGCCATGATAGATTAAAAGGGAAACGGACAAGTAATGCTTGACAAATCCATATTAGACTCTCATTAAAATCTGTCATTTCTGTGTCTTTCCTGCCACATCTCCTACCCCTGGGGGGAAAACCACTAGTTTTATATACTTCTAGAGGGTAAAAGCAAAATTGATATGACTCAAACATACTCAGGGTTTCATTTCCTTTTCTGTCTTTTTTCCTAGCGAACAACTAAGAGGAACTATGAAGGAGTGTGCAATGTCACAGTATATAAATAGATATGTCTGAGGAGGTAACAGAATCTGTCTCTCTGACTGCAGAGGTAATAAGGACCTGAAGCTACTTCTTATGTTTCCTAAGGGCATCCTCTGAGATTGTTGCTGGTTTCAAACATGTCACCCACCAAACATCACTCTTTGCATCATTGTCAAGGCTGGCAGAGAAAAGATGTGACCTCTGTTCCAAAAAAGGCAGGAGGATTTTGTGCCGGAGAGTGTGCACATTCAGGTTGCATATCAGAAGCACCAGTACAAAGCAGATTGCTGCCAAAGTATCAGTATTGGCAAGTATTACCTTAGCAAATTTAGATGCCTTTATTCTCTGTAAATGGCCATTCCCTCTCCCCCCATGACAGAGAAGTTGGAGTGGGGATGGGCTGTTTGCTGCCCTCCCCTAGGATGAGACAGGCTGGTTTAAAATCACACCACAGCTGTTACGCCATTGGGTGAGGCATTGGGGGAGGGGAGCCTGAGTTGATATGGTGCCAGCCACCCCCAGGGATTCAGTGCACTTCATTAAATTGAGGACTGCAGACGTCTCCTTGATTGCTAGCTATGTTTTTCCTTTGCTTGGGGTGGTGGGAGGTGGAGGTGGTTTCCTTCGTCCCCTCTGAATTTGCCTGGCTTACTTGGTGGGCCTCGAGTATTGGCCTGGGCCAATCCTCCTCTGTGTGCTCCCTCCTCCAGCCTGACTTGTCAGGCAGTGCTTGGCTCTGAGGATTGGCCTTGGCTGGTCCTCCTCCTTGTGCCACGGGGCTCCTGCTCTGCCCCAGCTAGACTTGCCTCTCTGATAGCGATTGGCCCAGTGACTGGCCTAGGCTGACCATCCTCCGTGCTGTGGGGCTCTTTCCCTCAGTTTGGTTCTGAGGATCGGCCCCCTCCCCATGTGTTGGTGGCTCACCTTGGGGGAAATGACCTAGATTGGTTAAAGGGAAAGGCACTTATTCTGCAGGTGCTGCATGATTTCTGCCTTATTAAACAGTCAAGGCCACTCGTTCAAATTGTTTGGTTGGCTATGCTTCCACGATGTGAATGGAAGTGAGGTGGTAACCCTATAGCCATTGATACTGGCCAAAGGAGGGCTAATAGGGAAATCTGGAAGGCCCTCAAGGCTGGGCTAGGGCACTATCTACCACACGCCCAGATTATATTTCAGAGGCTGGAGCTGTACAGGGCTGATGGTCGCCTTTCTGAAACTGGTTAATGCCATTTTCTTAACGGATCTGCAACATGGTGTTAAGTAGGTGCTCAATGCTGAGGTGGGAGATGGGGGCCAAGCAGATGCTTGCCCTGTATCTGTGGCATAAATAATTGAATTATATTTTAGTGAGCACCTTGGACACCATTTTGGTGGAAGGGACTTTTTTGGAACCACCACCTCTTTAGGCCTTGCACCCTAGGGGTGGCAGAAACAAATTGCCCTTAGGCCTGGCTTGAAAGATACCCTTCCCCCTTAATCTTTGCAGATTGGGAGAGGGTCTTTCTGGTTAGACTTCCTAAGGGCATCCTCTGAGATTGTTGCTGGTTTCAAACATGTTGCCCACCAAACATAATGTGGGCCAGCCAATGAATAACCCAGCTTTTGGGTTATCGTTAAGGACTCTTGTTAATGTTCAAATAAGCTACAGAGGTGGTCTGGAGAAAGACACCAGCTGCAGTTTCTCCCACATTTGGTTGTTTTTTGAAATACTTGCAGTTTCCTTAAGAAATTAATAAATAGGTCAATTAATAAATGGCCCCATTTTCATCCCAATCTTGTGTCTTGTCTCATTATTTCTGGGGTTGGGCGGCAAAGTGCCAGTTTTGTAAGGCTCTGTTTCTGTTCTCTCATTGTTCTTTCTCAAGAATAATCATTGTTGTGTGCCTTCAAGTCATTTCTGACTTATAGCAACCCCAAGGCTTTTGAAGACCTACAGGGTTTTCTTGGCAAGATTTTTTCAGAAATGTGTTTGCCTTTGTTCTGAGGCTATGACTTGTCCAAGGTCAGCCAGTGGGTTTCCATGACCAAGTGGGGATTCATACCCTGCTGTCCAGAGCTGTAGTCCAACACTGAAATCACTACACCATAATGGTTCAAGAATAGAGAAGGATGTTAATGAAAAGAGGCTAACCATATTTGCAAACACAAAATAATCAGAATTGTCATTCAGTAATGAGAGGAAATGACAATTCAGTACAATGCAGAAGAAGATATACAGGACCTCTTTGAGCAATGCTGGGAAAGAGTTCTGTGTAGGCTGTTGTTACACACTTCGGGAGGAAATGGAGAACAGATAGCACTCTCATGATATAAGAATGCTTATGTCCACTGGTCCCAGTCATGGATCCTGCTCTCTGTAACTTTATGCTCAGAATTATCTATTTATTTGAGTAACGAAGGTTCAACTGGAAGCCCAGTAGGTTTACATATCTTAACTGATTTTCAAAAGGAATTGCAATATCAGAGAGATTGTCTTACTGCCAATTGTTATGCTATTAGTGCAGCTTAGGTCTTACTGCAGAGCTTCATGACCCTGCTGACCACTGTACCTGAAGTGTAGTAGTAGTAGTAGTAGTAGCAGCAGCAGCAATTATTTGTTTATTTATTACCCAACTTTCCCCATGGATTGAGGCAGGGAACAGTTAAAACAGATCAGGTAAAATACACATCATTTTAAAAGGACATATATGCAAGATATGCACATTTAAAACACATTAATTAGGAGAAGATATATATACATATTAAAACAATTCATCAGAGTAAGATAGGAGTCAGTTCGTAACAGCACTTCTCATGCTAGTTTTAGTGGCTCTGGCAGAAGAGGGGATTCTAGTATAGTAAGGTAACATACAATCTATCCTGTTCATGTGGTATGATTATTTCTTTGTTATAATTAACATGATGTTGAACAGTACACATTAGATTTTAACTAGGGATGAACCTCAATCCTCACACCGGTCTTTCAACTGGTAAATATTTTTTTTCCAAAATTCAGCCAATCAGATGTTTGGGTTTTTTAGCTACTGCATTTCCCCCCTTCTTCCCTGGATCAGTTAGGGCCTCAGCAGACGACTAATAGAGTCGTCTCCGAGCCCTGGAAG
>CM034706.1:67557837-67569912 GCA_020142125.1 Phrynosoma platyrhinos | reverse complement strand
CTCCCCTCTTCTGGAAATTGTCCACTTCAAAGCATAGCAACCAGAATCCTTTGATGTTCAATAGCAGCTCTTCGCATCCAGGGTTTAAATATTCCCCAAAATCTCAGGGAAAAGGGGGGTCTGGATAGATTTCATGATGGTCCTGTACCATCCATGATCTCTAGCTAGAGTCTCCGGCCCTACCTACTGTTCTTTTCGGCTGAGTCTATCCATTGTTGGAGCAACATCTTTGCAGGTAATTATCACCATTAGAAAGCCTTGTGTTCCTATCCAAGCTAACTACTTTACTCCTCAGTTCTTGTGTGTGTGCATGTATGTTAGGGTGTCTTTGTATGCTTGAATCCTCAAATAAAGCTTTGTTTCTATATCAGTCTCTTTTCTAGCCACCTCCGTAAACATAGGATAAAAGATGCCATAGAAGACTTGGACTTTAGTAATTCCCCAGGTTCAGAGTCTTCTCATTACAGTCCCTTCATCAGTGATTTTAACAACTGGAGAAAAATACAGCAGTATCTTGGTTTGCTTTGATTGTTTCATATTGGCATTATTATTAGCCTGTGATGTTTTATCAGTTGGGGAGATACCTAGTTTTTTATAACCCTGTCTGGTTAGAACCACCACCTTCAAATCCCAATTTGAAACAGGAAGACTTGTTATTGGTTAGAAAGAAAACCTAGCAAAGAGGAAAGTTGTGTAATCTAAAATTCAGCATATATTATCTCCCCAGAATTGTAAAATATATACGGTATATAAGTACTAATGTGTTATTTGATTTGTAGCCTTGATCTGTTCTCTCTAAAGCTATGCAATTATTGTTAAATAATTTATATTATTTATAAATTTTGTTTGAAATCAGATAAAAAGACTAAAGACTACAGAAAGCTTAGCTATTAGGACTAAGGGCAACAAAGGAAAAGGAATAAAGTGGGGAGATGCTGCTGCTACCACCGCACTGGTGCTTCTATTCTAACAAAGAATGGAAAGAGAGTGTGGGATTTCATTCCTCCATGGCCACACACAAAACACTTTGTGATGTAGCTTCCCTATGGCATGCCTGAGGGCAAAAATATACTTGCATAGATTGCCCCCCCCCACAAATTTTATGCAAGCTGCCTTAAAAGTTTATGTAAATAAAAAGTAGAGGGGGGGAGCAAATCTTCTAACTAATAAATCAAATTACCTTCCAATGAAGGGTAGGGCAATAGAGAAAAATATTGATATAGGTTTCATGTTTTCCACCTCAGAGTAACATGTAGGTGGAGGGTCACATTTTAGAGCTGGGTGAAGCAAACCAAAGCCTGGAAAAATACTTTTGGGACTAGAGCTTACAGGAACCCCTAGCCAAGGTGAATGGTGGCCCTGTTGAATGACAGATTTGGAGACTTGTATCCCAAAATGTAACTTTTCCAACTTCTGACCACTGCAATATAAAAAACTACAATATAACTGGCCAAATTATTTTTTCTCTTTAGTCCTATCTTGTCTGTGTTGACTACCAGACACTTTTCAACCTTTCAAGCTGATGGCATCCCCCTCAAATTCTACCTGGTTCCTTTTAAATGGAGATAACAGGGACTGAACCAGACACAAAGCACATACACTGTTTTCAGCACACTGCATGCCAGATCTCCAGCCCTGGTGGCGCAGTGGTTAAATGTCTGTACTGCAGCCACTCACTCATAGACCACAAGGTTGCAAGTTCAATACCAGCCAGGGCTGAGGCTCGACTCAGGCCTGCATCCTTCCGAGGTCGCTAAAATGAGTACCCAGATTGTTGGGGGCAATCAGCTCACACTTGTAAATCACTTAGACATACCATGCGTGATATGAAGCGGTATATAAATGAAGCTGCTTTGCTTCCAAGGGCAGTCCTGGAAGCCCTTAAACCCAGAAGACACCGAAATGACAGCATCCCTTCAGTAGAAGTCACTGTAGCTGTATCCCACATCCTGTTGCCACTTTGCCCAATTTTCAGCTGATTGTTCTCTCTTTTTTGGGAGGGTCACATTTTAGAGCTGGGTGAAGCAAACTGCCACATTTGTTTTGGGGAGTTTGGGGCTGGATGATGCACCTGAGGAAGTAGATCAAGTCTATGAATGCTTATCTTACAACTTATTTCACACAGTTAGTCACAAAGATGTTAACAAGATCCCATTGCACTCTGATATTCCAGACCAACATGGCTATATGTCTGAATTCTACCTGCAGTATAGGACAGGTTACAGCAGGTGGTTTCCAGGTCAGTGTGATAGTGAGCCTATTCCAGGTTTCTATCCAAATGTTAAAGAAACTATCCAAGGTGCTAAAGCCTATCTCTAAAATAGATTCAGAACATTGACTACCCCCTTTGAACTTCAGACTAAAGCTGCAAGTTGATTCACCATCCCACTGACAAGAAATCCTCCAGGGGCTACAGGGAGTCACATGCCATGAACAAAGTGATCAGTTTTCATGGCACAAGACTGTTTTTAACACCCTAACAACTCTTGGTGACGTCCCATATATTTTTGTGGAGAAAGTAAAGAACATGGTCATGTACCTATCTCCTTCATTTATGGAAAGAAACATTCATGGAACAGCTTCTCAGTGACTCATGTTGCCTGGGATCAGCATATGAATGATTCAGTATATTTCTGGAGCATAATTAAGATTATACTCCAGTGCATTTTACAGTCTTGTTTTTTTAGACTTCTCTGTTTCTGTTAAGTCATATGCTACTGTTCCATTTTTAAAATTTGCAAATTAAGAGATTAAAAGTCCACAATGTCTGATGTAGTGCTTGTTTTAAATCCAGCCAAATAAAAGATGGGATATTGGCATTGGCTGGGAAATATTCTTCAACGTGGTGTGTGTGATCATTTATGTGCACAGGTGCATGTATGTGCACAAAAGCAAGCATGAACCCAAGCATCTGGACAAATATTAGTAGATGCTGAATGTAAAAAGCAGGAAGGAATCTAATTTTACCTATTTTACTTCTCCACCACATAAATAAGGATGCTATTAAGATCTGTGTTAAGATTGTGCTAGTCTATGGCCATAATAAAGTTGAACTGAACTGAACCATGTTAAGATTAACCTTGTAATAGTTGAGTATGAGGTAGGACTGCCAGCCCCAAGCTAGTGCTCTCCAGATGGACTGGACTGCAACTCCCACCATCCCAGTCATCAAGATCAATGGCCAGGCGTTCCTGGGCAACATAGCCATAGAATACCAGATTAGAACACAATGTTCTCTCTTCCTCTAAATTTTAATCATACTACATCACTCTCATCTGTGGTACATCTTTGTGCTTCCTGCTCATGACATCCTGTAATAGGAAATATATGGGCTATTCTAAGTTTTCCAACAGCATTTTTTTTAAAAAAAAGTGTCCTTGCAGGTAGATAGTTCCCAGGCCCTATGACTTTATCATATAATGTATAAATCTGATTTAAACTTGGTTTCCATTCATTCTCTGTTTTTATATTTGTTCTCGTCCTTCATGAAGCTCCTCTTCCTGCTTGAAGCATCTCTTTCCTTTCAAAGCCTTTTCCTCTAAAACATTCATCAATGCTACAATATACACCCCCTCCCCAGTAATGTAACAGCTCATTAGAATCCAGTGCTGAACCAGGCATGGTATCTTCTATTATATACTTCCAGAACAATCACTCTATTTTTTTTCTCCTTTGGTCAAACCTCACCTGGAATACTGTGTCCCATTCTGGGCACCACAATTCAAGAAGGATGCTAGAACATATTCAAAAAAGGGTGACAAAATTGGTGAAAGATCTGGTAGCCATGCCCTATGAAGAGAGGCTTAGGGAGCTGGGTATGTTTACCCTTGGGAAGAGAAGGTTAGAAGATGAAATGATAGCTATGTTTAAACATTTTAAGGGATGTCATATTGAGGATGGAGGAAGCTTGTTTTCTGCGGCTCCAGTGGACATGGGGTGATGGATGCAAACTACAGGAACAGAGATTCCATCTAAACATTAGGAAGAACCTCCTGATGGTAAGAGCTGCTCAACAGTGGAATATGCTGCCTCAGAGTGTGGAGGACTCTCCTTCTTTGGAGGTTTTTCAGCAGAGGCTGGATGGCTATCTGTCAGGATTGATTTGATTCTGTATTGCTGCATGGCAGGAGGTTGGAATGGATGGGCCTTGTGGGTTCTTCCTACTCTATGATTCTATGATTTCATTACAACTGTTATAGAGTATTGGACTATGACTCTTGAGACTGGGTTTCAATTCCCAGCTTAGGCATGAAACCTTGGGCAAGTCACATGCTATCAGCCTTAGAGGAAAGCAATGGCAAACCTCCTCTGAACAAATCCTAGCCTCAAAACCCCATGATAGGGTTGTCTTAGGGTTGCCATAAGTTGAAAACAACTTGACGGCACGCAACAACAAAATATAGCTCAAAAGTAGCTCAGAAGTAAGAGTATGCATTCATTATCATGTAAAACAGGGGTGGGCATCTTGGGTAGGTCTGACAACAATTTTTCTGCCCCGGGACATTCCAGTGGCCATTGTTGCTATGTCAAGTCAACTCTGACTTAGGACAACCTTATTCTACAGTTTTCTTGACAATAGTTCTTCAGAGGAGGTATCCTCTGAGGCTGAGAGAGTGTGACTACCCCAAATCACCCAATGGGTTTCCATGGCTGGATAGGGATTCATAACCTAGTATCCAGTGTTCTAGTCCAACATCCAAACCACACTGGCTCTGAGAGACACTGCAAACTGCCAAAATGGTCCATGGGGATGGAAATAGTCCACTTCTACTTTTAAAAATGGACATTTTAATGTTAAACTATGCCAAGGGGTCCTGCAACCTGTTTAAACAGCAAGCTGTTCCTTTTAGAAGCTTCATTTTTATTTATTTTTTTGCCAGACAAAGGGTGGTGGTGAGGTTTGGCACAGGAATGTGTAGGTAACCAACCATTTTATTCTTATGCACTTACAAGTCCTTCATAAATGAGTCTACAGCATTTCTGCAGAGAGTTTACAGTGGAGTTTCACAACTAAGCAGGTGGCTGGCAAGCTCATTTGCAGGTTAGAAACCTTCCTGATTATAAGTATGTCTGTGAGAGCAGAAGTGAAGAAAGTGGTGGCACTAAGCCATCTGCTAAAATGTGTAATTAGCTCAAGAATGTAATATTTGCATAATAGGAACTATATACTTAAAGACTCAGTTAATACCATACATGCAGTAAAAGGACTTTTGATTATGGCAAGATTGCTTATTTGAATCTGTGTGCACATTTACGTAATGAGAATGTTGATTAAGAAAATACTTGAGTATTTTGTCTGTGCACATTATAGTTGATTCTTCAAAAATCATTCAAACCATGACCTATTTCTTAAGGTAGCTGCAATGTTCTCAGAATCCTTCTTTCCTTAACAGTTTGAAACTCCGTTTAAACAATTGAGTTGAGCAGCCATTTCTTCTTACAAAGCAACTCACTGGCCTGAATCCTATTGTTATTCCCAACTGGAGTAGACCTATCAAATCAATGCCATTTACTTATGTGTTGACTCACTATTGAACAATTGATTCAGTTGTTCTGCTTCTGGTTGGGACTAACCAATAGGTTTCAGGCCATATGTTCTTGTCTGCAATTTATAATCCAAAGACAGAGACAGAGCAAAACCAATTCCCATCAGCTAGGCTGTGAAATCAAATGGGAGATAAAAATATAAATTCCTCCACTGTGCCAACACATCAGAGCTTTTGTGTGTTGTTGTTGTTCCCTGCATGCACCAGTCACCATGGCTAGCTGGAGACTGGCACAATTCTGGGCCAAACAGTAGTTTTTCCAAGGGATGCAAAACACCTTAATGTCAAGGTGATGATCAACAAATGCCTGCCTTCTCTCTGCCAACCAAAATGAGTTCATATTACAGACAAATTTTGATTTTAAGAAATGTCCCGATCAAATGAAAGAATGGTACAGCTTGCGTATAGGAAACAGTGAACACAGGGGTTCCTGAAATATTTATTCATTGTATTTATACCCCACTCTTCACCCACAAAGCCTCTTAAAGCAGCTTATAGATAGTTAATTAGACAGGTCCCTGCCCTCAGGCTTACAATCTAAAATGACATGACACAAAGGAGAAGGTAATGGCAGTGGAGAAGAAGGTCAAGTTCAGTGGTTCTTCTATTTAGAAGTCAATGAGATTAACTTATAAATAAACATAGATGCCATGATATTCTTATCTATAAGATTTACAGAGGAGGAGGGATAATTTAAGAAGGAATACTGTTTGTAATTTCTGTTGGTAGTGATAGTGTTTTTACCTATAAGCAATTTCACAAACAATGAATTTTGGGTTTGACAGGAATTCCATATTGGGGATATATATTGCATAAATTGGGGAAAGTGCATTATCTACACTGTAAATTTAACTAGATTTGATTAGAGCCACAAGCCAAGATGGAATGCTATACTTTAATGTTCCCTGGACCAAATTCAGAAACTCCCCCTAGTTCAGGTCTAAGTGGTATAAAGAATTGCTCCAGGGTTTGTTTTTGAGCCTTCCAGAATTGGCTTCTAGGGTCTGGGGGGCATTGCTTATGGGAGAAACAGCAGGATCCAAGCAGTGCACCATTGGAGCCTGACTATAGTGCTTCCTGTACAATGCTCACTACTTAATGTATAGTTTAAGGAACGAATAACTCTAGTTAGAATTTACTACTTTTCAGTCAGTTAGGGACTAGAGCAGGGGTCGGCAACATGAATGTACCTGGGGTGAGTCACTGGTCCCCAGGTCTTCCACCGGACCGGGGGGGGGGAATGGCAGTGCACATGCTCACACACATGCATGCAACCCTGCCACCGCTGCCACCGCGTATGTCACCGCCACCATTTTGTGTGCCAAAATGGCAGCTGTGACTCATTTGCACATGTGCAGGAGTACTACACATGTGCAAATGAGTTGCAGCCACCATTTTGTTTGCCAAAATGGCAGCTGCGACTCATTTGCGCATGCGCAGTGCTCCTGCGCATGCGCAAATGAGCCACGGCCACCATTTTGGCAAACAAAATGGCAGCTGCGACGCGTGCTGTGGCAGGAACACATGGCAGCGTCAGCAGGGGTCAGTGGGGACCGGTCTGCGGGGTCCGTGGGCCGGGTGCAGCCCGTGGGCCGTAGGTTGCCGACCTCTGGACTAGAGTAATTTCACAATTAGTTTTTTATATGAGATGTTTGTTTGCTATGGACATTAAGCAAGCAAGCCTCTGTGTTCAAATCCTCTGGTGTTTGTTTATTTATTTATTTATTTGCAGTCTTGGAGATAATAGTGGTATTATAAATTAGACATAACATGTTTTCTATTATTAGGTGCCAGTTAAATTACTTTGTTTTGTCATTTGTTCATTTGAAACTAACCTGCTTTAGACATTATGTTCTGTTATTCCTCATCTGAATTCTTTAAAAAACAACAACCAGGTAACAGTGTTTTCTTCAGTAAATGAGGCTATACAATTTTTGCAGCCCAATAAACATTGTGCAGCATTAGGGGGGAAAAGAACTTAACAATGGAAGATAAATATTGTGTATTATCTTTTATGTAGCATATGAAAAGCTAACATTACTCCTGTAACTTCACATCTCACTTGACCTTGGTTTTGTCCAGTAAAAACATCTAGTGATTCATTTCATGATGAAAAACTGATTATTTTTCCCCCTCTCAACAACCTTTGCTTTCTTATACTTAACATAAGAAAATCTTATGCCTACATGATTGGAGTAAGCCCCCTTATAGGTACGTGGAAAAAAGGAAGAGCCATTTCTGAGCTAAGTGCTGAATGAATATGGGGAGTCTGTGATTCAGATCATCTCTGACAGACACTCAGTTCTCGAGCAAGAATCCTGTGGCTGTCCTACAATGTTTCCAAGGTCATGCATTGGTGGCGAGGGGAACCAAAGAAAATCTGCTGGTACTAAATAGGTTATTTATTCAGTGTCTCGCTTCCTTCACAATAGCTGCACCCATGGCCTTTTTCCTTCTCGGCCACCATCCTATGCAGGTGTAGCTACTCCCAGAGAGGGCACTGACAAGATTCTGACCTATGTCTTAATCAATGTCAGTCAATGGATCCAGTGGCTGTGGGGCAGTGAATCAGCTCTGGTTTACTCAGAACTATTAAAAAGCTATTAAAAGTCTTGAACCTATTTTGTGCCTAGGTTTCAGCAGGTTGGATAGCACACCTCTTTTAAAGTTCAGGCTAAAAGCTTGTAAAAATATGCCAATGAAATTATGGGTTGGCACCCCTTTCACATTTATGACTATAGTACCATTGCCACAGTTGTAAATGCACCCCCAAACCCAACTTAAAATCCAGCTGGCTGCACCATGGGGTGGAGTTCTGTGTCACTGGCAAGTGGAGCACTGAAGGATGAGCTGTCCAGCTCTCTCTTACAGCAAACAGCAGTATGCTGACGAGCTGCAACAAAATCCCACAGGGCTCTTTGCTTCTGCTTGGCACACCACTGATCACTGGTGGGAGGTGGCAGGACAGGTCATCCACCCCAGTCACCAACACTGATAAATTCCATCTGGCTGGATTTTAAGGTGGGTTTCACAGATCAGATTAGGAGATAGATCACAGCCATAGTATCATGGCTATGTGTCTGATGCAGGAATTAGGCCCTGATTTTTATTTATTTTTTTATTATTTTTTGCAGTGTGATATGTATTTATGTTTTGTCTTTTTAAGATGTTTTATGGCCTGCTGAGCACACATAGGCCAAAACACAGTGGGCTTTTCTACTAATAAACAGACGATCATCTGAGCATCTTATAGTTCATTTCTTCTATGGATTCCTTTTGATACTCCCAAGTTTTTTCTTCTCTCACTGAGCTCTAAGACACCAGCTACCACTGTTATTAACCAAGCCACAGTTTCTGAAAAATAGCTTCCCCTCCCCCCCACCCACACACACACACTGCTGAGGCTGTCTGTGTTTTCCCCTCTGCTTTTTGCTCATTTTGTTGTGATTGTACCTTGGTATTTTTAACTTCCAGATTCCTCTTAAAAACTTTAAAAAAAACAAAACAAATACATGTAAATTGGATATTACAGTAGTTGGCAGAAATAAAGGATCATTCATTTTACCAATGCAGATATAAAGGATATAAAGATAACAAATGATGACAAAAACAAGATGGAAAAGGAGACTGTAAAATAGGCAACAAAAACAAAGGTAACATTATGTTATTCATTCCACTTCAGTGAAATGAAGAATAATTCTAGGCAAATAACTCTTTTGCAAAACTGTGATCTCCAACATGTTGTTGCAATGTTTTATGTCCATGCAAGAAATGAAGATGTAATTCAAGAATAAAAGGGAATTTATTTGGTTAATAAAACATATTATCACAGTCACTTCTAGTTGAGTAGATGAGTAACTATATTAGTGCAAATCCATTGCATACATTTTTTTTTTGGCATATTCTGTAGGACTCTGGGATGAATTCTTGAACATAAAAGAAACAATAGTTTTGTTTACATTTATAGCTTAGTTTAATCATGAGTTCCTACATGGAACATGTATCTCAACACAAGTTGAGTCTCTCTTATCCAAAATTCTTCAGACCAGATGTGTTTTGGATTTTATTTTTTGGATGTTGGAATACCTTTATTTGCATATGCATACATAATGAGAAATCTTGGAGATGGGACCCAAGTCCAACCACAAATTTCATTTATTTTTCATATACACCTTGTACATATAGCCTGAAGGTATTTTTATATAATATTTTTAATTTCGTGCATGAAACAAAGTCTGTGTGTACTGAACCATGAGAAAGCAAATGTGTCACTAACTCAGTACCCATGAAAAATGTTTTGGTTTTTGAAGTGTTTCAAATTCCAAAATTCCAGATAAGAGAGCTTGTATAAACACAAGAAAACAAATAATATGTCAGTCTTTGTAGCAATGTAGATGGGTAGACAAGGAGAATCTGAAGCTAGTATTCTTGTGTGTAGGATGCAAGCTATAAGGCAAAAAGATCCATCCTGAAGTTGAGACCAGAATGATCAGAAATGACATATTTCCTCTTATTCTGTATACTAACAGCAAATTGAAGTAGTTTCTCAGTTGCACAGGAGGTCAGCAACTTTGGTCATGATAGCAGCTAAACTCTTTCTAGAGGAAAGGTTCCAGGAGTCCTTGAGCAACAATTTAACTGCTATACCACACTGGCTCTCTAAGAGGTTCAAAATACACTGGCAGTTAACTGGTTAAGGTGGCTAGCAGTTACCTCTTCCTCCACCCACTCCCCAACCCAGTTTCATTCAAAAATTAAGGAATTTGATATGAGCTGGGAGTGTACAATGGGGATGGGGCTCTAGGGGATTTTAATGAGAGAGAGTCCAATCTGGATTGAAGCTGCATAGGGAGAAAGGGTAGAAACCTCCTCCACCACCACCACCATATATTAGAATCCCAGTCAGGTCACCTGTGTTTACATTTTGGTTTTTTAAAAAAGGGGGGAGCATTGCTTCAATGTTATTGAAGTATAATTAAAATAATATCATATTATTGTTTTTATCAGACCTCTGAAAGATCAACTGACATATCATAGTAATATAGAAAAATGCTTCCATTCTTTCCACCAGATTGCCTGTAATAAGCCCAAAGGGTTCAAAATCCACCAGGTTCATTTTTGCATCCAGCCACCATGATGTTATGCTCAGTTTTAAGTACTAAAGGAGATAGGTTTGGAATGTAGTATGAGAAAAAAAAATATCAATTTATTTCCAAACACATCCTTTACGTGAGACATATGTTTAACACAGCAGTGGTTATGCATTGGGTATAGAGAATCTTCTCGATCAAGTGCGTTTTGTGCTCTCAACATATGGTATTTTTACTCGAGAGGCTTTTTTCCAGTGCAAGCTGCTACTTACATAGTATGGAAACACAGAAGTAGCCAATTTTTAGATTCAAACAAAATAAGCACAGATCTGCTGTAAGACAGGGAGAAGTTTTGTTCTGTATCCCAAAATTCTAGAGTTCAATAGATGAATGATTGAGACAAACAGGACAGATAAAAGGAAGCCACTTTACAAAGTCGGAAAACTGCCTACTTTGAAAAGTGGCTGGATGAGCGGTGCTGAGACCCAGGCTGAAGCCAGGCTATATTCTGCTGGTGGATTTGGTGGCAAAACGTGTGCAATAGAACATGGCTGCCTCTTGAATTAGAATTCAACTCGGGAGAGGTAAACTGGATTTTTTTTTAGTGGTGCGATTAACTCCAAAGTGTTGGTTTTGAAAGAACTGCTTAGAGATGGTCCAGGTGCCTGTAGTGCAGACAGGAAATCAGCAAAAAGAAAATATGCTTCTAAACTACTGGTGCAAGGGATGCCCCATAAAGTATTATAAAATATAATTAAAAATATTACCATTCTATTAGCCGACAGTGTAATACAGTGGGCACTCCTCCTCACCACCCACTTCTTTTGCTTACATTGCTGTTCAACTATAATTCTTGGCAAATTACCACCGTGGAACTCTAAAATTAATATTTTTAAAGAAATTAAAGAAGTAGAAAGATGTGTTGAACAACAATTTATAGCATTAATTCCCTGGGAATCTTCAGCTCTAATAAAACAATATGAAATCACCCCCATTTAATTAATTCATGGAACTAGTTCAATAGCATTCAAAGGTTCATTACTAATAAATATTAACTTTTTCAAATCAGATGGAACTATTTTAAACAAGCTTTTGTGTCCATAGCTTGTTTATTCATGCCATGTTAACTTCCAGTGTAGACCATTATAGATGTATTTTGCAGGAGTTCATCTTAGTGTTTGGGAAAGTAAAGCTACTCAAAATCCAGCTGCCAGGTTGTTAAATGGAACTTCCCATTTTTAGCACATTACTTCAGTGCTAAAGAATCTGCGGTAGTCCTTGTTCCTATTTCAGCAACAGCTGAAATATTTGCAATTCATCTAGGAAGCCTTACATCAAAGGCAGAAGAGTGGCCCATGGGCTGCATGTTGCCCATGGACCATACTTTTGCAGCCCCTGAAGCCCACCAAGAGCCTCCCAAAGTCCCCTGAGCTTTCCCC
>CM034706.1:67536208-67557737 GCA_020142125.1 Phrynosoma platyrhinos | reverse complement strand
AGCATGATGACCACAAGAAAGGCCTTTTTGGTTGTGGCTTATAGGGTATGGGTTTTCCTCCCTAAAATGTTTCTTTGAAGCCATTTCAAGTTAATGCTGCCATTGAGGAGGGAGAAATCTTTTAGAGTACCACCATGCTTCCATTTTATTCTTACTTTGATTCCCTCCCCCTTTATTTGGTTATTGTATTTTATTGTATCAGGTTTTGGGGGGATTCTTTTAGGATATTTTAAATAAATTAGTCAAGTCTGGTAAAATATATTGTATAGTTATTGAAGCAGTATAGAACAGTACTTTGGTTTATATGCCTCACTGGAGACATAAATCTTTTAACAATTATGATTTAATGAAATAGAAATGATCACTATTAATAACGTACTATTCTCATGCAAATAGAAGCATCACATAATAATGTGCCATTAATTTCAAGACTATTACAGCAATCACAGATTTTAATGTATCTAAAAAATACTGGTGCAGCACTAACCTGGCATTGTTTCCCACATTGTTCCTTGCTCATCCTTTTTCTGTTTAATCCTCCCCCCTATCTTATTATGACATTTTCTTCCAGCAATATGATCACCAACTGTGTACTATTTCAAGCATTCAGTAAGCTGCTTGTATGAAGCTCTAGTTCCACCAGATAGTTTTCAGCTCAGATCTCATGGCCTCAAACATACAGCTGTTATAATTCAATTAGTTAGATTTCTATCATGTCCTTCCCCCAAATGGGTGCCAGGCAACATGTGAAACTCCCTCACTATGTTGAGTCCCTATATTGGGGGAAAGGGAAAGGAGGAATATAATAATAATAATAATAATAATAATAATAATAATAATAATAATAATAATAAATAAAGTTATCCCCACAATGAACCTGTGAGGTAGATCAGACAGATTCTTTGGTTCAACTGGACTTTGAATTTTGAATTGTATAGTTTGAGCAATTTCAGCAGGCAAGTCTTTTACTGAAACATTATTCTGTTTTGTTCACTGAATTTTATGGGAGCTTAACATGGAAACATGGAAAATGAGAGAAGGTTGCAAGTGGAAGATGATCTTCCACTTGCAACCTTCTCTCATTTTCCATTACTTCCAACTTTTTTCCAACCTGAAAAAAAATTGTTTAAGGGATAAAAACATAGCTACAAAGTATCTTCTTTGGACTGGCATGATAAAAGCCTCATCTAAAACTGCCCAGTGACTACCTCAAGATCAAACAGTGAATTTCTTGCCTCAAGATGGATTCAACCTGGATCTCCCAAGTCCCAAAGCAGCCACTCCATATATTGTACCATGCTCACCTCCAATTCGGTGACTTCCTGTCATGCAATTTGCCGTTCCAAAAATAATCACACTGTCAGGATAATTGTAACAAACCTTTAAAAACATAGACTCAGCTTTTATATGATTTTTAAGCTGATTTTGATCCTTGACTGGGGGCCCTTTAGAGAACCAGTGCGGTGTAGTGATTTGAGTATTGGACTATGACTTCGGAGATCAGGATTCAAATCCCTGTTCAACCAAATTCTGAATTTAATTCATCTTTATTACAGTCATAGACCAGCATAGGTAAAAGGGGGATACAGAATAAAAGAAGGTAATGGTAAAAACAAGGTAAAAACCAGGCCAAAACACAGGTTAAAAACAGAATTTAAAATATCCTTTTAAAATCCAGTATGGAACTGGGGGATCTTAGGCAAGTGACACTTTATCAGTTTCAGAGGAAGGCAAAAGCAAACCATCCCTGAACAAATCTTGCCACAAAAATCCTGTGATATGGTCTTAGGGTCGCCATAAATCAGAAGCAACTTGAAGCTCTTTTGCACAATTATAGTACTATGATTCCTCTTTTACTACATCCTAGGGAATTCTGGACTTTGTAGTTTAGTGAGACATTTGAGTTCTCTGCCTGGGACATCATTTTACTACCCCACTATATATAATGGGACTTGAGCATCTATGGATTTTGGCATCCACAGGGCATCCTGAAACCAAACCCCAGCAAATACCAAGGTTCTGGTGTGCAAATAAACAAGGCCATACATTCTTTCTCCCAGCAACTCCATCTCTCTTCCTTTCCCCCTGTCTCTTTCTCTCTAAACCACATCTCTTTCTTTCAAGATTTGCTGTCTACTGGGGTAAACCAATTAGTTCATAGCGATTACATAAGCACATGTTCCTCCCTGTTAGTCATACCTCCTTTCTTCTTTCTTCCCTTTGCCTATTGCCTCCTCTCTGTCAAATCTCAGGCTACTCAGGAAATCATCCTGTCTTTTTGTTCCTGATCTGTGATGCTCTGTGCAGTCTGATGGGACTGTATAAGCTACGCAAATAATAACAGAAAGGTCATGGCGTAGAACTCTGGCAAACAAAAGCTGGAGTGTTTACTCTCATAAATATTTGTGCCATCTCTTTTTGCCAACTCACTCCTTAAGTCAGAACAAAAATAAATAAATGCCATAGCTTATTATTTTTAATATACATTAAAAACTTGGGATACAGCCTAGAAAAAGTTTTCAAGCATCGCTTTTAGCCTTTTCACATATATAATTATATTGTACTCTCCGTATAAAAGGGTAGGGAAACAGAAAAAAGAAATATTGGCAAAACAAAGATGAACCTTCCTGGCATTTTGTCTCCATCTCTAGAATGTTAATTTCCATATAGTTGGGACACTATACACCAGGGGTGGTCCTCCAATGTTATGTTTACTTCTTTATTTCTTTAATTTAATTTATGTCCCACTTTTCGCCCAATAAGGAATCCAAGATAGCTTACAGCATAGGCTGAAAAAAGTCATCTCTAAAAACTTAGTGGCAACAGTTTTTTTAAAAATAAAAAACAATTAAAGTACTTCATTAGTATCATAAACATGATACTAATATTACAAATTTAGCAAATGTCCCTTCCCATTAAAAGACTTTACACATAGCCAAATAGACATCAGATTCCCTTCAAATATAAAGGTCTTTATCTGCTGGGAGAAGGAGAGCAGTGAGTGGCCAACAAAATTCCTAATGGAATAGAAGCCACCAAAAAGGCTTTTTCTCATCTCCACACTAAACTGTGAGGGTGCTGGGACCAAGAGAAAGGCAGGATCATTTAAGAAGATATAATTTTTCAAATCATCTGGGTTTAAGATATACAGGATTTTACAGATCATAACCGTTGCTTTGAATTGTTCCAGGAAATGAACTAGGGGCCTGTGAAAACTTTGTTATGGTCCTTGCCCTCTTTCGATTCCTTGGTCCTGCATTTAACAGGAAAAAAAGAGGGAGGTATCAATTCTATTAGCAATTTACCATTTAGATAGGATGAAGGGCCACTTCACACTTTAAGCTCAAGACATACCCGTTTTTCAAAACCAGAAGTAGAAGTCTGGTTACTTCTGGGAAGTTTGTGAGGCATGTTTTAAAACTTTCTATGGGGCCTCTGGAGGTTCCCAAACAGAAAATAGGCCTCAGACCCACTGCAGTTGCCCACCAGTGACTGACACTATCTGAATGTATTACTCATAGTTTTCAGTGCCTCAACAGCAATGCTAGGACTGAGGGGGGGGGCTTTCCCCCTAAAGTTAAGAAATTAGTAACGGATGCATATTATTTTTCCATTTGCCATTCCATTATATGAATATTAATAAGGATCATGTAGAAATGTTTGCTCTTTACTGCAGTTTGCCATTTGGACATCTTTTGTCCATAACATTTTTGAATGACATGAACTGTGTCTGACATTATTTGGTGACTGATATCTGTAATCCTGTAAAACCACCATTAGTAGTTCAGATATGCATTCTTCAAGAAGGTTGTTACCAAATACAGCAGAAATGAGAATTTGCATCAAATGCCAGGCTTCCCCCCCCCCCCTTTTGTTTTAGACTCTGCTGAAATATATCATCCCAAATAGTTCCAGGAGTCAACTGCTTCGCTACTGCACACAGACAGACAGGCAGACAGACAGACACATGCACATATACACTTGCTATACTGATCCATTGCAGAGACCTGTGGGCTGTCCCACACTGAGACTGATCTGATCCTTTCCATAAAAGCCAGAGCCCACATAGAGTTCCTGAATGTCCCTACGTAAAATCTGTGCATTTTAGCAACATAAGGATTACAAAATGTAGAGAAGTATGTAGACTCATTGTATTTGAACAATGTGCTGGTATACGCTGTTTGATCACTCCCAGTGGGAGAGGCTAAACAAAACTTGAATCCCCTTGGTCATCTTCTGCCATCTGGCGCCTTCCTTCCCCTGGATTCATTGCCTGGTTTGCTAGGAGGTAACAAATCAGAGAAAGAAAGCTGGTTATGGTCAGATGACACGGTAAGCCAACCCTGGAGCAAACTTCTATAGTTTGTTTAGCTGTTCATGCAGTAAACATGAGTAATTGGGCATCATAGTGTTCATTCATAGCAAGCCAGTTTCCCATAGGCCTTCAGATTGCTGCATTGTGTAAAGAGCCACTAAGACCAAGCCACTAAAACCAAGCCATTCTAGTTGTCTTGATCATTTCACAGGGTTATAGAGAGAATCTGATTTCATTTATGAAGGCTCAGGAAAGCCTTTATATTCTGAAATATTGATGAAATCATCAGCATTGCTATACAATACATAAACCCATTTCCTGAAATATCAGATGTGCCTTCCATGACAGATAAGCCATTATCTGTAGCATTCTAGCTAAAATTTAGCACAGTGTGGAGAAACTCTATGTAAATTAGATTTGTAAATTAAGGGGTTTTCCCCCCATGGAATTTATGTTTTAAAAATTCATCACTATTGATGACTTCATTACATCTGATGAAGTACACAATCTTTCATTCTGTTCACATTAATCATTCCTGGAACACTGCATCTTGCTTTTGACATTTCTTCCTGTTTGGCTGAAATTCCTTGGGCTCGTTCCCTTACATTTAAACCAATTTGCAATTCACCTTCGTTCTGTGTTGTGAATCGATCCCAAAAGGTCTATCATTCCCACTATGAAAGCGGATCTTTTCATTATTCCCTTGTAATCGCTGCTTTTTTGGTACGATTGTTGTTCCCACTAGTTTGCACCACTTCAAAATGCATGTCAATCATCTGCATGTCATCGGTGATGCAAGCGGCAACATGGTGAGGACAGGGACATTCCAGGTGCCAAGTAGGGCGACTTTAGCAACTGGGCCTTTCTCTGCTCCTCAACAACCCAGGCTGCTCAAGCACACCATTTCTCCTTTGAGCAGCCTGACTTGGGAACTATATATATATATATATATATATATATTTTAAAAAATGACAGGATATGTGATCCACTGGTTTTGCAACTACTTGCCTTGCTGAGCTATAGTCCACCTGTAATTGCAAGTAGTTGCTAACACAATGGATCACATATTCTCTCTCTCTCTCTCTCTCTCTCTCTCTCTCTCTCTCTCTCTATATATATATATATATATATATCATGCACCCATAGGTCACACCACAAGCACAAAGGCAGCACTGGGGAGGGGGAATGTATGATTTCCCAAAAACTGAGGAGGGATGATAAACATCCTTCTGCCATTAGTCCCTCCCCTCCAGTATGATTCGACTCAGATCCGTCGTTCCCACTTGTTGAACATGCTTCAGAATCAATTCTTTTCAAAAGAACCACCAAAAAACAAGTGTCAGGAAACAGTGGGTTTTTTTGCGTTTGCCTCACTTCATTGCGATTGAAACCAAGTTCTATAGGACTGGAACTGATTTCAAGTGGTAACAGTGGTCATATAACCCGATCAGCAGTTCACTTTAAATCATAGTGGGAATGAGGCCCTTGATCTACATTGTTCACTCTGATGTCCCTCAGTCATGGATCATAGAACAGAGCAGACTGGGGTGCTCGAAGAGTAGACTGGGGATCTGCATGCCCCCACCCACCTTGAAATGATCAAGCAAAATGGACTATCAAGATGCCTATGTACTTTAACCATCTCAAGAATGATAAATCTAAACTATACTAAATGATCAAACACCTCCACACAGATATTAAGGGAGTTATTGTAGTTGAGTTCTCTCATCAATAACAAAGGCTGTATTCTGTCTATCCTATGCATTTTTACTATGCTCAGGGACTTCTAAGTATTTGAAGGTGATTAAATGATAATAAGAGAGTGATATGCTCTCCCCCTGATTGTGTCATATAGCTCATTCTCTATACCAATGGCTTGGTAGATATGTGTTTTCACATTTTCTTTTTAAACTATTATCTGTGCAGTCGTATATCTTCTAACTTATCTCCACATTTGTTGCTTTTGAAGTAGTGTAATAGAGGGAGTAATATGACTGGAGATTTTACAGACACTCCTGCATTCACTTAATAGAGTCTTGTATATTTTTCCATTTGTTTCATTTTTTAAAATGTACTCAAATGTATAATATTTAATTTATTATTTTGCTACTCTTTGCATGAGAATCAGATTGCTTTCTGCTTCAGTTGGTTGCTAGTATTATTTTAATGGACTTTATCACTCTCTCTCTTTAACTTTATACACAGAACATACACACTGAAAGCTGGAGTAGACTTGGAGAAAGAAAGCATCAAAACTGGAGAAAGGAACATGGATTATTTAAGATATTCAGATGATACCACATTACTAGCAGAAAAGAGCAAAGATTACTGAGGAAACTCAAGAAAGAAAGTACAAAAGGAGGGCTACAGATGAATATAATAATAATGAATGCAGAATATTTACATAGCTTTTCAGTGAGTGATGAAAACATCATAATAGTAAAAAAAAAATTGGATACCTTGCAAAATGGAAACTATATTTAAAAATCAGAAGAACTCTAGGGACATTATCGCACCATCCTCATGTCTTATGGAAATTTTGTCATGAAAGGAAACAGGAACATACTGCTTTGAAAATGTTTATTACACCTCTCTTTTTCCCATGACAGCACTGCCTGGAAACACACACACCCCTGGGGCATAGTGTGATAAACTTCTTCAATTTAATTCCAGCATTACAGCCATGAGGGACCTGATTCTCCTTCCTTCAACTGACTATTCTAAAGCAGTCTAAATCCATGCCTGATAATAATAATAATAATAATAATAATAATAATAATAATAATAATAATAATAATAATTTTTATTTATATCCCGCCCCTCTGCAGAGCAATCGGGGCAGCTTACAACATTACAATTTCCATTAAACAAAACATAAAATCCCGAATCCCACCCATCCTTTAAGACAGGGGTAGGCAACCTAAGGCCCGGGGGCCGGATGCGGCCCAGCAAGGCCTTTGGACCGGCCCCAAACCGGTCCTGCTGCCGCCACCCCCCCCACCGCCGCCGCCCCCCCATGATGATATTGATTATTGTTGTTATTACTTGTTCTTGGGGTTTTCTTGGCAAAATCTTCACAGGGGGTTTGCCATAGCTTTTCTGGGGCTGAGAGAGTGTGCATGCATTTTTTTTTAATTTTTTAATTCTTTTTAAATTTTAATTTTAATTTAATTATTTATTTATTTATTTTTGGTGCTTCAGCCCATCAATTGTCTGAGGGACAGCAACCCGGCCCCCGGCTCAAACAGGTTGCCTACCCCTGCTTTAAGAAGTAAGGGTTCTTCTTATTCTAGGCTGGGTGGTGCTGGGCTTAGTGTCTCTCCCCCAGATGACATCAGATGGTAATGGAGGGAGGGCTCTTCTTATTATTTTAGGCCCGATGGTGCTCAGCCTAGTGTCTCTCCCCCAGATGACATCGGATGATAATGGAGGGAGGGCTCTTCTTATTTTAGGCCTGATGGTGCTCGGCCTAGTGTCTCTCCCCCAGATGACATCAGATGATAATGGAGGGAGGGCTCTTCTTATTTTAGGCCTGATGGTTTATTTATTTTTAACTTTGCTGTGTTTACATAATTATGGCAACAATGATTACAATTATTTTTATTTTATTTTTTATCATTGTTCCATAAATATACAAACACAGCAAAGATAAAAGTAAAAATACTGCCAGACATGGAGTTAGACTGCTTTAGAATAGCGAGTGGCAGTGGGAAAGAGGAGGAGAATATGGCCCCATCCTGCTACATAACTGCTGAAATGCCATGAATGAAAAGGCTTTTCACACCCAAATATCTGTGCTATTATAGTGTGATTGAGAGATCATTGATGGGTCTTGCCCATCAATGAAAAGGTGCACTACAGTAACTGGGCAGCAGCAGGATGAGCACAACGTCATCTGAAAAGTACCAAACAAAGGTGCTTTTATTCTATTAAAATTCCACTTTTTAAATCTTGTGTGGTAATGTCCTGGGACTTGGAAGAGCAGCTCTGAAGAAATTGGATAAGATCCTGAAGTGTAAAGATATATTACTGAATACCAGAGTGGTGGTTGTCCATGCCATTGTATTTTTGATTTCTATGTATAGCTGTGAAAGGTGGACAGTGAAGAAAGCTGATAAGAAGAGAATCAACTCATTTGAAATGTGGTGTTGGAAGAAAGTTCTACAGATAACCATGGTCTGCCAAAAAGACAAATAAATGGGACCTAGAGCAAGACATGAATTCTCTCTAGAAGTCAAAATGACCAAACTAGGGCCTATACAGACTGCCAGAAATAATCCAGTTTGGGACCACTTTAACTGCCCTGGCTCAGTGCTAAGGAATCACAGGAGCTGTAGTTTATTGTGGAACCAGAGCTCTCTTACAGAGAAAGCTCAATGTCTCAGGAAAAAAAATACAATTCCCATGATTCCCTAGCACTGAGCCAGAGCAGTTAAAGTGGTCTCAAGCTGCATTATTTCCAGCAGTCTGTGTACTTTGGGCATATTAACTCATTTGAAAAGACAATAATGTTTGGTAAAATGGGAGACTATGAAAAGAGGAAGATTGCATTAGAGATGGATAAACTCAATCAGATAAGCCACAGCCCTGAGTTTCCAGAACCAGAGCAGGGCTGCTGATGACTAGGCTTTTGGGGGTCTCTCATTCATAGCATCACCATAGTCATAGCTGACCTGAAGGCAATTTTAACAACAGCTATCAATATTATATAAATATAACTATAGAAATGTTTTGCAAATCCCATATTTAGTGGCTGCGGATGTTACAGAATCACAAAGGCAGGCCCATAATATTGTTTGTCTGAACCATGTATAAATGAGAAAATATGTAAATAGAAATTTTAAAATAACACAATGTTTATTTTTGCCTGAATTATAGCACCAATTTAATATGAATTATATAAAGAACTGGATTATAAATCTTCAGATTTTATTGAGACTCTTGTACTAGAGGGATGACAATCCTCTTTATATATCTAGTAAATGACCATCTGAAGTATATATTTCCCAAAGGTTTTTTAATATATTAATGTGTGTGTGTGTGCATGTGTAAGTATATGACAGCATGTAGGCAAGCATGTGAATGCTGATAAATTTAGACATATCTTTCAAAGTGGAATTACTTTTCTGGCTGAAAACTGGTATGTGTAAAATGCCTCAGTCCTTATGTTTATATTCCTTTAACTGGCAGAGACAATCCATGTATGGGAAGAGGCCCATGGATGATGTAAATAGGCGTGTACTCCTGAACTCCAGACAGCTAGATAGTAAAGGAAAACCACTATGAATTGCATTTGCAAAGACTGAGCTCATGAGGTAAGGAGGTTCTTCCCTGAAATGCATCAGCTGCTCACAGTTATGCTAAATCTTTTTCCTGACAGAGCTGTAGCTTAGAGGGAAAACAGACCAGCAAAGTTCAGCATCTTCCTGTTGGTTGGGGGCATGGCATATGCACGATGCACACCCCGAATATACCAGGAACACTCTGTGAAGCTGCACCACTGCCCATATGGCAGCAGTTTTTGGCACTCCGGTGGCATGACGTTTAGAGGTTGCATGCTGCAGGAGCGCTGAAAAACCTCTGCCACAGCAGCAAAGGCACCTTTTTCCCAGCACAAAAAGGAGCAACTTTTTGCGCCAGGAAAATGCCAGGTTGAGGGCGTGGTGTGGGGTTGCTGTGGCGCTACACCATGCAGCTCTGCAGCAGCCCCAATCCGGCATTTTTGGGCTGTCTATTTTGGCCCTAAGTCTTCTTTTTTTCTACAGGCACAAGATCTCTTCTGATCTAAGAAGCTAAGCAGGTTCAGCTCCGGTTAGGACTTTTATGAAAGACTGCCAATGAATACCAGATGCTGTGGAGTATATTTCAGAGGAATACCACCTCTGAGTATTCCTTGTCTAAAAAAAAACCCTATGGAATCATCATAGGTTGACAAGAAACTCAAAGGCACACACACACACACACAAGCTCTGATCTTGTGAAAGCCATCTTATTCTTATACACAATAAATACACACAATACACAGTCACTGCACCAAACTAAGACCAGAATGGGCAAGCGTGGCCCAATTTCCAGAAGTGATTTCCAGAAGTGACATTTACTTCATGCAGGTCACAAAGAGATAAAAGAGAGCAAATAAAGAGTGACTTCCACACTTTGGGCTATAGTACTACCTATATTTGGCTACCCTTGGCCACTACCAGTTCCATCAGCAATATCCACCATGGTTCTGATCTAAGATTTCCAGGTTAGCATCATCACATAACCCTCATAGGGTTTTCTTGGCAATTCATAGGGGGTTTTCCATTGCTGCTGTTTAAGGCTAAGAGAGTGTTATTTGCCTGAAGTCATAAAGGAGGCTTCCATGCCTGAGTGGGGGTTTGAACATTGGTCTTCTGGAGGCTCTACATAAAACAAATATCTGTTTGAGAAGTCATCAGAGAAAACTCTTCTATAGTGGACCGTGGATGCTCAAGTCCCATTATATACAATGGCGTAGTAAAATAGTGTTCCTTATATAAAATGGAATTTATCATTTTTAAAATTTATTTTATTATATATTATTTTAAAAAAATATTTTCAAGCCATGGATGGTAGAACCTGTGGATGCAGAATCCATGTATATGGAGCGCCAACTGTATTTTAAAAAGTCGTTTGTTTGGCCATCTGACTTTTCATGGCCCACATACCTGAATGGTGCACCAAGGAGGACTTGCAGCAGCATCTTCCCAACAGTCTCAGAAGAATCTGCACACAAGGTCCCATCAGGATGACAAGTTCTTGAGGGGCTGATTTTGAGTAAGTGTTATCTGCATCTGCCACATGCCTTAGTGGTGCCCTCCATCCTGAGGAGACTACTTGTATCAGGTGGTTGAGAAACTATTTGGAACAAGTTTCACTTCATATATGCTGCTAATCTTGAGGACCACATTATCCCCACAAATATTTTGTCATTCAGAATATCCCACAGTATCCTCTAGATCAGGGGTAGGCAACCAGTCCCCTTTAAGGGCCGAGGGACTTCAGCTCCCAGAATGCCAGGAGCTATTGGCCAACATGGGACTATTGGCCAACATGGCTGAGGCTTCTGGGAGCTGAAGTCCCTCGGCCCTTAAAGGGGAAAGGTTGCCTACCCCTGCTCTAGATAGAGGTTGTGCTTATGATGAGCAATTTCATCACATCAAGGTATGCAGTTCAAGAGAGGCATTTTTACATTACTAAGTAAAAACAGAAGCCATTTCTCATTCTGAATAAATACCTCAATGGAGGTCATGTTGAAATTGCCCCACTGATTAGGTGGAGTGGAAATTGGGGCCCATACACTGCACATTTTCCATCCCTTGATAACACATTACTGGACTAAATCCAACAGTATACCACTATGTATCTACTAGCTTGATAGATTTCTTCCTCTCCCCTCCCATCCTGCCTCCACAACCCTCCTAACTACTAAAATACATACTGGGGTGTGTGTATCTACCTAGTGGAGTAGGTTTTGAGGGGATGTTGGATGAGGGAGAACCTTCCCACTCCCAGATTCTCACAGGAGCAATGCCATCAGTAGAACAACCTTGTTGGGTTTTGCCAGTGACCAGAAAAGTAATTCTGAAATATATTGAATGAAACCAAATAAATACAATATTTCCCCAAAATTGCTTAAAAGGAAACACTTAAAGTGGAAAGTCTTATATAACTCAAAGAAGTCATCATTTTTCTTTACTATAATGTTGAGGTTTGCCTTATTGCTTAGTTTTCTCATTAAACCTTGCTACAAAAATTACTAGGTTTTAAAAAAAAAATCCTGGATTTTATCAAGTTCCATTTCCAGTTAGAAACCCATAATAGACCTAATCCTCATCAGATTAGTGGATTTAACTTCCATCACTATCATAAATATCTTTCTTGCTTCTCTCTACCACTCAGCCTTTTTCATATGTCAGTGATCCTTACTGAGGCATAAAATGTTGTTAGAAATATCTGAATGCCTCTGAGTTGAGCGAACAGAGATGTAGCACATGACCCATTTTCCACTTTTCTCACCTTTCTTTCTCTCCATCGATATATTTTATATGAAGGGGTTGGTTGGGAAAGGGAGAGATACAATAGAAAAGGCCTCTGCAGTAGCTACATCTCTCACATGTGAAAAAAGGACTACTCACACTTACTTAAAAATGTAAAAATGTAGTAGCAAAGATCTTATAACTCTGTCATTGCCAGCAAGTGTATCAAATGGGAACTTTCCCATTACTCTGATCACTAATGTGGAAGATTAGCTAAATTTTCTTATAAATCTAACTATGTCCTTCAAAATGTAAGTGCTTAAAATGGTATCTTATTTCCTTTTACTTGAATTTGGGTTGCCCCATTTTTTAATAAATACTTCATCACCTCAGTATCAAGGACTTAAGCCATGGATGGCCAACATATGGACCATTTTCTACACTTAAGACTTCTCAATGCTCATTCATTTGTTTCTAGATGTGCAGAGACCAAGCATTATATTGGACAATGTAGATTTTCTTGTTAAAGAGTCAGGCTATCTGATACTTCATGTAATAACTGATAATTAAGCATATATCCAGGCTGACCAGAAAGTCCCAGATTTTGTTCCTTTTCTTTCTCATTTTATTTTTGAGATTCACACATTTTGTTTATCCCAGAATATTTTCTGTCGGCTCCTGCTACAGAGACTTATTATAGCAGCTCCTCAGGTTGGTTAATTTTAACCCAGTAAAAAATCAGAAATAACAGAAACAAAGTCTGGAACTTTTCAGTCAGTCTGGCTGTGCCCTGGATTGTTGTGAGGCATCTTTCATTTGTGTGATAATGAAAAGAAAAATCAATTTATATAGTCATAAATGAAACAAAACAACATTGAACCAATGCTATAGGAAAATTCTCCCCCTCACACATTTCTGTGATATCATTTATTCTCACAGACAGTTCTGCAGAGACATTTCTGATTTTGTTAGGGAGATTTCCACTACTTGCATTTGCCTCCACTTGCTTTGTTTTGCAATAGGAAACAAGTGTAGAACTACTCAGACCTTTATTCTGTACCAAAGAAAAATTCAGATTCTTTGGAATCCACTGGTGTTTGCTGTCAGATTCAGTGACCAAACTCTGCAACTTATAATCAAGGAAGAGTCAGAATCCTTCTCTAGCATAATTCAAGAACCAATTTGATATCCAGTGTCAATGAGATTACAATGGTCAAGATCCTTTTTCAATGCTGGCAGAGTATAAAGATTTATAGACCTCCATACTTATGATATTCACTACTCATTCTGGTCTTGCTCCAGCTGCTGTTTCGGCTGAAGTGGCTGAGCTGTTCCTGTCCACCTTTCAGCTATTCTGCTTTGTTTGGGGCAAATGGGGATCCACTTCCAAAGGGAGGATATTTACTTAGACAAACATGTAAGAACAATAAGATATTCTCCAAGTGTCACAGATTACTGAGGAAAGCCCTCAAAGAATCTAATTAAGCTTTGCAGTATGATTCCCAATTTTCCCAATTCCTTGGATGATTCCCAATTTTCTGCTCAAGCTGTTGCTGCCTTTTCCTCCCTCCCTCTGTCTGTCAATACACACCTGTGTAAATTGCTCTTCTTTGGCATTCCCCCCTCCTTGTAAACAACATGAGCTGTTTGTAAGTCAAACAGAGATAGCTGAGTTTATTTGGGGCTGCAAGCAGAAGGGGGAGCAAAGTCCCACCACCAAATTTCAATTTGTGTCTGCCCCATCTTTATTTTTGTCCCAGCAACATTCTCAGGTTCCCTAGTTTTCTCTCTTGTGGTACCAGGAACAAAAAGGTAGCATCTCCACTAGCTTCTCTCATCTTCCTGGAGTTTGTCTTGCCTTTGTTTCCAAACAGGTCCCTCCTGCTCCTCTTTTCTTAGGTCACAACTTCTCTGCTCATCTTCTTTCTGCTGAAAGACAAGGGCTGCATCTGCACTGCAAACATAATGCAGTTTGACAGCACTTTAACTGCCATGGTTCAATGATATGGAATCCTGGGACTGGTAGACTGTCGTGGCACCAGAGCACTCCGATTGTCAGAACTCATGTTCCAAATGTTAATTCTGCCAGGAATAGTTATTTGTTTTCATGTTTTATGTGGTGGGTAGTGATGAATTTTATGTTTCTATCATTGGGAGTGGTGATGTGTATTTAAGTTTCTGTATGCTTGCTTTTGTTGGAAGTTGTTGGAGCAGGTAGCTTTAACAAATTTGTTAAAGATCAAATTGGGTTCAAAAGGAAAACCCAAAGAAAGGCCAGCAGAAAAGCCCAAACCATCTGCCAAAATAGTGTGGACTCCTCAATGTCAGGCAGCTTTTGAAAACCTGAAACAGCTGTTCAGCACAGAATCCATATTAAAGCATCCCAATCCTGAACAGCCTTTTGTTTTACAGGTTGATACTAGTGATTTTGCTCTGGGGGTGGTGCTTATGCAGAGAGAATTTGAAGGAACATTGAGGCCTACCTGTCAAAAAAGTTCCAGGGAGCAGAATTGGATTGGCCTACTTGGGTGTGGGGGGCTTTTGCTATCAAATGGACCTTACAAAACTGGAGGCAGTTCCTAGAGGGGGCACTTCACCCTTTTAAGGTGTGTATGGATCACCACAATCTAGAAGCCCTACAGATCCCTTGCAAATTAAGTCCCAAGCAATGGAGGTGGGCCAAGGACTTTCACAAGTTCAAATTCACACTGAAATTCTTCCCTGGGAAGCAAAATAGTTTGGCCTATAGTTTGTCCCGGCTCCTCCAACATGCTGGTAAAGAGAAATCCCCAATACAAACTATTTTTACCCCTGAAGAATTGGGCTTGGCAGTTGTGACTCATAGCCAAGCATGACAGGAGGAAGAGGAAGTTTCAAAGAAGATGGTTGGTTGCAGGAACACAAGGGTTCCTTGCTAGAAAAAACTCCTCTGGATGGTAGTTCAAATGATCCAGGATTTATGTCCCCCAGGCTCCATGATTCCTGAGCTGCAGGGCATTGGGGCTATCTAAAGACTTGGCACAGAATTCGCAGACAATTCATGGGATGGTGTCAGGACTGATGTGGAGAATTATGTAAAAGGCTGTCTGGTCTGTGCCCAAGCCAAGCTGGCAGGGGGAAAGCCCAGGGAACTCTTATAGCCACTCCGAACTCCTAAAGGTCCTTGGAAACACACAGCAATGGACTTTATTACTGACCTGCCAGATAGGAGGAGGAGGAATATATCTGAGTGGTTACCAATCTGTTTTCCAAGGAAACAAGGGGCTCCCTACAGATACCAAATTGAATGATTTGTTCATAAATCATGTATATAAAAATCATGGACTGCCAGACAAGATTTTGAGTGATTGAGGTTCTCAGTTCACCTCCCAGTTTAGGTGGGTGTTGCAAAATAAACTGGGAGTAGAGGTGGTTTGAGGCCATCCCATCATCCACAGATGAACAGGCAGAGTCATCATCATCATCTTTTATTACAGCCATTCAGCTAGCATAAGACAGGCAGAGTGAGAGGACTAATGCCTCTTTGGAGAGGTATTTAAGGTGCTATACCAGTTACCTCTAAGATTATTGGTATGACCAGTTGCACCATACAGAGGTGGCATTCAATGGATCAGTGAATCAGAGCATGGGACACTCTCCATTTGAAATAGTACACAGCTATGAGCCAAAGACTCTGCCCTCCTTGACATCCGAACCTTCAGACCCAGTGCCTGTCACTCAGTGAATTACAAAAATCAAAAATACCTGGCCACAGGTGGTAACTGCCTTAGGTGGGGCCAAAAGAGAATACAAAAAGTTTGCTAATCACAAGAGAAGCAAAGTGTGAGACTTAAAACCAGAGGATAAAGTCTATTTGTCCACCAAACATTTGAAAGCTAGGCACCCATCTAAAAAACTGGTTCCAAATTTATGTGGGTCCTTTTGTGATTAAGAGACTAATAAACAAAGTAACTGCTAAGCTGGACTTACTGAAGTCATATAGACGTTTGCACCCTGTTTTTCATTTCAGCGTATTGAAACCAGACCTGGCCACTGAACCTTGGAGATCCAAAGAAGAACCATCCCTTCCCTTGTTGGTGAAGGGAGAACAACATTTTGCAGTGTCTAAAATCCTGGACTCTAGGATGCACAGGGGCAAATTACAGTATTTGGTTTGGTGGAAACATTTTTCTGTTGATCTTAATGAGTGGGTTGATGGCAAATGCATAAATGCCCCTGATTTGATTAAAATGTTTCATTCCAGTTATCCTGATAAGCCAGGGGTTTTTAAGGGGGCAGGCTAGCTGTGGGGAAGCAGACTGTCAGAACTTATGTTCCATATATTAGTTCTGCCAGGAATAGTTATTGATTTGCTTGTTTTATGTGAGGGGGGGATGAATTTTATGCTTCTATCATTGGGAGTGGTGATATGCATTTAAGTTTCTATGTGCTTGCTTTTGCTAAAGGCTGTGGGAGCAGGTGGCTTGCTATTGTAGTTATGTAACCTTGGGGAGCTGGGTGCTTGGTTTTGCTAGCAGAGCTTAGCTGTTAGGAATGTGGGCGAGGTTTGGGATAGCTTGGTAGTGTTTGGGTGATGAAGGAGGGGGACTGGAAGGTGGATTAGCTCATGGGAATAGTAAGTGGGGAACTATAGTTTCGTACCCACTTGCGATGTGTGGAGTTGTGGATTTGGGGTGTTATAATATACTGTTTGTATAATTGGAGGGCAGTTCCAGTTTAAACACTGAATTGGTGAATTTCTGGTTGTGTGGCTTCAATAAAGTTTTGTTCTGATTCATCTTACAAGACTCATTGATTGCACATAGTTCCCTGATTCTGATACAGAAGGCTAAATATCTCACAAAACTACAAATCACAGAATTCAATAGCATTGAGCATTGACAGCCAACACATGCCAAATTGCATTATTTCTGCAATGTAGATGCATCCAAGGGTGAGAGGTTTGAAAGACAGTGGGAAAACAAACTTGCAAGTAGCTTTCTTATGTCCTTCTCCCCAGGGGATGGTGGGACAGGAAGAAGGAATGACCTACTGAGAGAGAAGTGAGTTGATCTTGCATCTCAGAAGAGAGGAAACTGCAGGGCCAGAGGGAAGACTTTCACTGCACATGATTCCCAAATCTCTGTCCATTTTCTCTTCTTTTTGCTTTCCTCTTGTTGCCTGCTTGGGGAAGACCTTCTTCCTCCATTCCCAATCTCTCCCTCTCCTATTTCCTTGTTGTGATTTCAATCAATTTGTTTGGGTCCTACATCTGGAATATCAGAAAACAAGCTTACCTTTTGCATTTTTGCTTTTCTTTTTTAAGAGCAAGAGACATGCAAGCAAAATATACACAGAGAGTGGGGGGGGGGCAATTTAACTGAATATCTTTCATCAGTTTCTAGAATTCTTATACTCAATGATGTATTCAAGTCTTTTATCTCAAGTCTTAAGTCTCAAGTCCAGTATCAGGTCCTTGCAAGATATTTTCAAGTCAACTCAATTCTCAAGTCTGGAAGTATAGGGGTTGGAGTGTTAATAACTAAAAAAACAAGATGTGCACAAAGTTAGGTTAAAAATAAATAAATTATCATGAGCAAGTTCAACAAGGCTTTATTTAAAGAAAGCTATGGTGTTTGTCAAATTTATCAGAATTGTCAATGGGAGACAGCAGTCTCCTGTTTTGGGAGTTAAGAAAATGAGAAATCCCCAGATTCCTCCTGTATCCTACTCCCAAAGCCAGAAGCTCGTGTCAATGGAGGGCCGACTGTACAAATCACAAGTTGAGTCTGTATGTCATTTATTTTGTAGTCGAGTCCAAATCAAGTAATTGAAGTCTCTTGAGTGCAACTTGAGTCTTAATCATTGACTTTACTTTACATCATTGCTTATACTGCATCATTTTCTTATTAGAGTACATGTGTCTCTAATAAGTGAGGCACAGTGACAGGAGGAAATGCAAGAAACTTCCCTATATCACCAAAGCCCAATATTTATGGGGATGGTGTGGGATTGATAGACAAGCTTCATCTGTTGATTTTGTGCCAGTCCCAAGACTTGCAGAACAAAAAGAAAAAGAAAAGAATTCTTTCCCTGCAAAATATTTACATATTTTAAACTAATTTATTTAGGCTTTTCTGTTTTTCCCCATCCAAGCTTCATAGATACAATTGATAAATTCAAAGACGTCTGTGCTTAAAAGTACTACATTTTTACGAGTTCTTCCTCATTAATAGAATCATAGCTTCTATACTTGAGCATTTAATTGAGTTCACTGGGCATACCTTGGCCATGCCCTCATATTCTTTGGTAACATCCCTTAAAATTCACACACTTCTCCCTATTTTCATCTGTGGAATGTTGGAGGATACATGCAACAGTCACGTTAAATGAGAATTACACTAGCATAATGCCTACAAGGATTCTAACTTAAGTTTTTACAGGTTGAGTCTGCTTTATCTGAAATACTTGGAACTAGAAGTGATTTGGATGTTGAATTTTTGCATAAACTTAGGGGGGTTGCAGACTGCCAGAAATAGTGCAAATTGAGTCCACTTTTAGGGTTAGGGTTAGTGCTAGGGAATCATGGGAATTGGTTTTTTTTTCTAAGACATTGAGCCTTTTCTGTCAGAGAGCTCTGGTGCCACAATAAAATACAATTCCCATGATTCCCTAGCACTAACCCTAACCCTAAAAGTGGACTCAATTTGCACTATTTCTGGCAGTCTGCAACCCCCCTTAATGAGGCATCTTGGAGTTGGGACTCAAGCCTATACACAGAATTAATTTATGTTTCAAATACACTTCATACACATAGCCTGAAGGTCATTTTATACATATTTTTTTAAATAATGTTATGCATGAAACAATGTCTGTGCACACTGAATCATCAAAAAGCAAATGTGTCACTATCTCAGCCACCCATGAAAAAAAGTTTTGGATTTTGGCGTATGCTAAGTATACTGTATACTTAGCTTTATGCAGGTCCAGGGTCAGAATCTGGTACTCTTGGGCAGGTGCTAGGACCTCAACACTTCTTCCAGGCCTACCTGTGAGGCTTGCAAGCCTGTTTGCCATGGAAGTCCTCTTGGCTTTTTATCTCTCAGGTCTCCATTTTTATAAACTTGCTTCCAGAGTACATACTGAGCCAAGTGCCTAGGGAGGATTGAATCCGGACTTCTGTTCAGAACCAGGATAGTGCACAGTTCCGCCAGCCATTGGTACAGAATATGGCAGCCAGGCTTGTTTCGGGAACATCTCGGAGGGACCACATTACTCCGGTTCTGAGGTCCCTCCACTGGCTGCCTATCAGCTTCCGGGCCAGGTACAAGGTGTTGGTTATCACCTTTAAAGCCCTAAATGGCTTGGGTCCAACCTATCTCAGGGACCGCCTTCTCCCATACAATCCTCCTCGCGCTCTCTGATCCTCCGGGAGGAATTTGCTGCAACCTCAAAAGTTTAGGCTTGCGGCTACCTCCTGGAGGGATTTCTCTGTCGCCGCCCCTAGACTCTGGAATGACCTGCCGGATGAGATCTGTCACTTAACATCATTAGACAGCTTCAAAAAGGCTGTCAAGAGGGATCTCTTCCGGCAGGCCTTCCCAGATTAAATATCCCGGTCTCGGGTACAACTGACCCACCCCAGCGTGCGATCCTTCGTGGCCCCATCTGAGGATGGTGAGGATCATTATTGCTGGGCTTATTCACTGGGCTAAGCTTTGTTTTATTAATTGTAATTAATTGTTTGTCATTTTAATATTTTTTTGATTTAATACTGTTTTAAGGGGGGGAGGGGGTCTGTTGTATTGTATATATGTTTTATGGGTATTGTATATTTTTATTGTTGTAAGCTGCCCAGATTGGACTTTCAGAGGGTGGGATATAAATAATTTTTATTATTATTATTATTATTATTATTATTATTATTATTATTATTATTATTATTATTTGCCCACCATAGGCAGACAATTGCTGGTTGCTAGTGGGCACATTAGCCTCACAGGAGGTCTTGAGGGAAAAAATAAAAATGAGTTTTGTTCCCACATGCAACAAAACACCCTCTATTGGATGTAGGGGACATTTTTATGATTTTTCTGGGATACTCTGGGTCATTTTAGGCAACAGGAAGTGAATGAAAGTGTCTTATGAGCATTCTGGAACAAAGAAAATAGAAAAGATGTTTTAGGTTTTTTGTACCCCCCGGGAAACAACAAATGGGCTGGAGTTTTCCCTACCTGTATATGCTACATCAAGCCTAGGCAGGGTCATAAGAGAACTCATATCAGAGTTGGAAGGTACTCTTCCATGTTCCAGCTTTAAGGATCCCCTAGCTATTGTGTTGCTGTTGGCTGTATTGACTAAGGACATTCTGAGAACTGTAATCCAAAGACGTAACATTTCCATACTGTTCCTGTTGCTTTTCTGAAGTTGACTGTCACCACCATCACTTGGTATGCTCTCAAAGAGGATCCCAAAGAGCTAACTTTTCCCAAGGGCTTACTCAAATCTGGAATCACCTTTACTTTTATGCAAATGGCAAGGCTTCAAATTTTCCTCCCACTCCATGCCATGATACATGATGCCTAAAATTTATGGCACTTTCAGAAAGATGCTTGACTTGGTGGACAAAGAGCATTTCTGATACATATAAAACTTGCTCTGGTTGTAAATGGTACACTACAGAGTATTTGCAGTGCTCTTTCAAGCTCATGTTAAAGATGCTATCATTCCGTCTGGATATAATTACCAGTTACGTAGAAGTCTTAAGAGAGGTCATATTAATCACTGAAGCAATGTAAGGCTTGAGGAGCACTCCAAAATCACTGCAAGGGTGAAGAGTGGGATTGGTGTAGCAATTATGGCAAGAATAAAACATTTTCAGATGACTGCCCTACCAGTAATTTTACAGAATATTCTAATTAGGGCCCAAGAGCCATTTTTGCTAAAATCAATGCAGCTTGCAATTTTACTGCTCAGCTGTTGGTACTTACTTTAACCTGAAGTGTGACATCTAACCTCAAATTTCAAATGCAAATCTTTTCTCAAAAAGTGAATTATATAGGTTTGGCAATCTTTACTGCAGAACAAAGGAGAGAAAAATCATTTTGATAGCAGTTTTATGCTAGCCTACAGGAGTCCTGCTACTGCTTTTTCTTTTAAATTCTAGGATATTCTGTAAGAGCACAGTAATACATGTCAAGGAAAAAGCAACATGGGACATACAGTAATAGAAATA
>CM034706.1:67467118-67503084 GCA_020142125.1 Phrynosoma platyrhinos | reverse complement strand
GGGCTTCATCTTTTATGAAAGAAAGAGGGTTTGGGGGAAAGTCGAATAAGAAGGGGAACCAGTGGAGCTGGAGAGGAGAAGAAAAACACCCTGTTATGAAATGAGGGAGGGATGGAGGTGCCCAGTTGTGTCGGGGAGCTCTGACAAATGGTGACCAGGCATCCTCCTTTTCCAGGACCTGCCTTCTGTCATTTCAACCTTTTGTCTAGGAGGAATGTCAAAATGTCCTCCTTTGTAAGCATCCCTAAGAAGCATGGATTGGCATTTTTAGGAGTGTTTTGAGCTTTTATATATGGTCATGCCCTCCATTTTTCTTCAGTGTCCTCCATTTTGTGGTGTCCTCCTTTGCAATGGAGACATCTGGTCATCCTAGGCACAGTGGAGGCATCTTGCAGATTCAAAGTCCCTTGGATGGATGGATGGATGGTTGGTTGGTTGGTTTTTCAGAGAGTGAGTTTTAATTGGGAAAAGTTGAAGGCTTTGGCTGCCACTCACTCCTCTCCCCCCCCCCTCCGCTGCCTTCCTGGTGTTGGGTGCCTCCAGAGCCAGCTCTGGCTGGCAGGGCTTTTCTTTCTTGCCAGCTCTAGCCCTTTGATCCTCTGCCAGGCAAAGGCTGCCCATGGCACAGGGCTTGGGTCAGCCGCATCCTCCCTGACCTGTCCCTAGTAGGCAATTTGGCAAATGACATGATCCAGGACATTCCAGGACCAGGTAGGTCAGCCCCAATGCCTCCTTCACCTCTTGTTTTCAAGGCACCTCTGAGGAAGTCGAGAACATGCAGCAAGCAGGGGGGTCTCCTTATGTGTGTTGTGTGCCTTCAAGTCATTTCTGATTTATGGCAACCCTAAGGAGAAACTATTATGGGGTTTTCTGGGCAAGATTAGTTCAGAGGAGGTTTGCCATGGCCTTCCCCTGAGGCTGAGAGAGTATGGCTTGCTGAAGGTCATTCAGTGGGTTCCTATGGCCAAACTGGGGACTTTTCCCAAATGGAGTGGTGGATGTCTCTCCCCCCACTAAGAACATCCACATCTTTCTTCTTCTTTGCACATTCAGTCAGAGAGAACAGTGGAGAAAACTTGGAAGCGAGTTTCTTGATCTCACTTTCTTCTGTTAAGCTTTTGCCTAGGTTTTTAGAATGGAAAATAGTGTAAAAGATTATCTGGATTTTCCTGTGGCATAGAGTCCCTTTTAGAAGGTACAGACTACATGGATATAGCTGTATGTTTTTCAAGTTCTGATCCTTTCAAAATCAGGGAACATTTGCTTGTAGCATATCACAGAGAGAAGGAGCTTTTAGGAAACTGTCTCCTGTTATGACTAGCCTATGTACTAGCCTTGTCCAGATCGAGCTATTGGCATATGTTTTCCCATCTTAGTTAATGCGGATCCTTGCCTATTGGTGTCCTGGGGTGAAATTTAATTCCATCAAAAGCTTGATTAAAAACAATCAACGTCTATTGAATTAATGTTCAAACAACTCTCATGCTTGAAAAAGGAGATGCAAGTCCAGTGGCTGATGAATTTCATTCAGGTGCAGTATAAGAACCAGGGACATTTCTGCAAGAAAATGCATGGAATTTAAATGAATCTGAAAATTGCTGAACCTGAGGATATTTGGGAAATGGCACGATTTAGCTGATGAGAGGAATAAGATTACCTAGGATGCTGACTTATCTAGATTTCAGGGCAAAGGATTTAACTTTATGCAGCATGTTGTACTGATTGCTTTTCTCTTTCTTTCTTATAATCTATTTCAAACACTCTGGGAAAGTAATGAATGACTCTTCATCATTCTTTTTCCTCCCAGACTGTCCTAAACAGTTGAGAGGGAATTGTTGAATGTTCAGTTGTTGCTTCATTATTTGAATACATGGATTATGAACCTTGTGATGTAAATAAAGCCTTGCAGCTTATTTCAGGCTCCATTTGTCAACACAAGAGCAGGATTTGTTCCCCCAGTGATTCAAAGTGGTGTTACCTTTCTTTCTTTCTTTCTTTCTTTCTTTCTTTCTTTCTTTTAATCAGGTTTAGCATAGTAGCTTTCTCTTCCCATTGCATTCTCACATTGATGGATTGGTGTTACATAACCAGTTACCTTGAACATCATGCATGACTCCAGATCAGGCATATGTCCGAGGATAAGCCCACATTTGAAGCAGGTGGGCAGGTTTGTCTGCATAATCAAAAACAATTGAAAAAGGAATTGTTTCAAAGGAACTTTTCTGATGATACTAAGATTTGTTTATTTCTTGGTGTAGGAACTGCAGTAAATGATAAACTCTGGATTTAAATCCACTAGCCTGGTCAGGACAATGCATATGTGTCCATATACAAATACATACTACAAGTCTCAGCAAAACCATTTATTTTGCCTTTTAATTGCCATCATTTTCTTAAAAAAAACCAAAAAACCCACCTTTATATTTTCCATAATAGATCACCTTCCATAAGTCCCTTGGGTAATAGAACCTTTTGGCCTCATTCAGAGAAAATGGCCTGAGGCTAGAAAACAGTTTAGCAATTTCTATAACAAAAACAGGAGCCTATGCGATCATAATAAAACAATATGGATTATTAAACTGAGGCAGCATCTCAGGCTATGATTAAGGCTGCATCAAACATATTCCCCCTATTAAAAATGGGGCAATAATGTAAAATCTTGGTTATCATAAAACAGAAGGAGATGAACATTGTAGCATAAGGAATTTTAAAGAAAAGATACATTGTTTCTCTAAACTGTTAGTTCTTTAGATGGCCTGAAGCATTTTTACAAATTAGCTTTGATCCTTTTTGGGTCAGGTGATGCCTCTACTTCTAAAAACATCTCTCCTCTTTGGTCCATATAGTAGTAATTTCTAAAAGTACAGGAACAAAAACTACATTCCAGAAGGAGCATGTTTTTCTATCAAACCCTAATGTGTGCATCTAGGAGTTACTGTTCAGATTGTACTCTAGCCTTTTAAACATTGTCAGTGAATACAGAGGAAAGGAAATGAAAATCAGAATTATATTCTCCAACAGTACTCCTGTATCTCTGTGCATTAACATTATATGAAGAACCCTGCAGGATCAGAGGGTTGTCTAGACCACTATTCTGTTCCTACAGTGGCCAGCCAGATAATATGGCAAGGACACAACCAGGACACGAGCAGAACAGTTATGAAGCTGCTTCTCCTGCTCATGTTCCCTTGCAACTGGGCTATTGAGGCACACTACTTCTATTACTGGAAGTTAGCATGTGTGTGTTTGTGTGTGTGGAGATATATATATATGTGTGTGTATATATATGTGTATGTGTATATATATATATATATATATATATACACAGAGAGAGAGAGAGAGAGAGAGAGAGACATATCATCACAAATATTCATTAACTAGAGATGTAAATCTTTACTACAAACGTTTGCCTTGTGGTGGGTATTATGCATTTTTTCAACCTTTTTAAAAATATTTTTTTATATATATTTCAGGAGTTTTTAATGAAAATTATTTTTGCACAAAAGGCACTGGATTCTTTGTACAAAAATCCAACATTTTTACATCACAACTTTGCATTTTTCACAAAATATATACCCTTTCCCATTGAAAAAGAGAAAATTTGCAAAACCATCTTGTGGAAGTGAATTCCACAGTTTAACACTTCCTTTTAATTGTCCTAAACCTCCCACCACTCAAATGCAGACTCAGTTATTATGAGGAGGGCTTCCTACCCAGTGTCTCCAAACCATACATAGTTTTATACTCTATTGCATTCCCTTTCTTTGTCTTTTCTAAAGCTAATGAGCTACAAAATGTTGCATAGTTAATTTTCCTCACAAGCGTGTGGCTGTAGCTGCTTGCTGTCCTTTTGGTGCCTTAATTTTGAGGTGTTGTTCCAGGTCTTTCAAGTGTAGTTGAATCATCAATTTATAGTATGATACTAGCAATTTTATTTTTAGTTTCTTTTTTGATAGTGGCCAATATGATGTTTACACTTTTCAAAGTAGCTGCCCACTGATCTGACATTTTCATCCAGTCGTGCACCATCACCCCAGAATCTCTTACTTCATCAATCATTGTCTGCTCAGATCCCATCATTGTAAATGTGCAGTTGGAATTTGGTGCCATTGTGTGCATCACTTTACATGATGAATTGCATTTGTATTGCAGACTGTTTGGAACTTCATTCTCCATTTTTATACCCACTTCCCTGAGCTTGGCTATTTAATGTAGATTGAGTTACCTAAAGTAACTTGTTATGAGGTTGAAGTGTTAAATGCCATTTAGAAGTCTTTCTCCTTCTTCCTTCTCAAGAATCAGTTCTTTCCAGAGCAAATACCCAATTTCAGTTATTTTATGTGTATTGGAATGCAGTTTTGACATATCTGCATCTGGTTGTGTTAAGGTTGTGGATAGGTGGATGTAATAAAGATTTCAGTTCCTGTTCCAAATTCCCAAGTTTTATGAGTGTGCATGCATACACTCACACACCTGTATATATACACACTTACTTGTAGTCACTGACTGAGTGAAAATGACTCCAGCCTTACCAATTCTGGGAAGCACCATAGACAATGATGTTTAAGACCGGAAACAGAAATTGTCATGGCCCTTAGGTTTCATGTAGAAACCTGCTTGTTCCATGCCTGTAGACAAAGGGGTGGGAGTCATGCATCCCTCCCAGTGTTGCTGAACTGGAGTTTCCATCAGCCTTATCAATGATCACCAGTAGTGAGTAACGATATTTGGAGGGCTGCATGATTTCCTTCCCTGTTGTATAACAAATAATTTCTTATGTAGTGAAAGCATGTGCAGAAACTCCTTGCCTCTTGAACCATGTAGGTGGTGAGATTTTTTTGAAATACCATCAGTAGTTGTTAAAGGAAGGGAAATCCTTGCTAGCCATATGTTTGTGTGTGTTTGTAAAATCCATCCCAAGTTCTCAGTGAGTGAAACATGGGCATTAATAGGTTTTCCCTCTTTGTCTCCACACTTGCTTAGCATGACCAATCCTGAAAATATTTGTTAAAAGACTAACTCTGAATGTGCAAGCTCAGCACTTCTTTGCCTCTTTGAATTTTGGCTAGTCTGAAAGCATTCAGAACAAGTCAAGTGGGCCAAAAGAAGTGTTTCAGCTCTTCTTCTCAAAGAGGGTGCTTTTGCTGAAAACAAAGAATGCATTTTAATTTATTTAGAGTATTTATGTGTCACCTTCCAGCCCACAGGGGTTCCCAAGGTGACTTGTTTGCAAAATGAAACCATCTTGACCACCTACCTGACCATGGGGAAATAAGTAGCTTCTCAGATGTCCCCAGAGAAAGAATTGCACAATTGTGAAGCTGCCAATAAAAAAAAGGACCTGCACTTAGTAGCTGTTAATCATATGGCCAAAGGAGACAAGGCTGAGGAAATATCCACTGGAGATGTCTCAAGGTTTGAGCAGGTCTATGTGGGCAAAAGCTAGTGTTGTCCTAGTTTGTAAGTGACTTTAAAAGATCAATGCCAGCAGTTTAAATTGAATTCAGAAATTGATTAGGAATCAGTATGGTTGGCCTGTTTCCATTAAGGCATACTAATCAGCTTCCAAGCAGCTGTCTTTTGCATCAGATGCAGTTTCTGAACTATCTTTAAAGGCAGCCCCACATAGAGAAAGTTGAAGTACTGTACTCAAGTCTGGGTGTACCTATGGTATGTCCAGCTACATCCACTTTATGTAGATATGGCTGACAAAATACTCTCCTAAACTACTATTGCTATCTACAGATCCAGAGAAAGTGCCAAGTCTAGGATCCCGCCACAGATTGGGATCCCCCCCTTCCTAGGAGTACAGCCCATAAATGGCAGAGTCCCCAACCAACAACAGCTCCATCTTGTCTGGATTCAGTTTCAGATTGTTAATCCAGAACAGACTTCATAGCACAGACTTATAGGTTTTATTAGAATTTAAATAAGGTTGCTATATTATCAGCTGGGGAAGGGGGATATTTATATTCCTTTTCAATAACACAACACCCTTCCTTTCCTTTCCTCCTTCTTTCCTTCTCTTTCTCTTTCTGTCTCTAGTTTTGCAAATGCACTTATATTTTTATTAGAAAAATTCAAAGCATGTTGTTTGCAAATAGTGATACAGAAATCTGCAAACTATTATAAGAGATTTCTTCTGACCTCCCTCCATTGCGTAGCTATTCTGTGTCTCACACATGCTTTCTTGTGCAGAAGTGATTAGTCAGTAGTGATTGAGCAGATTTAAGAAAAACTGAGGCAAACTGCAATTTGCAAACAAGGTATTTGCAGTCTGAACTCTCCGTGGACTCTCATGTTCTTTTTCTCTCTTCTGCCACAGGAGCTGGAGCTGCTGTAGGGACCGGTGCCCAGGGTAGCCAGCCATGATTGCCACTGGAGGCCTTTTGCGGATCTCAGCCAGAAAACAAGATCCCCTGAGGCCTCAGAGTCAAGGCCCCAAACGCAAGCGCAAAGCCAAAAAGAAACGCAAGAATGATGTGGTGGTGGTGAAGGGAAAGCTGAAGCTCTGCTCCATCTCAGGCCTCATTGCTCTCTGTGGTATCCTGGTGTTGCTTGTGGGAATTGCCTTAGCAGTCATGGGCTACTGGCCCAAACCACTTTACCGGGCAGGGAGCCTTGGGAACAGGCAACTTCCATCCCCACATGGGAGTGCCACCTTCAGCCATTCCAGGAACCAAACAGAAGGCCCAGGAGAATATCCCCTGGAAGGCTCAGGAACCAACTCCTCTTTCATGAACAGCAAGAAAAGCCTCCTCCCTTCCTCTCCTGCTCCCTCTAAAAGCTTCCTCCTTCAGCTTTTCTCACAGTATTTGCATTCAGACAAACTTAAGGTGCTCGGGCCCCTCATCATGGGCATTGGCATCTTCCTCTTCATTTGTGCCAATGCAGTGCTCCATGAGAACCGTGACAAAAAGACTAAGATTATCAATCTGAGGGATTTGTACTCCACTGTCATAGATGCACACAGCCTTCGGACCAAGGATGGACCCACCTCTGCGTCTGTTGCCCCAGTTCCCATCAATGGCTTTGTTAACTATGTACAGCCACGAGGAGTGGAGTTAAAACCTGGTGGCAGCTCTGGAGAAACTTTAGCCAAGACTGCCTGGCACCCAATGGTAAGTGCTCCTCTCTCCCCTCCAGATTTGGCTTCGTCCCCACGCTGCTGCTCCTCTTCCTCTCCTCGGCAAGTGCAGCAAAGACCAACCCCCAGCTTGGCTGAGGCTGTATACAGTATATATCGAGAGAGGGCAGCCTTAGCCAGGACTGCTCATAGCCCACCTTGCAGCCCCCCAAGTGGCTGGGACCAACGCAGCACTGCCAGTTCCATTGTGGGCTCCTCACTCAGCACTTTCACTTTGCTGCCGTTGGCTCAAGGGGAAGTGGCACAGGGAGACCGAAGTGGCTGGCAGAGGCCCCTGGGAGAACGAGGGGCCAGGGAAATACCTCGAGGAGAGTTTGAGCTCAGCCTGAAAGATCTCAGGAGCAGCTACATAAACTCAGAGCAAGGGCATACAGGAGTGGCCAGGACAGGCAAGCGCAAGCTGGTTCTCCGACGCCAAAGCACAAGCTGCCTTCCCGATGCCAGGAAATCCCTCACCCCTGAATCCTCTCAGACTTTGGATAGCAGCACAGACCTAGACTCCAGTCTTTTAGTTAAAGCCTCATCTTCCACCTACTCTAAATCCCTTGATTTGGGAGACTCTCCCCCTCCGACACCAGCTATGGCTAGGAGAGATTCACAGGGATCTCAGTGTGATCAGTACCGAAGCAATAAGGGCTACACTCCACTGGAGGAGACAGGCACCTCTTTGGAATCTGTTGCCCACACACCAGCCCATAAAATCCAGGACTGCAAAGGGAGCTCCAGTGGGGACATGCCTTCCTCAAAGGACACCAGCAGAGAACAAACAGAACAGCAGCCTTTGAGAATTCAGAGACAGTATACAAATAAAGAGAAACTTTTTATGATCTCCAGGTCAGACACCACAGTGGGGCTGGAGGAAGCAGATCCAGAAAACACCAGTGTTTCAGCCAAATAAAATAAAATGGAGATAAGCGTCAGAACAACTTGTAATCCTTCTGCCCCCTTGTGGATCTAGGAAACTGGTCAATAGCCAAAGTGCTGAAATATATTATCCTTTTGAATTGCATCAATAAATTCCTGTAGATGTCTTCAGGAAAAACAAAAACACAAAGCAGGAGTTTGTTCTGTTCAACTGTCAGTCTGTATTCCATGCAAGCCAAATTGTATTTCACACTGACAGTGCAGTAAATTCTTTGGATCAAAGGAAAGAGAATATGTTGACAATAATTGTGCACTTTACTGATTTTTTTAAAAGTCTGGTTGCCCCCCCCCCCCTCTCTCTCTCTCGCGTTCTTTTGTTCTGTCTTGGCTTTTGTCATGGCATTAACTGCACCCTCTTTCCCCAGCTTTGGGCAGAGATGAGTTTCAAGTCAGGAAGATTGATCAAAGTATCATTTTGCAGAGATTAACAGATGAAGTATTATGACAAAGGGGGAAAGAATCCAAAGATTTAGTTTCTGATAAGTGTCAGCAGAAGAGGGATGGGAGGTGGATAGCACTGTGGCCAACTAGCTGAAATCCCTCCATTCCTAAATTCAAATGAATACTTTATCAAGTATTATTGCACATGTATAAACTAAAAGCATTAATAACAGTTTTTAATTAAATAAAATATGTTTACAGTGACCAAGTTTATTTAGGTAATGTTTCATTTCCTGCTAAATTCTTACAAATGAAGTAAGTCTTGTTTTCAGTGAATGTCTCCAAAAGCAGAAAAATCAATTGCATGTGTTGAAATCAGGACAGCAACAGTAAAAAGTTTTCTTAAAAGAAGGACAAAGTGTGGATGACTAAAATTAACCCTACTTTATCTGTTCATAAGTACGTCCTGTCGAAATCAATGAACTTTATTCCCAGGTAAGTGAGCATATGATTGCAGCCTTAGTTAAAACTGAGAAATCATATGTAGATGGAATATGATCCAGGAAATGAAAGAAAGACTTATAACATTCATTGATTTAACAGGGGACAAAGTTAAGCTTGTGTATTATTCTCCTGTTGAAAGGAATGGCACACTCCTATGCATGCTTGCTTATGATGTAAAGGCCAATCAAGACATTATGTTAATTGCATGAATGCAATTAATTAATTATTATTTTTTTAAAAAAAATGTAAATAGCAGTTGCAACAGCATCTGGAACACAGGGGTGGAAAGATAACGTTTCCCTTTATACTATGGACCCAGCAAAAATTGCCACTGGTAGCTGCTGCTGTTTGCTTAAAATAGATGGAAACTGTCTGTCTCCCCATTTCTTGTAGTCCTGATGCTACTCAGGGACCCAACTTATATTTCAAAGTGCACAGTAGTGCATTAAAACAATTAACTTTGTCCCAAGTTACACTGTGTTAAACGTGGCTTACTCCCAGGAAAGCATCTATAAAATTACAACCTTTAAAGATGCTTGAATCAGATAGTTTTGTAATTAGAGCATTGTGTTCTGGTTCTAAACAAGACAACAGTTGGCTCTCTGTATCCATAGATTCTTTATCCCTGATTTAACCATCCACAGCTTGAAAATATTATATACACACACATTTCAAAAAGTAAACCTTGGTTTTTCCATTTTATATAAGTGACACCATTTTACTATACCACTGTATTTAACTGGACTTGAGCGTGTATGGAGTTTGGTATCCATGGGGGATTCTGGAACCAAACCCCAGCAGATACCAAGGGCCCACTGTATTTGGAAATCCTCTGCTGAAGGAAATGGGTTTTCATTCAAATGATTTGTTGGTACCAGGCACATTATTGCCTAGTTAGCTCCTGATATATTGTAGCATTAAGAGTCTACAAGAAATATTAGTGATGAGGCAATATTGTTGTGTAATGGCTTTGCTACATCAGAAGTGACTATGATGCTCAGCCCTGATTTCCACAGGCTTGTCCATCCCCTGCTACATCACTCAGTGATATCATGTGACGGCTGTCAGCTTACTATGTGAAATACTGCCATTGGAAAGTTATACATCTGAGGTTATGTGAGGAAATCTGGAAGCAATGGCTTTGGTGTTCAGTTGTTAGGGACTATTTTGAACATGCCAGACATTTTTTGACGACACAGTGATAAAATGATAGATATATATGCATGAATTCAACCTTAACTGATGTCAGAGTCAAGGTGCTGAATAAAGCAGAAGATATACAGTTTGACTATAAGAAGAGGGTAACCCAAGCTGTAAAATTTGCAAGGTATTTAGAACAGGAGTGCAGAATCTTTGTCCTCCAGGTATTTTGGATTAGAATCATGTCAGTCCACCCAGCATGGTCAATGTTAAGGGATTGTGGGAGCTGTAGTCCCAAACATCTAGAGGGCCAACCTTTCACCTCATTGAGATTTAAGCTTGCCAAATAGAAAGATGGACTTGGAAATAGTTTTTTGTCAAAATGTAGGAAATTAGTGTGTTTATACCATCAGTATATATCACCAGCCCATGCCAGTCTATACAAGATTGGATTAAATTCAGGTGATTAATGTTAATGTAATTATGAAAAGCAGATCATAGACTATGTCTTCTGGCATCCTAACTAGAATTTTAAAAAGAATGGACTTTTCTCATTGCCATATAAGACTAACAAAGCTACAAGCAATAATATGTAAATTGAAAAAAATATATTGAAATTCCAGAATTGAACATTTGCAAATTAATTTGAGATCTTCTCCTTTATTTTTTTAATAACCTGCATTTTTAACTAATGACGCATCTGAGAATTGAGGAAAGTTTTGAAACTACTGGAACCCACTGTCTAGTATGGGTCAGTGCCATGTGGCAGTATTAATATGGGAAAGACCTTGGATTGATTATGAAGAGAATTTCTGTGTTTGTATCCACCATCACAAAGCTATGCAGGTGACTGGCATGATATGTCCATTGCTTTTGCATGCTATGGTGGCCCTATGGAGCTGTGAATATACAGAAGCATTTCTAACAGTTTCCAATCCATGACTGTAACCTAAGAACTGACCCTCAAATGAGCAACTTCCATGACTACAGGTTGATCAAAAATAAATTATCTCAGTAATAGTATGCTCAGTTGTTGTTTCTGAGGTGTTGCTTCAAGAAGAGTCCCTTTCTCTGATAGATTGACCAATCAATCCCTAAAATATCCATTTGAGCATATGGATAATTGTTTTTATTGAAACTTACTTACATGTCAATGAGTTCAGATTATAGCATCATAGGCCAGTTCTATGCAATAACACTGTAAATCAGCCAGTGTCAACACAACATGATTTACTGCTACTAACATCCACTGTTATGATGCAGTCAAGCTATAATATGGCATGTAATGAGAAAGACAGGACAATTGACTGGAACTATGGCTAAGGGCGTCCCCATTTCTCAACCCCACATCTGCAGACTTTATCATTCATCCACCTTGGTATCCAGTCTGTGTCCTTCCATTTTTCTTTTTACAAGACAGAATCCATCCCCTTTGCTTTAAAAAATATATGAGCATTTTGTGTCCATATTTCATATCATGTTCATTACCGGCATGCATTCTTCCCACTAACTAAGGACCAAAACACACACCAGAAATAATCCAGTTTCAGACTGCTTTAACTGCCCTGGATCAGTGCTAGGGAATTTTGGGAACTGCAGTTTGTTGTGGCACCAGAGCTCTCTGACAGAGAAGGCTAAATGTCTCACAAAACCACACTATCAAACTGGATTATTTATGCAATGTGTTTTGGCCCCATCTCTCAGCAGCTCTAGCCAGACTAGCCAATGGTGAAGCATGCTGAGTTGCAGTCCAACAATATCTGAAGAGCTGCATAATTTCCATTCTTGAATTAAAACATGGGAGGATTGCATATAGTTGAAATTTGCACATATATGTGCACTTTTATCTGCTGCTTCCATAGTAATCTAGTAATGTGGGCATTCTAGATTGCAAAATCTATCCAGTCCTCAGAAAAAAATTCTACTGGGATAGATTTTTCACCCTTCCCTATCTATGGCTTGTATGCATCTTGAGGATATTGCATTTGAAGAGATATCTATAGCAGCAAACACTTTACTTCATACTAGCATCCCAGTTGGGACTAAAACTGAGAAGCTTAAGAAATCTGTATCCAGCTAAACTGTGATTCTGGTCTTGTAGTGGGTAAACAGGAACAGAGACCTTGGAATTTCAGGAAAGAAGAGTTTTATTGTCAACAGGCTCCCAGACAGTTCTGACATGTGACTGGGAGCCCCCTCCCCTGCTAATCAACATCCTTATATACCATCTTACACAGCAAGCTTATAATTATATTAACACATGCATAATTCAACATTTTCATTGGTTATAAGATATAACTCCAAATCCCCTCCTTTCCTGATTATGTTACACTTTTCTTGCTATGCATGAATGAATCTGGCTTTCTTCCTTAGGCTGTAAAACTGTCAGCCTAGCCTTCAAGATAAAATAAACAACATTCCTCTATTATCAGTGAAACAGAGCTGAAAGTCTTTTACAAATCGTCTTGTAAATGCACAGTTTTAAACATAGAAAATGAGACCCCAAGGGTCATCCAATCCAGCCCCGAATTAGCCATGAGCTTTGTAGGTTCTTTTATATTATTTTCATCTCTTACAGTCTCAATTCTGAGGTCCCACAGTGTTGCACCATGTTGTGGTATACTTAATATAGCTTTCATGTCCCATATAAATATCTGTTTTTTTAAGAGGAGGAGGGAGGCTTTATGAGTTGCTACTGTAACTCAGCTCTTTTGAGCAGAATGAGAATCAGAATAAATTATGGATCAGATATAAAATTCTAAACACAAACATGGAAGCATGTAGCTAAAGAGTAAATTTATAAATTCTGATATGATTACTTTCTTCAGACTTTCAAATGGATTCCTTTTTTAACTGCATATACTGAAAGATTGTATTGAGGTGACCTGTGAATAGTCTGTTTCCTGCTCCTGCCCCTACATATTATCCCAACATACTTCTAGTACTTCAATCACAGCACTGCAAATGAGGAATATCAACAAGTTAGGAGGGGAAATCCATTAATATTATCTTTGAATTCCATGAGATCTACACACCACTTTCACTGTTTTTAAAATGTAGACATAAATAACTTCAGTGCTACTGATGCTTAACTGAGAATTGGATTCAGCAAATTCATTGCTGTGTGTGTGTGGGGGGGGGGGTTATGACAGAGAGAACTCCTATTCTGAACTCAATGCCACAATTCAGGCCCTATCCACCTCATGACATCATTGAGAACATCAAGGGTTGAAGGCCTTTTTTTTCTCCATTCCCTCCTTTTGTGCCTTGTCTAGTGATGACAACAATGGACAGGTTCCACTGCATGTCTTTCTTCAAGCCCTTGATTCCTTTCTCCTGTCCTGTTCTCTTGAACATTTCAGCATCCCAGAAGCAAGGGACAATGGGAAATGTTGTTCACCAGGCTTTTGGAGTCTTAAGTAAAGGTGCTCTGGAAACCTTAATGTCTCTGGATTCCTTCAAGATCCATTGACATGGGTGGTAATGAGAAGATAATGGTGGTTTCTCTGAGAACTTGAATCAAGATATCCTTTCCTTCTCCCCTCCATTTCCTCATAAGTAGGAAAAAGGCAGCTATGGTGGCAGGAACTGTGAAAGCACTTTAAAAATCAATATGGATCAGATCTGGGGGCTCTGCTAACAATCGTTTCAGGGAACAACCCCTAGGCTTCACAAGTCAAAATTTTGAACTGCAGCAGTCCAAATGATACAATCCAAACCAGTGGATTCATATTACAGTAAAGACTAAAAATGAGTAAGAGCTGTTTTGACAGTGAAATGGATTACATAAGGTGGTGAACTCTCCATTGTCTGAGATTTTTAAACAGGTTGGTTGGCCTGTCAGGCATGATTTAGCTGTGGATTTCTGCACTGGCAAGTTGGACTAGATGATTTTTGGTGATCATTTCCAAATCTAGAGTTCTATAATTCCATGATGCTATAACTAATTAGAAGTGTGGCTGTAATACCCTCAATACTTATGCAAATTAGTAGATCATTGCAGTGCAATCCTACATATGACTGTCCAGAAATATGTGGAATTCAATGGGGTTTACTTCAAGGTAAATGTGTACAGGACTGCAGCCTAACTTATATTATAAATCCACAAGAACTGTAACAGAAGAAAGGTTAAAGATGCAAAGAAAATTCTCCACTTCCCCTTGTCTGTAGCCCAAAGTCTGTAGGGTGTATGTGTGTGTGATACAGCCAAGTAATGATTTTTTTTAAAAAAAACAAACAAACAAACCACAATGATGTTGTTGTGGTAGTGTGTCTATCACAGGGTTTTCTTGGCAAGATTTCTTCAGAATTTGAGATCAGCCTCATCCTAAATAAATTCTTTAAAGTGGGAAGAATTCCATTCATATTTGACACTTCCACTTATCCAAGACTCCTGGAAAGTTGGGAGGGAGGGAGACCTCAAAATATCTTTCCTTGTCTGTCTTGGGGCTTTATCACATGAGGCTTCTTGAAAAGCAGAATTTTAACAGGATAAAAGCATCTTTAGTCATAATAATAATAATAATAATAATAATAATAATAAAATTTATTTTTACCCCGCCCAATGGAAGCCCAATCCGGGCGGCTTACATATTAAAATACAAGAAATACATCAATAAAATACAAACAATAAAAAGATAGAAGATACTCCCCTCCCCCTTAAAAAAGTATTAAATCAGTAATGTTTTAAAACAGATAATTTAAACAGTTCAGTTTAAAGACCCAATACAAATAATTATATCAAAAAAGCCTGAACACCACAATCCTCACCATCAGATTTATGGGGCCACGAGAGGATCGGCACTCATTACTTATCACACAATGTTGTGCCTGTCTGCGGCTGCCTTGAATTCCATTCATTTCTATAATGCACCTTTTCATTGATGGGCAAAACCAGGGGTAGGCAACCTTTTCCCTTTAAGGGCCAAGGGACTTCAGCTCCCAGAATCCCAGGAGCTATTGGCCAACATGGGACTATTGGCCAACATGGCTGAGGCTTCTGGGAGCTGAAGTCCCTCGGCCCTTAAAGGGGAAAGGTTGCCTACCCTTGGGCAAAACCCATCAATAAGCTCTCCATCTCACTCCTTTTCCATTACTGCCTTCGTGCAATAGATTCCTACTGCTGCAGTTTTGTTTCTCAAGCAGTCATGTGGTATGAGTGGTTCTACTCCTCTCCCCTTCCCCCCTTGCAGCCGCCAATACATTCCCAAAGCTGGCTGCTCCTGAAATACAGTTTTTGGCAATACAGAAAACAGATCACACAACCATGGATTGCCAAAATGCTATCATGGGAAAAGTGTGATAAGAAATTATGCCAGACCAGTATACTTCTACTCTTAAACTAGTGTGATTGTGGCAGGACAGCAGGCTGGTGTAATAAAGTCCTTAGAGATTCTGCGACTTAATGATGTTGAGGCATAGCTTGGAAAAGATAGTATTGCAAGCTCTGGAATAAATATTCAAAGTGTCTTTTATTTATCTTTTTACATATCCTCCAAGGCAGAACACATTAAAAACTGCTCACTAAAACAGGACAGAATGGCTCCTTGTCACATTATAGATAATGTATCTGGGGGAAAGTGCAAAAAACTGACTGATTTCTTCAAGGTAGATTCTGGCAGCCTGATGAGCTATGTTTTAATTACAAGATGCAATATCATAGTTTGCACTCATTAATACAATATGCTTAGGACATTTTCACTTCGACACTTACTTGGGCTATTCGCTCTGGAGGGACTTTGATTTCATGCAAAACGGTGGCATCTAGCGAGTGCACTGGTCAGCCTGTAGGGAGTTAGTGGGCAGATGGTCTAGTCCTGAAGCAGGGAGTAATGTTGCATAATGGCCATCTGGCCCCTTCCTGTTCTTTTAGGCTATGAAGTAAATTGATCAAGAAACAAAGCTTGATGGCCCAAAACTGAAAGCTGCAGAGTCAACACTTTAACTCTCAGAACAGAGCATGCTGAACACCAATAAAAAGTCACAAATAATGCCACAGGGACATAGCACTGATGTTAAAGCAGGAACAAATCCAGTGCTACCACAATGCCCAAAATGTTTGGTTTTTGTTACTATCTGAGTAAGAAAAGGTCATATGTTCCTTTAGGTAGAGATACAATGAAAAGTTTTAGCTTAGTATTATGGAAGAAATACATATATTCCTTTCAGTGATGTACCATTTAATAAGCACCAGTGAATTCTTCCACTCCATCACTCCTCATCTTACTCATTTACTCTGGGGTCCTCCATGAGGTGTCTGTGGGTAACTGCTGTCCCAATAGACAACTTCCTTGACACCTGTTGAGTTCCCTGTCCCTTCTGATTTTGAAAAAAAAATGCATTTTTTAAAATAAACTTTATTAAGTTAAAATGTACATACAATACGTATATATAATACATACACAATAACACAAATAATGACACATTGGACAACAAAAAACACAAACGCAAATCCATTTGACTTCCTGGGTCCTTTGTCAAGTCATTTCTATAAAAGTATAACATATTCCACCTTCCTTCTTATTTTAGTATGGAAACTGAGATTTAACTAGTTGCCCATTCACTAAAGTGTCAACATCTTAAGTTTCTTGTATGTCTTTTAAATTATTTATCCAATTACCAAATGTTTCTCACCAGTTTATATACTCAGTCATCTCTACATGTTTTACTTATCCATATTCCTTCATTTTTCTATTATTAATATAGTTAAGTAGTGGCGTCCAAATTTTTTCATTCTTTTCCCAGTCTTGATCTCTCATTAATATTGTTAATTTATCCATTTGCATCATCTCGAGTAGTTTACTCAGCCATTCCTCTTGGTTTGGAATCACCTCACTTTTCCACTTTCCAGCATAAATAATCCTTGCACAAACTGTTATATAGAAAAGGAGTTTCCCATATTTTTGTTCCAACATTTTATCCGTACATATGTTCAGCAAATATATTTTAGGGTCCATATTAAATTGTGTTGTAAGTATTTCCTCCATTGCTTTATGAATGGTGGTCCAATACTTTTTTGCTTTTTTACAATTCCACCACATATAGTATGGCAAAAAATGCATTTAAAAATGCAATTTTTTTTAAAAAAAAATATTATCATTTTAAAAATGTTGGGAGAATGGCTGATTGATCAATTGATTGATTGCACTTCTATCTCACATTTCTGCCAAAGTGTTGTGAGCTTTATTTCCCAGAGGTTTTCTTAGAAAATAAAATTGTGAGCAGCTGTAGCAGAGAACTTTCTTTTGAAATATGCTCAGACACTCAGAAAAAAAGAGAAAGGCATGATGGAGAGGCACTTAGCATCCTGAGAGCTAAAGTGGGTTCTGAGGGGGGAGAGAGAGATGTGTTTTGCAGATACAGAATGATTATAACAGTGCTGAGATTCTTGAGGGACCCTGGCCGATTTCCACACTGAAGTCATTATTTTGCATCTGGCTGTGGGAAGGTAGCCAGACATTTCTCTAATATTGCTTGTTTGCTGTGAAACCTAATGGCCATTTGGGGCAGTTTCATGGGCTTTACAGTAAGGAGGGAGGGAGTTTGGGCCCTTCAGAGGGAGGGAGGGAATATCAACCCCTGCAAAAGCATCCACGTGCGTAAGGGATAGTTACACATGCATATGTCTCTAATAGAATTCTGGTAAATGCTTGGTAATATGAGTCAGAAATGACGATGACCACATTACAAACAGATTAACAATAAAGGAAGATACTGATCTGAGTTTGCAAGATCTGAGCAGGACTATTGATGACCCTTGGAGGCCTCTTATTCATAGGGTTGCCATAAGATGAGGCCAACCTGATAGCAAACAAAAAGAAGAAAGGAGGAGCCCTGGTGGTGCAGTGGTTAAATGCATATACTGCAGCCACTCACTCACAAACCACAAGGTTGTGAGTTTAATACCAGCCAGGTGTTCAGGGTCAACTCAGCCTGGCATCCTTCCGAAGTCACTAAAATGAGTACCCAGCTTGTCAGGGGCAATTATCTTACACATTGTAAACCACTTAGGGAGTGCTTAAGTGCACTGATAAGCAGTATAGAAATGTACTTGCTCTTGCTTGCTAAAGAGCCTGAACATGAGATGACATCTGATTACATGTGACATCATAGTGGCAATATGTTGGCATCATGGGTTCTTTATCCCTTTGAAATGTTTAATATAAAGGTGTCACAGTCAATTCACAGATTGTTGGAGTAAATTCCCCAGATATAAGAGATCTTTTATATATTACTTTTATATATTACATTTATATATTACTCATGGTGGAATATCTCAGAGGACATCAGCAGAGCATCTCAGTGTGAAATGGCTACAGAAGCTGACCTCACACTGAGAGACAAATGATAGTTGGAATCATCCTATCTTCAAACTTTAGTTTATTTCCGTAATAGCACACAGAGAAGGCAGCAGAAGCCAAAACATTTTATGCTTTTTGTAAACACCTCTTTTAACCATTTGTATCAAATCAATTACATCAACTTCAATTTTATGATATCCTTCTGGGAACCAGATTACCCCTGAAAACAATGCTGTTCAGTTGCTTCTTTCAACCAAATATATTGACATGCATCTAATACTCTTTAACATAAATCATGAATCTACAAATAACACATCTTTTCAGATTACTCTTTCCAAATTCATCAAGGATTTGCTACAGAAAATGACAAAATACTGCATCCATCAACCTGAAACATTTTCCCCCTGCAGAGAGTGACTCAAAGGTTCTGTTTTGGGCTCACAAGCTTCACTAAGACAATCCTATACACATTCACATTATGTTAATAGGGAATAAACTCTGTTATACTGTTGAATAGTCATGTATAGGATTGCCCTGTACAGCCTAATTCAGGGTGGAAATCATACAACCTATTAAGCCTCTATTTGTGGCCTACACTGCCTCACAGTTTCCCCAGAAAGTCTGAGGAAAAAAAATCCCTGTTTTAAGCAGACTTTTCTTTTGCTGCTGGCACTGAATTTTGGCAGCAACTTCTCAGAACAGTGCCCAGAAATGATGTGCTGAGAATCAACTCCAAGGCAGTCTCCTGTTTTCCCAGTCTTTCTCCCATCATGACCTCTGAAACCAAACCAAGGACATCAATCCAACTGGAGTTGTTGTTATTGTGTGCCTTCAAGTCATTTCAGACTTATGGTGAGGCATAAGGCAAATATACCACAGGGATTTCTGAAGCTGAGAGTATGTGACTTGCCAAAGGTCACCCAGTGGGTTTCCATCAAACCCTGATCTCCAGAGGTGTAGTCCAACACTACACTATGCTGGCTTTCCCAGCTAGAGAAGATCCACACAATCAATGGGAACTTGGTAAATCAACACGTATGCAAATTCTATTAATTCAATGGGTCAAGTCTAGTTGGGACTAACAATTGGATTCAGTCTAGCCTGAAATAACTACATCATAAATATATTTTAAAGTTCTTTTACAGCAAAGGTGGGAATGCAGCATAGCTGCAGAGGCATCTGCAAAGAGGATGGGAACCAAGTGGACCACAGAAGTCCATTTCAGTGAACAGGAAGTGACATAACATCACCTCCACCAATGGTTTTGGCCATTTTTTCTAGATGGGGGGCTGGGGAAGCAAACCATTGCATTTTGAGGTAGTTTGTAGGGCTTTGGGCCAATTTTCAAATGGAAAAAAATACCCCTAAATACCTCATTAAAAAAACATTGGGGGTGTCTTTGGGCTTTGTGGAAGGAAAGAAAATATTTTTCCAATTGATGTGGAAAGGAATTGATGTGGTTGGAAGACTGGTGGGAAATTTATGGGAAGTGATATCTTGGGGATTTGAAACTTTGGGGAAAATTAATTGTAGGATATCTTGTGGGTTTGATTATTGCAACATAGTTCCTCCCCTTTCCACAATTTGTGGGCTCAGGCAAATCACATGTATGTATATATGTATATATGTATCTTATGGTTGCACATCAACATTTATTTTCTAGGTGCCTTACGGAGCTGAGAATATAACACAGCATGAAGACACAGTATAATCAATTTAGTATTCAACCAAACTAGTAAAAAGCATCTTTTCAAAAATCCTTCTAAGAGAGAGAATAATAAAATTTCATTATCAGCTCAACCATTAACAATAAGCAATTGTTGTTCCAAAACAAAAGCAATTAAGTTGTTCCAAAACCTTGTTCAAAAACCTGGCACGAGAAAGAAGGAAAAGCAAAGAAGGAGGGGGGAGATAACAAGTGAGAGTGATAATAGAATTCCAAAGTCAGGATCATTCATGACATAGTATTTTTAATTTCTATGTATGGGTGTGAAACTTGGATAGAAAAAAAAGTTAACAGGCAGAGAATAAGCTAATTTGAAATGTGGTGCATTTCATGTGGTTCTATGGATCCCATGGACCACCAAAAAGACCAATACAGTGGGACCTCAGTATCCACAGGGGATCCATTCTGGAACCCCCCCCCCCACGGATACCAGAATCCATCAGACCTCAAGTCCCATTGTCCCCAATGGTGGTGCGTGGACATGGCCACACCACCATTAGGAACAGCTCCTGTTGACCCCAGTGGCAGCATGTGCATGTGGCCACACCACTATTAGAGACAATGGAAAGGGACCTTACCTGAAATCCTGTTGTTCCTAATGGCAGCATGGCCATGTGCATGTGTTGCCATTGTGGACAATGGGAGCTGTTCCTAATGGTGGCAGACCACATGCACACACTGCCATTGGGGACAATGTGTGGCTTGCCGTCCACAGATGGCAAGTCCGCAGATATGGAAGTCCCATTGTAAATAGGTCCGAGAGCAAATCAAGCCTGAACTCTCCCTAGAAGCCAAAATGACTAATTTGAGGCTATTGTATTTTAGACATCTCATGAGAAAACATGATTCCTTAGAGAAGATGATAATGCTCCATAACACTGAAAGCAGAAGGAAAAGAGAAAGACCACATTATAGGTGGACAGACTCAATGAAGGAATCCAAGGTCCTGAGTTTGCAAGTCCTTAACAGAGCTGTTAAAAACAGGGTACCTTGGATGTCTTTCATTCAGAGCATTGCTATAAATCAAAGCTCACTGATCAGCATTGTTTTAAAAGTAGCCTCTCTGACAACTGGAGTACTGTGGCTGAGGAGGCTCTCTCCCTGATGGGTCACCTACCTCACTTTATTTGGCAATGGCAACTGGAGCAGTACTTCTAGAGGATAACAATAATTATGGAAGACTGTGCCCCAGTGGGATAACCTGTGATAGGAGGAGGACAGAGGGGCTGTGACCTTGTTGGTTCTCTCTTTTTTAAAACTTTATTTTCATAAAAAGAAACCATGTTTTACAATATTTACATTTAAGCTTATCATAATATAAACATTTAATTTAAATAAAAGGATCATAAACATATTGTAAACCTCTAGTTTGACTTCCAGTAGATTCTCTGTGTGATGTACCTTAAATATTTATGCTAATGAACTTCTATAAATTCTCTTTATCATTTTTTGGTTTCAGTTTTTCATTCTTTATGCATTCTGATATACAGATTGCAATCACCTGTAACACATACTTTAAATTATAAAAAGTGTTACAAAAATTGGATACTTTTTATCACAGAGGTTGTCATAAGAAATTAAACCAAAAACCTTAATTGTTTGTTAATCACCTCTTGTTACTTCCATTTTTCCTTACAATATTTTATTAAAGGTTCCCAGTCCTTCTCGACTTTTCCTATTGGTTTCTTGTCTAGTAGTTGTGTGAGTTTGTCCATTTCAATTACTTCTAGTGTCTTTGTAAGCCATGTATCTAAATCTGGTGTAGTGTCTTCTTTCCATTTTTGGTTCTCTTGGACCTCCCGATGGCTTTTGGCCATGGCATCTTTCTAGATAGGCTTTCTGAGTCGCTGAATGGTAATTCTATACTTGTAAATTCCATTGGTTCAGTGGATCACTTCTAATTGGGACTAGCTGTTGGATCTAGGCCACTATGCCTCAAATATAATTATTCTGTAAAGACTTTTTCAAATGAAAATTTTCCTATCTCCACTGACAGCATAAGCCTCAAAAATGTACACTCTTTTATTAGAAAAAAAGTATATGCAACTGCTTAACTCTCTCAAATAAAGATGCTTAACTGACAAAATCAGAGGAATGCTGTTGCTTCCATTGCTGCAACCGTCTTAGAAATATCTGCCTACTCATGAGGTACAGAAACCTGGACTGGGCAGACTCAAGTCAATTAGAGTTCTTTGTTCATGTCCTGGAAAAAAGAAAATTTCCTAGCTTTTTTTGGTTCAGGTATAGAATCTTGCAACTGTAGCATGTGAATACTGAGAAATAGAATGAACCTGGTAGTGACTCTTTGCTCCACACAAATTGTCACATGAATTAACCTGCAGTAAGTTCTTTCAAAAGGCAAATTCAGTGATGTAACTATAATTCAGTGTTGCTAAATTGACTCATGTCTCATGTCCTTTCCCCTTGAACTGAAAATGCAGCTCTGTGCCAGGTCGCCTTGCAAATTTGTTTCACAACAGGAATGTAAAAACTGTATAATTAAATTCAATTTATTTGCTTCAGAACATTTCCTGATTTATTACTGCTGCATTAACACTGGCTGAGAAAGATGTGTTATGAGACCTGAGAGCTATTTAAAGCAAAAGAAGAATCTTTTTTGAGCATTTGACTAACATGATAGATTTATATACCATACTGCTGACTTTTATTTTAATCACCTGCCAGAATGCACTGGCACGTTGAAGGATGATATTCCACAAAAGAAAGACTGTGATTTCAAAACACTATTAGAAATCCCTCAAGCCCACAAATAATACAGTCAGAGGAGTGGAGAAAGATTTAAGCTCGTAGAAGCAGAAGTCCATCTTTACAATTCATTTAATCATGAAAACCTCTATCTTCATCTTCCTGTGTTTATAACACAATACAACAGTGATGTCACTAGGGAGTGCAGGACCGCACTGGGTGACACCTCAGAAGAGGAGTGACACCCAGTTGGGCCCTGCTCCCACTGCAGGGTGAGAAGGAGCAAGTGTACCCTCCTGGCTTTGCCATGGGAATGGCTCCCTGCTCAGGAGGAAGCTGCCACCACAGCAAAGGAGAAGATTGAGTTTGTCCTCTCCATCCTCTATCACTGTCTCACTTGAGTTTTAAGCCACTACCACCCCCAGCAGCCCACAGGGTGACACCAAGCCTGGGGATGTCATTGCAATACAAAAACTAATCTAGAAAAGGGTGTTGTTTTTTAAAAGGATTTAGTAGAAATGAACTACATATCATGGCTTTTGAACATAAGACCTTACATATCCAAGCATTCATTACTCACGTGATTCTCGTCACACAAGAAGGCAAAGCAGGACTAAGCTGAGAGGTCTTGGCCCAACCATTATGTGGTTTCTACCATGTGTATCCATTTTGCCTAAAGTTCTGAAAGGCCAAACCTGATCTGTATGGATAGGCATCTCATGCAATTTAGAACCTGGTATCACAGAAAACCATGTGGTGTAGTGGTTTGAGCATTGGACAATGACTCTGGAGAACAGGATTCAAATTCCTGGTTGGTGATCCTAGGCAAGTCACACCCTCTCAGCATCAAAGAATGGCAATGGCAAAACCCCTCTAAAGACATTTGCCAATAAAACCACTTTAAATGCCATGCTCCAGCCTGTAGAATCCTGGGATTTAGTTTTCTCTGCCAGAGAGTGCTGGTGCCTCACAAAACTACAAATTCCAGGATTTGGTTGGATGTAGCCATGACAGCTAAAGTGGAGTCAAACTGCATTGTTTCTACAATGTAGATTCACCCTTTTGCTATTTTGTGCATATCCTTAAGCCACCTTCACCACACAATTAAGATGAATGCACTATGAGCTTCTCCCTGATGTTGTATAGCTTCTTAGCTCATAGTGTCCACATTGTTTGTTACCACTTCATCTTAAATGTATGGAGTCCAGCTAAAACAATACATGAAGAGGCTTTAGCTCTACAAAGAGAAGCTCCAGTTTTTCTGATCATTTATGATATCTGTCATGGTTTCATCGCTTTCTTTTTCACCCTATAACAATTCAAATATTCTTTGGCTATTCAATTTTTCCTTAGAGTGTTCTTTGCAACTGAAGAAGTGAAAAGGTGAATGCAGTGGACAAACACTACATGTACTTTTGTGCTGTGGTTTAGGTTTGCATAATTTTCATGCACCGCTGTCTTTGTAAAAGGTTTCATTAATGACTGCTGCAGATTTGTTTCAGTCAGACTTATGCATTTTGAGACAATGAACAAGCTCAGCTTAGGTTGTTTCAATTAATTATGAAATATGTTCAAACTAAGAAATCAGATCTATGTAATTTTCAGTCAAGAAAAACTGTCATCTTTAATAAGTACCCACGGAAGCAACTGTGTAGGATACTTGAAAGTAAGAGTTGGTTTTTTTAAAAAATGATTAAGTTGCCATCCTGAATCATTAGTTTAGGGTGAGAAATTTTTTAAAAAAAAACTACAATAGCGATATGAGATGATATGACTCATTCGAAAAAATGATAATGCTTGGTAAAATTGAAAACAAAAGAAAAGACTGTATTACCAGTGAAATGACTCAAATCAAGGAAGCCACAGAACCTGAATTTGCAAGAACTGAACATGACTTTTTAATAACAGAGACGTCTGGAGATTTCTGCCAAGTCAGTGTGATTTGACTATGAGACTGCTCACACAGGTCAAAAGGCCTGTGTCCCTCTTCCCTGACTTCACATTGTCCTGTTCAGATGATGCAGGTCAATAGCCCTGGGCTGGGATTGGGCAGATCAGACACCGCTCCGGTTGTCCTGGTCCAATTCCAGCTGAAAGGCTCTCCCTCCATCCACCATCATCTGGAGGGAGAGAAGGCAGGATGCATGTTGTCTTAATCTTATAATGTTTATTTCAATATTGTATTTATTTTATATTTGTAAGCTGCCTTGATTGCTTAGGCAAAAGGCGGGATATAAGAAATTATTATTATTATTAATTATTATTATTATTATTATCATCATCATCATCATCATCATGGGTCAAACTCGGCACTGTTTGCTGCAGGAAACTCCATGGCAACACCCAGTAGATTGGATGGCCCCATGCAGCCTTTATCTTCCTCCACTGTCACTTCCACTGCGAAGACCCCTGTTGCAGCCTCAGATGTAGAATGAATGCACCTGGTCATGTGGGTGTTGCCAGGTGTCCTGTTTCCACATCAGAGGCTGTGACAAATGTCTTCCCAATAGAGGTGACAGCAGAGGAAGGTAAGGGGTGTGTGGCAGTAGCAGGTCCATGGCACAATGGCTAGCGGGCATTAAAACACCCACCTCTCCCCACACCAGTTCAGGGACTGACCCAGGTCAGGATAGCACAGGTTTGGCTAATGCCATCCTGGCCTATCTGCTCAGCCCCTAAGACTCTGGGAGTCTAGAGTTCAAATTTCTGCTTAGGCAAGTCACATTCTCTCACCCTCATAGGAAGGCAATGGCAAACCTACTCTACACAAATAATACCAAGAAAACCCTATGATAGGTTTACTTTAGAATTGCCATGAGTCAGAAATCACTTAAAGGTGCACAGACTGTCCCAGTTCCCCAAGGGGTGTGTGGTAGGTTTGCACACTTCTCAGTCAGTTAGTGCACATTAACAGCAGGGCAGAGGGCCAGGTCAGCATTTCCCCCAGGTGTATTGACCAAGCAGAAAAACACAACCAGAACAGTCTCCAAGAACTGTTTGTATTTGAATTTCTCAGGTCTGACTATAAATGTCACTTGTAACTCCAACAGTGGGGAACAGAGTCACTCCAAAGAGGAAGAGAGAGAATGGTACTGAATCATGGATATTTGGTTCACTCATGAAGGGTGGGTGGGTGGAAGTCTTGTCTTGTTTTATCGACATGCAGCAAGCAGAAGTGTTTGTTTGTTTTTTAAAGTGAATATAAGCCACTACAAGACAGTAAACTCTTAGAGAAGTATAGAAGCTCTTATATGAAAATGTATAGATTTTTACAAGTAGTGGTGGTGCTGGTTGTGTTGTTTCTCCTGAGGTTGTGGTTGTCATCCTAATCTTGATTTTACATCCCACTGCTTTCCCCAAAACTGGGATCCAAGGCAGCTTACAAATTTTAACAAAGACAGCCTAGCATAAACATACAAAAGATCACCATTCAAACCTAATTAAACTGTCAGTAACATAAGAACAACTTAAAAACAAAAGTTAAAAATAAAAAAGAAGTAGTTGAAAAGCAGCTCTTTACAAATACTCAGTTTTTGAAAATCAGTTGGATTTTTTTTAAAGTCTTTGCAACAAAAGGACAGCAAGGAGCCTGGGAGCAGAAACTGGGGAGCCCATTTCCACCAAACATGTCTAGCAAAAAGGGCCTCTCATGAAGACCTGAACCTGGGTAGGCTCATAGGAGGAGATAGGGCCAGTCGCATAACTAGGCCCAGCTCTGGCTATGACCCTAGGCCATGCTATTATCAAACCATGACCCTGTATGTCCTCTCCATAACTATAATTCTGCAATTGAGTCACTGGAATTCCAGCAATGGCAAGATTTCTTCACAGACCTATTCAGCAGCTGAAGGGAAAAAAAATCTCTACATGCTTCAAAAAGTTATGACATCATAGGTCTTTATGTAGATTAATCCACTTGTTATATTTTTGGTGAAGCCAATGGGGAAATGAAGGAAAGATAATATTGAGTATTCCAGAAGTTACTCCCTCCACACAAAGGAAGAGGGATCATTAACTTCAGCAACACATCATTACTCTCATTTTGCAAATGGTCTCCCAATTTGCTTGTTCAAAGTCCTTTTGTTAATCTGAATGAAAAACACAGCATAAAAGCAAAAATCTTTGCTGCAACCAGAGAATAGCAATGAACTATGGATTTTGAAACAACAGTTCCACCACAGCTTTTAGACTGCAAAGAAAATTTGAACATTATTAGGCAAGCTTGCTTCGACTGTCATTTCCAATTAGAATATCGAGACAATACACACAGTTAAGCAATTATCTTGCCAACTACAAGGTGAACAGTTTTAGATTTAGTACAGTAACATCCAAAATCCACAAGACTGTGATACCTTTAAGCAGCCAACCAAAATGCACAAAATACATAATGCAGGCTTGTAGTAGAAAAAAAATATAAAATGCTGATGTTAGTCACAGGCTTGCATTTTCTCAAGGTGTTGTTAGTGTTCTTTGGATGTATATCTATGAAAGTAGATCTCTCTTCCTTCTGGCCATGTGTTACCAGGAACAAAGCATTCCAAAGTCCAGGAGATAAAATTTAGATTCCATTAGCAATACAAAAATCTTATCTTCTGGACATTGGAATGCTTTCTTGGTTTTGGTAAAACTAAAAAGTGTTCAGTTGAGTGTTTCATATCATGGATAAGCAGAAAATCCAATATGTAAAACAAGTCAGGTAAAGCTGATAATTTCACATGAGAAACTCTTCTTAAATACAGTGAAAGGGCTACATTTTAGTACACATTTTCTATGGCCCATTGCCATCTATCTATAAAAAGTTTATTAATGAGCTTTAATAAAATAATAGCTGCTTGGGAGAATGCTTGTTAATGGGTCACGTAATCCAATTACATTCATAATAGGAGGTGTAATTAAATGTTTGAAGAGTTATTAGAGATATTGCCTCTTACTGGTTCATCAGATTTACAGCAAAACACTAAAAAGGTGCATTTTGAGAAAGTTACTTTGGGCTGCATTTTAATGTGGATTGAGACAAATAGCTAGAAATTAAAGGAAATATGCTTTCCTCCCTTGGTTATCACAACTTTCCAGCTGAATTGTATTGGTCCTGAAATGAGTCATTTGTTGTGTAATTTAAAGTCTTTCTGGACAACATTTGTTCAGAAGGGGAGTGAGTTCCTTTGTCTTCCTCTGAGGCTGAGAGAATGTGATTTGCCCAAGGTCACCCAGTGGGTTTCCATGGCCAAGCAGGAAACCGAACCCTGATCTCTGGAGTTGTAGTCCAACACTCAAAGCACTGTACCCCTCTGACTTTCAAAACAAGTCATACACCCCTCATACACCCCACAAAATAATCCAAAAGTGTTGCTATAGGTTCCAAAAGACCATCTATGAATCCACACTTCAGATACATGACACAGAATTGCTTTGGGAATGCATGCAAGTTTCTTTGACCAAAGTTCACTATAAACCTGCCAGCTCACCTTTTAACCTTCCATTCATCTAATATCTTCATACTAAAGCAATCACTAATAATATTGTTTGTCCAGGAAGGGTGGTACATGAACCAAAGATGTTTCATACATCTAGTCTGAGAACTAAAGTTATCACATGAACCTTTAGTTTCCATAATGGTGTCACTATATGTAGCACCCATCATTTCATATGCTGCTCTCACAACTAGATTGTTACAGGAGCACTGAAAACCAATGATATTAACAGCGATGGTCAGTTGTGATGAGACCTCAAGATTTCAGCAAACAGATAATCACCATTGCCCAAGTTTGTTCTGCTATCTGCCTATTTGGTGGATAGGTGTGCACTGATAACCTTTCACAGTCAAATAAATAACCTATAGTTGTATACACATTTATCTAAGCAGGAGCCAGCATTTTTCTTTAAAAACTACGAAACCTTATCACATGCCTATCACACAGTATAGGAAAAGCAATGTTTGTTTTATCTCATACATTTCTTGTTGTGGCAAAGAAAGTTTTCCCTAGGAATACCTAGAGCCGTGATGGTGAACTCATGGCACGCGTGCCCTCTCTGGCATGCCAAATCATTGCTGCGGCCAGATTGTCCCAGTTGGGTGAGAAGCCTTTGGAAAAATGAAGGGCTGGATGGACGGGTGTCTCATTCAACAAGGATTCATTTGTCCTTGAGGAAACTTGGCACGTTTTCACACGGGGGTCCCTAAAGCCGGCTGGAGCCATTCCGGAACGGCTCATGCCGCTGATTCTGGAATGGCTCCGGCGGCGGCAGGCTAATTCCTTTTGCCACCCGGAATTACCTTTCCGCCGCTGAAGCCGGAATTAGAGGCCTTTCTGCCGGAGTAAGGCCGGACTTAGGGCTCCATGTGTTTGAACACACGGAGCGACAAGCCGGACTGACACAGGGATGGCACCGGAAGGAGTGGGGTTTGTCGTCGTCGTCGCCGCCACGCACACGCGTGTGTGAACGACCTGGAAATGGAGCCGGAGTGGGGCCGGATGGAGGTAGGAATGTGTCCTCCTAAAGCCCCGTGTGAAAACGTCCAGGGATTGGTTTCAAGGTATCAAGGATTCTCTGGGTGCTTTGAAATGCAATTAAAGAAACCAGTTGCTCTTAGAGTCAACAGGCTGAAATGAGACCTTATTGAATGAGACACCTGTCCATCCAGCCCTTCTTTTTTCCAGCTGGGAAAGGCTTCTCACCCAACGGGGAAGGCCTGGCATGATGCAGTCCTGCTTGGACCTGCCTCGGAAGCAGACACCACCAGGAGCCAACACAGCTGCCATGAGACTCCTCATCCTGCCTCTGCAAAGGGCTGGCACAGTAAGACGTGCAGCCACATTTCTGGGAATTGTAGTTCAGTGAGATGTGATGAGGCCATCACACTACAGAAATGATCCAGTTTGACACCACTTTAACTGCCTTGGCTCCATACAATGGGGTTCTGGGAAATGTAGTTTTGTGAGGTGTGATGAGAGAGTGTGACTGCCCAGGGCCATCCAGAGGTGTGGTTGTTGTGTGACCTCAAGCCCTTTCTGACTTAGGAGGACCCTATCCTGGGGGTTCCTTGGCAAGGTTTCTTCAGAGGTGGTTTTGCCAGTGTCTTTTTCAAGTCAATTCTGGCAAACTTATCATGGGGCTTTCTTGGCAAGTTTCTTCAGAGGGAGTTTGCCATTGCCATCTTCTGAGGCTGAGAGTGTGGGTTTCATGGTCTCCAGAGTCATGCTCAAACTGCTGGCTCTCTTTGTTCTTGTTCTGTGCCTTCTGTGCTTTAGTATGCTTGTTGTTCTTGTTGTGTGCTCCCAAGTCGTTTCCACCCTATGGGTCCAGAGCACCCTCCCACCCAAGCGCCAGTTCCTGTTGACCCTAAGGTGAAACTATCATGGGGCAAGCTTTGTCAGAGAGGGATTTCCTTTGCCATCCTCTGAGGCTGAGAGACCGTGACTTGGCTGTGTAGTGCCTTCATTTCTGACTTATGGCTACCCTAAGGTGAAACCATGGAGTTTTCTTGGCAACTTTTGTCAGAGAGGGGTTTGCTATTGCTAGCCTGAGGCTGAGAGAATGTGCCTTGGGTTTTCTCCCAGAAGTCCCACCCCTGGAAGCCCCCCCTCCCCCCGCCGGCACCCAATGACACCCAGTGCAGGAATGCCACTGAGTTTGGACACTTGGTCTCTAAAAGGTTCGCCATCACTGACCTAGAAAGTGAGCCTATTTCACTAATTTGGGGGTAAATTCCATTTAAAAAACCCTAAGGCTCATTTCAGCCTGTCGACTCTAAGAACAACTGGTTTCTTTAATTGCATTTCAAAGCACTCAGAGATACCTTGAAGCCAATTCAAGTTTCCTCAAGGACAAATGAATCAGGAATGTGTTGTCCTCAAGATGTTCTTGGATTCCAGTTCCCATAAGTTCCATTTGTAAGAAGGGACCTCAGTGTGCAACTAATCCAAAATCCCTCCAGTGTTGAGAAATCCACTGCTATAACATTCCTGCTAAGTGACTAAGGGCCTAAGCAGACTGCCAGAAATAGTGCACATTAAATTGAGGCACTGCCCTGGCTCAGTGCTAGGGAATCATGGGAACTGTAATTTATTGTGGCACCAGAGCTCTCTGACAGAGAAGGCTCAATGTCCCCCCCAAAAAAATACAGTTCCCATGATTCCCTAGCACTAAGCCAGGGCAGTGCCTCAATTTAATGTGCACTATTTCTGGCAGTCTGCTTAGGCCCTAAGTGATTCCTGCTAAGGGCGGTTCAACAGTGGAACACACTCCCTCTGAGAGTAGTGGAGTCTCCTTCCTTGGAGGTCTTTAAGCAGAGGCTGGATGGCCATCTGTTGAGGATGCTTTGATTGGGAGTTCCTGCATGGCAGGGGGTTGGACTGGATGGCCCTTGTGGTCTCTTCCAACTCTATGATTCTATGATTCTATGACTATCCAGTCTCTGCTTTAAAGTTGTGCTTCAAATCCCCTATTAACTCTTCAAATATATCACTAGAACTCCCTGCAGTGTGCAAGGTCTCAAAGGAAGAAATGTGGGGATTGCATGATAGATTGGTTCATTTAAATAATGCTTCCTTAAGCAGAAAGTTTGAAAACTATTAGCAAGATTGGTGTGTATGATAATGATGAAAATTCATTCCATTTTAGAGATTTGTAAGATCTACATTACAGGCACTACACTTTTTGGGAGGTGTATATTTCTAGATTGCCAGGACTACACCACTCCAGCTCCAAACAAATTGTTGGATGCCTATCATTTTCTCCCACTCTGATTTATTACATTTTTCCGTTTGTGACATCTACTGGTCCAAATATGCTACTACATTCTGAATTTTGAAAATCAGATTCTAATTACAACAGTGCTACTCAAAGTGGACCAATGCCAGTCCCTGGTAGTGATTTTCCAGGAAAGAAGAAAAACACTTGTCAATAGATACACATATGGTGCTGGTCTCTGGCACATTAGGAAAATAATAATTACGTCCTCATATCACATAGCTTGAGAAGTACTGATGCAGATAATACAAGTCAGAATATATAGAGGAGACAGATAATTTTGTAATCCGTTTTTTGCAAGTATTTGTTTGTATGAGAATAACATGAATTTACTCACATATATTTTTCAAAATAGGTCAACATACATATATGTCCAAGCATATTTATATCAGTAGAAAGGAAATAAACACATAGTTTGACTTATATTGTTTCATTCTATTAATATACACACTGTGAGGAACATGATGATATTATAAGAGCTGCTTGAACAAATTATTTTAATGATCCAGTGTTTTCAATTACTATTTTAGCCTCTGCTGTTAACACACCAATTCCATGCAATACTGACATTTTTAAATCAAATATTTCCTTCCTTAATTTAAAGATCAGAAAATCCTAACAGCAAAGCTTTTCCTTTGTAAAGTATACATTTCCTGAAAAAAATCAAGCCACTAATATATAAAAAATAAACTCAAGCAACCATGATGCTTTAACAAAATCCTTTAATACATGGTGCCGATTGAGCTTTTAAACATATTCCTATCACTCATGTGTTTAGAATATGATAACTATTTTTCTACATGCTTACAAACCAAAATCTGTATTAATGGTGAGCAACAGTTCACCAGTATCTGGGTTTTTCTTCTTCTCCTGTTGCAATATTGTCAAATACTCCACAATGTTTTTGCACTGATTGACAGCATTGGTGGCAGTTTGCATCTGCTTCTAGTTGAGGAATATTTTGTACTTTTGTGCATTAATGGCTAGCTTCTGAAGAGGTTTTTCTTGCTCCAACTTCTCCCAAGTCACCATCTGTCATCGTTATTCTCTGTCTTTCATGTGTCTGGATTTGCTGGCAACAGTTCCATTTCATTTCCAGTGAAAGTTTATCCTTGGCTCTAGTTTTTGTATCTCTCATGCTCATGCCATTTTTGTTATTAATATTATTATTACTTGCTTACCCTCATGGCTGAAGTAACCTCCTCAAGATTTTCATCTACATCTTTATGACTTTGAGCTGCAGATCTTTGCTTCCACGATTTGCCCTAGTATGGTCACATGTGCCATCATCTGAAAGAGCAACACAATGAACTTCCTCTCTGGGCTCTTTCTTATCCCCATTATCTTCTGTACATGTAGGTCCTACATTAATTGAGTATTCACAGTGGTAGTAACCAGAGTCCTGCTTCTTTTTATGCATGGCACAGAGATCAATTCGATTTAAGATCTCAGTGCCAAAAGCGCTGTCTTCATATTCTGTATATAGGTCTTCACGAATTTTTCTGAAGCCCTAAACATTGAAAAAAGTCATCACTTATTGCACACAATGTCTTTGATTCACAAACATCGTTAAAGAATTGCTTGCAAAACACAGAAAGAAAAAGAGGAGAATAGGAAGAAAATCCATGATTTGAACCATAAAACACCTGCTTTAAGTACAAAGCTATACAATAATCATTTAACTTACAGCTTTTCTACATAAAATGAGAGAGTGATGGACATCATTCTGTACTCAAGCTTAAGGGAGAGAAGGCTAAGTAGAGTATCTACTTTCCTGAGTCCTAGAGCTACTACTGACAATAGTTTGGGGTTCAGTAGGAAATCCATAAATTCTCTGTGATGAGGAAAACAATGGTATCAACCACTATTGAAGAACTCACACATCGTCATCTTTTACTAACCACCAGCACTTTGATCCTTTCAGCCCTTAGAACTATTTTAAAGGCCTAAATTCAATTGTTGGTTTTAACTAGAGAAGGCCTATAGATAAGATACGGAATGTGAATCACATGAATTTAGATATTCTAACTTTCCCATTCTGAACTCCCAATAAAATTATAAAGGGACCATTTTATGGAGAGAGAGAAACAATCCTACAGTTCAGAACTGAACAGACTTCAGAATTATAGGATCTACTTGGCATGTGTGTGTGTTCTCCTTAGAAAACCAAATCCACCATCTAGAGCCATGAACAAAAAACATGCAATTATAAATAAAGAACTCTGAACTGAGAGATTTGTTCTGAGTACTGAAACAAAATGAAATTCACAGTCCTATCCATTCCAGGTTTCTCCAAGTTGTATCTATTTCCATCATATAATGTATGTGAGTGAAGAGATTATGTTGTTTAATAGTTGAATATTGGAGAGCCTTATCAAACTACTGCAAATTATCCAGAAATCTATCAATAAACCTCAATCCACACATTCTGCCCACCCTTGTTATAATTCAGGTTTTCCCACTGGACCTGTGTTATGTATATGGGGGGCACACCTCAACTTTGTCTAAGGACAAACCTGCCCATGTCAGCCCAGAAAGCTTCTGAAATCCTGACCTATCATCAGCTACATCTTGGGCACTCACTAGAATATTTACTTTGAAACATGGATGGGAGAAGACTCATCAAAATTTAGAAGCACCAGGGTCTGGGATTCATGGAGAAAACACTGCAAAGGATCTAAGGTGCTGATGAGTTTTTTAAAAAATCCATTTTAATCTTCATATTCTAAGGTAATACCTGATTTCAGTAGTATTGCCTGAACCTTCCCAAAGAAATTTCAGACATTTCAGGGGTTGTTTTGTGTGTGTGTGTGTGTGTTACTATTTTGTGTTACCATTCTGGAAGTGAGAAGCAGCTGATAGAGTTAAGTACTAGACATTAAGTATTCTTTGACATTTTATTATCCAGATAGGTCATGCAGGATCTAACAACCATCTGTGTCAATGTGTATCTGAAATAGTAGGTGCCAGACAGATTATTTGATAACACTCATATAGTGGGCTCTTGGTGTCTGCTGGGGTTTGGTTCCAGGACCTCCTTGGATACCAAAATCAATGGATGCTCAAGTTCCATTAAATACAGAGGAGTAGTAAAATGGTGTCTCATATATAAAATGGCAAAATCAATGTTTATTTTAGGGAATTTATATATCTTTTGAATATTTTCAAGTCATGGAAGCTTGAATGCATGACTTAAGACTCCGTGGATACAGAAGGTTGACTGTATTGCCTTTGTTTCATAACTTTGATTAAGGATTTTTCCACAAACTGAGCAGACACTGCTAGTGAATCAAATTCTGCTTCCAGTCACTGTTAATGGTCTTCTTGATTTGGAGCATATGCTGGAGGCTATAGTGGTGAATAGTAGAAGCAAATTCCTCACCACATGAGCAGAGGATTTATTTATTTATTTTTTTGGTGTAGCATTGGAGTTAGACTGCTAAATAAGCATTTATCAGTTATTTTGAAGCTAGGTATTTGTCTTTCATCTTACTGGCTACAACTGGGGGGAATCTCCTGCCCTGTATTTTAACATTACAACAGAAACCCAACTTCCCCAAATCTAGTTTCTTGATTTCAAGTTATAAAATCAACAGGTAACAGTTTATTAAGAGAGCCAGCATACTTTAGTGTAATAGTTTATAAAGAGAACCAGCATGATTTAGTATTGGACTAGTACTCCAGAAGAGTAGGGCTTGAATTCTTCGAGTCCATGGAGAGCCACTGGGTGACCTTGTGCATGTCACACTCTCAGCCTCAGAGGAATTAAATTACAAACTCCCTCTGAATGAATCTTGCAAAAAACAACAATATGATAAGGATACCTTAGGATACCTTAGGATCACCATAAATCAGAGGTGATGTGAAGACACACAAGAAAGAATTTATGGAGATTATCACACACACATTTTTTGCCCAATCCAGCCATGGGACAGGATCTGGCTGGGATGGGTGTTATCACACATGAAAGTGTTGCCACACTGCCAGCTGACCACCACCCATCCCTGAGCCACACTTAGCCCGCCAATTTTGGTAGTACAGAAGATTTCTGTACTTCTAAATTGGCTGGCTAAGCAAGTCTGAAATCTGGTGGTGGTTGGCCAGCAGCATGGCAACATTTTTGTGTGTGATAACACTCATTCCACCCAGATCCTGTCCTGTGCCCAGATCAGGCAAAAAGGTAAGTGCGAAAATCTCCTATATCCAGTGTAATTTACACTCACATCTTCTTTTTCATGCTTACAGGATGCCAATGAAAAAATTATTTAACTCTTCCCCACTGCCAACCTGTCCCATTTCTCATCACAGGTAATTTGGACTAATTGTGCTGAAAATTTTTTCAACAATGTACTATTATAACTTTCTGCAAGACCTTTCTTTCAGCCTT
>CM034706.1:67432816-67447213 GCA_020142125.1 Phrynosoma platyrhinos | reverse complement strand
CATTCAACCAGCTGCACAATTCCCTTCTGCACTGCTTGGCTTTAAAGCTCTAACCAGCTTGGAATCTGAATTCTCAAAGAAATATTCCCTCTACTCACTGCTTGCAACCAGGCAGGTTTATGTATTCCCTTTTCATTTTAGTCTAGAGTCAACTCTCTTTCCCCCTAAATATCACCAACTGTACCAGGAGAGGTGTGTGTGTATGTGTCTGTCTGTCTGTCTCTGTCTGTCTCTCTCTCTATATATATATATAATTTGAAAATCATACACAATTATCATGATAATTGTACAACACAGAAAGATTTTTAATGTACAGATGAGTAGTACTGGGGCGTCAAATTTAAAGCTTTTGTGCCTTGGGCAAAGCACAGGGGTCAGATGCACTATTTATAGACAAATTGCTTCCATTCTCTACCAGATGGCAAGCAGTCTTTAAGTCAAAGCAAACAAGAGTTGTTTTTCACTCAGGATTAACATAAATGTTGCTCTTAGCTGTAATATTTGTTGTCATGCCCAACTGCTATATGTAGATCCTATTATTATTATTATTATTATTATTAATTTGTATCCCAATTACTCCTGATAATGGGACTCAAAACAGCATATTTAAAATAATAAAAATTAAAAACAATACAAAGGCATTAAAATATAAATCTAAGTTTTAAAAAGAAATTGAAGAATTCACGGAGTTTAAACATTAAAAGTGTTCAAACTAAAAAACACACACAAAAAACATATTTCTACAGCAAAACAAACATGTTAAGACTAAAATAATAATATAATGTCTTCTATACTGAAATAAAATGAGCCATTAATTAATTTATTTAAATTATCTTACCTTTTCACATCATCATCTGTTCTTAAATGAGCTACAATAATGGTAAGATGTATAGTTTGGACTGGAATTAACGCTTTGAACAGGTTAGGCTCTTTAATGAATATAAGCTCTTGGACATCTTCAATTTTATCTAAAATCTGAGATAAAGATAGATTTTTCAAAGTTAATACATTCATTTCAATAGTTTAATAATAGTTTCTTATTTAGCTTCTTGATAATTCCATAAACTTTTTAGCTTCTTGGCAGTACAATGAATAGATGTCTACTTGGACATCCAATTGAGTTTAATGTGTCATATCTAGGTATATAGACACTGGACTGCCCCTAAGACTCTTTCAACAGTGCTCAATAAGTGTTTGATCAGGCCTCCAGAAACAGAAAGATCACATTGCTTGACAATGATCCAATAACAGCATGATGTTGGATGAAAGCCTTTGTGCTCATGGAAATAAGCCACACTGGGGGGCAGGCATATATATTAGTGTTGGATAAAGAAAAAAGAAGTTATGTGCAACTTCAAACTTCACATCTGTGTTTTGTAATTCTGAAAGGATGCTGAAAACATCTACAGCTCAGTTTGAAATCCAGCATTGCAGTCTGATGCTTTCTTTAATTTTTAATATATCATCTATATTTTGAAGAACTAGCAGCTAGATGTGCCGGTTCAGAATCTCAGTTTCACTCTGAGTGCAAAACTGAGAAGTGAGCAAGTATTAATGTGATCTATATACAGTTGTCAATTGTTAATAGACTGAAAATGGAATCATATTTCCATAATTAATCTTGTGCTACTTTCTGATTACAAGAGAAAATTGATGCCTTTTCCCAAGTGAGAAACTGTAATTGCAAATAAATCCATTCAGATGACTAAATTTGCCATTCTTAAAGACATTGCTTTCATTGAGCTATATAGCCCATTTTTTTAGCCTTTTGGAGTTGAAAAGTTGCAGAGAAAAATTATTCCTTTTGAAAGTATCTTCAATTGTGCATTTAGGATTAAGATGAATAAATTTAAACAGAACATCCCAGCGGACAGGAGCTTTAACATACAGCAGAAATAAATTGTAACGGGGGTATGGCGGGGGGAGGTGTTCACTAACAGAGCCAAGCATATTGAAGAACCAAAAGTAGCCTTTTGGTTCTTCAATATACTTTCTATACTTTAAAAGTATACTTTTAAATACTTTCTGTACTTTAAAAAAACATACTTATCTCCCACTCAGGGTTACTCAAGTTGACCAAAAATGCTATTATGAATTTGTATTTACAAAGGATGTTAGATTTAAAAGCTTTAAATGATGGATTAATCAACTACCATTTTATTAATCAACAAGTGCAACTTTTTAACTGATGGAGCTGTGTATTAAAGGTGACCTTGTTTATACCTGAGAGAATTTTCGATTCTGATACATTCCTCTAATATGGAATGAAAAATAATATATTAAATTGGCCTTTCTTTCCCGTAACAAGCAACTTTGTTGGCTGCTTACCTGGGAGTTAATCCCACTGAATATTATTGAGTTTACTTCTGGCTGTAATGGTTTGAGCATTGGACTATGACTCTGAAGATTAGGGTTCAAATCCCTACAAGGCCATGGAAGCCCACTGGATGACCATGGGCAAGTCATATTCTCTCAGCCTCATAGGAAGGCAAAAGCAAACACCCTCTGAACAAATCTTGCCAAGAAAATCCTGTTAGAGTTGCCATAAGTTGAAAATGAATTGAAGTCACAGAACAACAAGATATGCCTAGCCTTGCACTGTAAATTATGTTTCCTTATATTTTGTCAAAGATCTCAAAAAGCCATATATTTTGAGAACGTGGTCATTGGTAGAATTATAAAATTCTATGGATTAATTTGATAAACCTGGTAAAAATTGTGTGAAAATTCTTTAAATCTATAGAGAATCTTAATTATTTCATATCAACTTCTGTTTGTTCCTTTTTTAATAAAAAAACCCGTATGCCTGAAAGAATTAATTGATGCCTAACCTTTAACTATTTTGTAAAATTGCACAGGGATAGATATGGTACTTGGATCGCAGTTATGATTCATACAGCCTTAGCTGCTTTGATAATAACATAAAACGTTCATGAATAGTATTTTCATGCATAGAATTTCTGTCTCCCTCTCTACAGGGAATGTTGCAACTTCCAAAGCAAGGTAACTTCTCCAGTTTTGCTTTATCCCCTTTTAATCTGCCATCATTCATGGTTCCTTGTCATCCAGCATACTTCATTTGAAAGAGGCAAAATGGAGCACCACATTGAGAAAAGTACCCCAGAGAATCCATATTCCTCTGGAAGAAATCAATAAATAACTTGCTGTCTGCAAACCACTTCCAATGGAGCAGTTCTGCAGCATTGTTAATGGGACATCAGGGAGCCCATTCTAAGTGAATTACAAGTTTTGCAATGTTTTTCTTCTTTTTTCCAATTTCAAGAATAAGAAAGGAAGACCCAAACTGAAATTATATCTGCTTAAATTTCAGGGATGAGTATTTCCAGTGGCATTTATAATATATTTAACTTATTCATAAAACATATATTTAAAATTATAAATGTTCCTAAACCGCATATTCATATAATTAAAAAACATTCCCTCTCACATCTCAATGTGGTGGTATAGCACAAAATAAATAGATTTTATTCAGTTTCTCCATTTCCACCATAAAGATTTTTTAAATGTTCAAAAACCAGAGAATTAAAATAAACAAATAAAAAAACTGTTGATTATGTATGATATGAAAAGATCATTCCTTTGACATATGATTTTTAAAATAGATCTTTCTAGTGTTTTCTAAAGATTTATAAATTATATGGTAAGATTCCACAACATTGTTTCTATATTTAATAAAAATAAAAATTGTATTGAGGCATCATTGTAAATCATAGGAAGTGAATAATTGGCACATTTTCAAAAAAGAAAAGGAAGTATAAATCCTTCATAGTATGATTATTTTTGCTTAAAATATGAAGGATTCTAGGACTGCAGCTCCTCAAATCCCTTAGTCCTCATGGCTATTTTGGAAGCTGTAGTTCCAAAAGTAACTTTCCCAGTCTCTGCACCTATTTACATACTAGGGAAGAGCCATAGTTCAGTGGCAGAATATATGCAGCAGGTTCCAGGTTAATTCTATGGCCTCTCTAAGCAGATCTGGTGAAATCCTTCAGGGTCTCTTTCCTGACAATTATCAGGCATCACCACCATCTTGTGTAGATGATAATGGGATAGATTGGAGGTGCCCAACTTTGGAGGTAAGGCCAAATTTCCACCCGCAGCACTTGACACAGTCTGCAACAGGCCCAGAAACATGTTTACAAATGGGAAAAAAAAATCAAAACCAGAAGTCACCATGTCCATGTCTGGTTTTGATGTTTTGCTGTACCTCCACGAAATTCTTTAAATCCTAAAGAAGGACGTCCAGAGATGAAAAACCCAATCTAGGGTAGGAAATAAAAGGACACCGGGGAGGCACCACACACACACACACACAAAGAAAAGTATTTGGGGAATTATATAGGTGATCTTGGGCAAGTCACACTCAGACAGAGGATGGCAATGGCAAACTCCCTCTGAAGAAACTTGCCAAGAAAAGCCTATGATAGGTTCGTCTTAAGGTTCTATAAGACAAAAATGACTTGGAGACACACAACAACAAAACAGTAGGTGGCTGGCAGGCTGGCTACACCTTGCTCATCCACCAGCTAGATGAACTAATAGTATGACTGAACATAAGGCAGTTTTTTTATATTCCTGTTTCCATATAACTAGCTTTGTTTATGTACTGCCGCATAACTATACAAAACAGGGGGAAAGAGTGTTTTGGTACCTTAAGAAAGTAAGAAATTTGTTATGGCACAAGCTTCCATGGACTGGAGTCCACTTGATCAATTTTAAGTAGGCAAAATAGATGTAGTAATAGCAGTGACAGATAACAAGTATCTGCCAACTTAAGATATACTGCATTATGATGAAATGACGTCCAGTCCATGAAAATTTAAGCCAAAATGGATACAAAAGGTTTTATTGTCTGTGTTACCATCAGTTATTTTAATTAACCGATACATGTCTCTGTTAACAACTTTACGCAGTAAAGGGGAAAGACTATAAAAACTATGCATGGAGAATATTTTCCAAGTAATAATAATCAATGTCTTGCATAAATTGGAATGGGAGAACAATAATAAATGCCTAATAATATAGACCTTTTATTACATCAAATGTTGGCAATCTAGACTTCCTAAAAGTAGACTGCAACAAAAAATTTCTGGGAGACAAAACAGTAGAAACTTACACATTACAAGGGAAAGTGGACAAAGTCATGAATTTTAGAAAATACTGTCTATTGCAGCTTTTGTTTTCCACCTTATGGGTGATCAAATCCAGCCACACATTACTGATAATGAAGGACATTCATCTTCCTAACTCCAAACTAAGCTGTAATCAGAAAAAGGAGGCTGTTTTATTATATTTTTTTTAACATTCATATCACAAGGCTCTATTATTAACTTAGATTCCACCCACCTGCTCACTTGTTATTGGGATTGCAACAAAATAATTAGGCACATCCTTTCTGTACTTCTTGGATCCTGCTTGTTCCTCATGAATCTTCTCTTCAGCTATTACCATATGCACTCTTCTGTCTGAACTTGGTTGTTGCTGATCAGTGGCATTCTCATCAGCACTTCCCTTTCCTTGCTGCAGAATGGTGATAGTTTCTTTCAAGTCTTCCTCACTTGAACTTGATAAATGTATATGTAACATTTTGGTTGGTTCTACATCTTTACTGTCATTATGCAATTTCTTTCGAAATGCCACCACCTCTAGTCTATTTTCTTCTTGACTAGTTTTAGCTGCCCTATGTTTGGGTCCCAGCTACCCTGTTGTAGCAAACTCTCCTTCACCGCTGAATCATTTGCATCTTCATGAAGATGCTTTGATTCTATCACGTTTGACTCTCCCCAGTCTTGTTGCTGCTGCTCCACTTGAGTATCTATGATGCCTTCCTTGACATGGGACAGTGAATGAACTTGCTTCCCCTAAAGATTATACTCATGCCTGTTGGAGAGTTGACAATGAACATTGTTATGTGAAACTTCTTCTTGACTCTTTGTCTGTACCTCAACAGTGACACGTGGACCTGATATCTCCTTTCCTACAGTCTGATGTTGCACCTTTATAAATGTATATGATAGCTCTTCAGCTTTCTTCCACTCTTCCCACCCCAACCTAAATAATAGTAATAATTTGTAAAGTTGAATTTGTAAATATAAATTAGCATATTCTAATGGGTCTTCTTTTTTGGTGAAGCTTTTCCTCTTTTTGATAATACAGAAATGGCTATCCTACAGAGATGGAAAAGATAATGTTAAAAGAAAAAGAACATGTAACATCAAAGATCTACAAAATTTTACTAAAATTGGATATGGAAAAAGAACAAGTGAAAAACTACACAACGAGATAGGCTGAGGATTTAGGAGATGAGATACATATGGAGGAATGGGAGAGAATATGGAGTATAAGGTTCAAATATACCCTCAATTATGATATGAGAGAGAATTTTTATAAAATGTTGTACAGAAAGTACATGACACCAGATATATTAGCAAAAATAAAGAATGAAATGAATAACAGATGTTAGAAATGTAAAGAGGAGAGAGATACGTTCCTCCATATGTGGTGGAAATATAAGAAGGCAAAAGATTACTGGTCCCAAGTTCATATCATAAAAGTGAGAATAATAGGAGTTAAAATGAAAAAAGATCAAAATTATATGTTAGGAATTGTAGATGAAGAAACATGGAAGGAAACTTTTTTATATGATAGTTGCTGAGATGATAGTTTACACTAGGAAATGGAAAGCAGAGTAAAATCCACAGGTAATGAATTGGATATGAAAAGTGCTGGACTATGTAGAAACTGATAAATTAACCAACTTGTTAAAAATCAAATCAAATGAGAAACATGAGAGAGAATGGAAAGAGGTGAAAGAGTCCTTGAAAATGATATTAAACAAAATGACAGGGAAGAATGAACCTACTGTATAAAAGATTATTGATAATGATGAGAGGAATTTGTAAACATCAGAGTAGAATAGTAAAATGAGATGAAGATACAAAGATAGAATATATTCACAAAGGAAGAAGGGCCATGGACAAGTAAGGTTATAGGTGAAGGGTAGAGGTTTCTGAAAGTCTTTTTTTTTTAAATGTTCTGTAAGAATTGCTGTGTTATCGGAAGACCAACATAGAGATATAATCAAGTATATAATTCTGTTTGTGTGTTTTGAGTGTTGTTGAATATATTTGATGTGTTTTGATTAAATGTGGTTGATAATGTCTAATAAAGATTAATAAAATAAAAGAAATGGCTACCCTATTCACAATTTGTCTCCCTATCACAAACATTTTGGTACTGACAATGGAATAGTATAAGTAGGGAAACATTTTAAGGTATCAGGTAAGCAAAATAGCTGTTCAGATGAAAAAATCAATGAATATTACCAACTCTACAAGAAATACAAGGCAAACATTAATTGTTTTATCCTGCATCTTAAATGGTGGCCCAGTATAAGGTTTCAAGAAACAGGCCCTGTAAAGAAAAGTCACAGATGATGTTAGAAAGGTTAGAGTGTAAAAGGGAATAGATGTAATTTAGCATGACATTTACTTTCAAAAATTGCTCTGATGTCAGCCTCAAGAAAGAGGAACTCTGTCACGTCCGTACTCTTCTCACTCCCTGAACGATAAAGAATGAGAGATACAAAATATAAGGATATCATAAAATAAATCTATGAAACCAAACTGGAGATTCAATTAAATTTGTTAATAGTATCACAAAGGCATAAGATCATTCTCCTTCAGTTTATCTAATGGTACAAGACAGTGATGGCCCTTATCAAAACTGTTATTACTACTACTTTGAGTAGTGGGGTTTGAGTGTTGGACTAGGGACCGGAACAGATAGGCATGAAAGAGTGGCCCAAATCTTCTCTGGCCACAAGCAGGTCAGGACTGCACCAATTGCATGGTCCACTTCCAAAATGGGCTGTGGCTGAAGGATTCAACTGGTGCCGCCAGGCTCCTTTTTGCTCCAGTTCAAAAGACTGGAGCACAGCTTTGGTGTGGCTTCAGGCTGCTTTGGAAATGTGCATTGTTTGAACACTACATTTCCAAAGCGGCCAGAAGCTGCTTTATTTGGTCCATCTGTTCCAGGCCTAAGACTCAGGGGGACCAGGATCTGAATCCTCACTGAGCCATACAAACCCACTGGATAACCTTGGGGAAGACTCACTCTCTCAGCCTAAAAGGAAGGCCCTTTTCTGACAAAATCTTGCCAAGAAACTCCTATAATGAGATCACCAGAAGTTGGAAGCCACATAACAACAAAATTTGGACTTGCAAAATCTCTCAACAGTCAGGGCCATTATTTATATTGGCTGATGGATTCTGGGAATTATCTCTCTCTCTTTCTCTCCCCCCCCCCCATCTTCCCAAGATCTCATTAACATTAGGACCATTGACAGTTACAAAGCAATAATAGAATATAAGATGTCAGAATGGGTAGATCTATCAATTGGATAAATACGTATACAGATGATACTGTCCTAGGATTAGCTAAGTCGTTAATTTCATTAGAGCAATTGAGGGGAATATATATGGTCTATTAGTACGTTTTAAGATTTTAAAGGAAAGTGTTGTCCTTTAAACGGCTATCTTTCAGATTAAAAGAGTCAGATATCTAGGGATAATTTTTAAATCAAAAAATTACAATTTAGCATATCTTTTATTATGCCACTTTACCAAAGCAGGAGTAAAAGAAAGATGCTATTTGAGATGCTCATTTTCAATTGAAATTATCCATCCCTTTTAATATCTGGTTTTAGACTTATACTGTTTTTAGACTAGGGAAATTATCACATGGGGAGGAGAGTCGGGGGATTAAAAAGGCATTTTCCCAGGACAGTTACACAAGATTTTCACACACACTGCGATACCGTGAATGATTTGTTGCCAGAGCATTCCTGGTTCTTCCCAGGATAAGTCTTTTCAGATCGCAATGTCATGTGAAAATCTTAGCAGCGATCATGCAACTTTTCCCCGTGTGACAATCTCTTAAGATTTAAATCTTTGGCACCTACAAACGCTGATCATGTTTCATCTAGACTCCTACCAATAATAATTAGACCCAATTCACTAGCTGTTTCTCACTAGTTATAGAGTATGAAATTACCATGCCCAATTCATTCACATTTCACTAGAGTAGTCACACAATGTTGTCATGAATTTGTTGTACCTTTGAAGTTTCCAAATAATTATTTTGTTTTTTGTTTTTTTTTTTGCTTATTGCAGAAATGTGAGGAGGTTTTTTCCCCAGAAAAACAAAAATAAAAAGAAAGAACACATATTGTTCACATGTATAAACACCCTGAGTGTTCTTCTTCTTTTTTGTCAGAACTTTGAAAAAATACCACTTTGGACTAGAAAGCTCATGCTGAGGAATTTGGGGATCTGTAATACAAAGTAACTTTTCCAAACTCTGTCTTTAACCATGGCAATGGCAGATGGGTCAATATAACATCATTCAGCACATATAATCTTTGAGATGGATAACATTTTATTCCAGAAGTTGGAAAGGAGACAAAGATAAATAAAATTTCTGATGTAAGAAATATATCTTTTGTCCCATGCCATCTGTTTAAATATTGCTAGCAAACAGAGTGTATCTTTCCAACAAATGAGAGATTTGACGGCTTATTATAGTTATTACAAGCCTCTGTGGCATACAAGAGACTTTAAAGGCAACTTCTAAAGAAGTTGGACATCTTTACTGTCACATAGGTTTCTGTGAATTTGACCCTTATCTAAATAATATTCCACACATGCCAACTAGAATGAGTCATGGGATAATTACACACCTTAAGCTGAGAAATCCCTTTTAGTTCATAAACCTAAATCTATTTATATGGATGGAGTCTCCCCTCCCACTATCCCAGGAGGAATGCTTAAGTGGTTTTGAATTTAATAGGTGTCTGGTGGGCATGCAAAATGCATAATGGACTTGTCAGAATACCCTCATTTTGAGAGCTGCTTTTTCCATTGCTAGGAGAATGGAGAGGGTGGGGTCAGAAAACTGGCTCTTAATGATGTTTTAAATTGCATGTTTCCAGGGCTGAGTTGAATAGTCCCATGTAAATCAGTGCAATGGGTCACAAAACATATTCCATTTTATTTCCAATTAAAGCTAAATACAAGGGTATGTCTGCAATTCCGGAGGCTGGAGGAGAGCTTTTAATTTGGGCTGGTTTATTACCACCTCAGAATGGCACAAGAGTCATCTGATTTAATATAACAGTGGAAACCTGGGACTCAAAATAAGCTAGCAGCTACCCAGTTATACACTAGGGTAATTCAATACTGATCTTTCACAGTTGTTGTTGTTGTTGTTTTTCTGGACTGTCAGCATTACAGTGGCCAGGATGAAATATGGGGATGGGAGGTATGGGAAAGATGGGAAAGACAAACAGATAAGTGCTTATCAAAGGACTACTAACTAAAGCAAGAGAATGATCTGGGATGAAACTAAGCCTTGTTCTCCCAGCAGACAAAGGCAATGCCAAAGTAATCATGGAAACAGAACAATACAAACAGAAGATCAAGGAACTCTTGGATCTTGCAATATACAAAAAACTCAAGCAAGACCCGACCAACAAAATCACCAGGAAAACAAATACCTTGATCAAGAACTTATCAATTCAGCCAATCACACACCAGAGTCTATGCAAATCTGAGGCTCTCCCACCAAGACTGTATGGACTTCCCAAGATCCACAAGGATTCTATTCCAGTCCGACCCATAGTGAGCACCAACGGATCCTCCACATATGACTTGGCCAAGTTTCTGGCCACACAATCACAAACCCATACAGAGCAACCCCCCCCCCACAACATCAAGAACTCAGCTCACTTCATAGAAAAAAATCAACAATTTCGAACTAAAACCTAAAGACAGACTAATCAGCTTTGATGTGGTCTCCCTGTTCACCAAAGTCCCCATGACAGATATTATGGCACTCATCCAACATTTTTTTTTCTAGAAGACATCTCAGCCCTGTTCAAACATTGCTTCACCACAAGGTACTTCCAGTGGGATAATGGATTCTATGAGCAAAGGGATGGGGTAGCCATGGGAAGCCTTCTGAGCCCCATGATAGCAAACTTTTCAAAGGAATACTTTAAAAGGCAAGCCCTGGAAACAGCACCCCAAAAAGCCCACAACATGGTTCTGATATGTGGACAACACTTTCATCATTTGGAACCATGGAGAAGAAGATTTGACTGTGTTTTTGAACCATCTGAACAACATCCACCCAAACATCCAATTTACAATGGAAAAAGAAAAGGAAGGAACATTGCCATACTTGGATGACCTGTTCATCTGCAAACCAAACCAACTATTGGGCCACACGGTATACAGAAAATTTACACACACAACGGATACCTAAACAAGAACTCCAGTCACAATAAAAACACTGGTAATAATAATAATAATAATAATAATAATAATAATAATAATAATAATAATAATTTTATTTATACCTCGCCTTTTGCTGAAGCAGTCAAAGCAGCCTACATCTAAAACAACACATAAATTATCCCACAATAATCAACAAATCATATTAATAAACACAGTTAAAAACATTAGGCATTCTAAAAACGTGGGGGGGGGAAATATGGTATAAACAGACAAGTAATTATTCTGGATAGGCCTGCTGGAAGAGATCCATCTTAATGGCTTTTTTAAAGCCTTCTAAGCTGGTTATCTGAGGGATCTCTTCCAGCAAAGGCGTTCCACAATCTTGGAGCAGTAGACCATGCAAAAGAGATCTGTGAACCCCACTACCTGGAAGATGAATTAAAGCACCTAAACTGGGCTGTGCCAGCTAATGGTTACTCCAGTTCAGACATCAGAAGAGTGGCTAGACCCAGAAAAAAACACAGGAGTGAAGAAAAACAACCACCCAAACAGAATAGGGAAACTGATGAGGAAACACAACCTCCAAATGATCTATATACCAACCAAGAAAATCCAGGAAATGCTGTGCTCAGCAAAGGATAGGAGAGCCCTCTCACGGACACAAGGGTTTACCACATACCGTACTGCTGTGGACAAGTCTACATAGGGACCACAATATGCAGTGAATCAAGGAACACAAGAGACACTGTAGACTAGGCTAGCCTGAAAAATCAGCAGTAGCAGAATATGTTATAAACCAACCTGGGCACAAAATGCTTTTGAAAACACTGAAATTCTGGACCATGCTAACAACTATCGAGTCAGAATGCAAAGAGAAGCCACTGAAATCCATAAACACCTGGACAATTTCAACAGGAAAGAAGAAAACCCTGAAAGTAAAGTTTGGCTACCAGTCCTCAAAAACACCAAAATCAGGACTCAGCAAATGCAAACAAACTTCACCCAGGGTCAGGGGATTTCCCAGCAGACAATGGACCATTAATTAAATAGACACTAAGGGCCTTTGCAGACTGCCAGAAATAGTGCACATTAAATTGAGGCACTGCCCTGGCTTAGTGCTTGGGAATCATGGGAATTGTAGTTTTTTCTGAGACATTGAGCCTTCTCTGTCAGAGAGCTCTGGTGCCACAATAAATTACAGATCCCATGATTCCCTAGCACTGAACCAGGGCAGTGCCTCAATTTAATGTGCACTATTTCTGGCAGTCTGCAAAGGCCTTAATTCTCCTCACATATTCTCCTACCCTGAGGCCTTGCCTCAACAGAACTGTACACAGATTTACATGCTAATTCCCAGGAGGCAATGGACCATTAATTAAACAGACACCAATCCTCCTCGCATATCCTCCCACCCTGAGACCTTGCCTCAAAAAAACAATACACAGATTTACATGCTGATTTACATGCTAATTTACATGCTAATTCACAGCAGACAATGGACCATTAATTAAATAGACACCAATCCTCCTCACATAACCTCTCATCCTGAAGCCTTGCCTCAACTGAACAGTACACAGATTTACATGCTAGTCCTCTCAACCAAGGATCACAGTATATATACCCCACACACCTCCATGCCACCATTCTCTGAAGATGCCAACCACAGATGCAGGCAAAACAACAGGAATACATTCTTCTAGAACACGATCTCACAGCCCGAAAAACTGACAAAAACCTATGGATGCCAACCATGAAAGCCTTTGACTTTAAGCATTGTATGTATCCCATGTTTTTGGGCCAATGTTTCTGATAACCAGAGAACCCAATCCAGGTGACCTTCTCTATCCAAGAGTGACCATATTCATATTGCAGGAGTACAACATGGGTGTATCCACACTGTGCAATTATAGCAGTGTGACACTACTTTAACTGCAGTGGTCCCATACTATAGAGGTCTAGGAATTGTAGTTTGATGAGTAAGGGCCTTTGCAGACTGCCAGAAATAGTGCAAATTGAGTCCACGTTAACTGTCCTGGCTCAGTGCTAGGGAATCATGGGAATTGTATTTTTTTCTGAGACATTGAGCCTTCTCTGTCAGAGAGCTCTGGTGCCACAATAAACTACAGTTCCCATGATTCCCTAGCACTGAGTCAAGGCAGTTAAAATGGACTAACATTTTTAAAGAAGCTTTAACATTTTGTCAGAACCTAAGTTGAAATAAATTAATTTAACAGAATACTAATTAATCTCACAGCAGCTCTAGAAAACCAAATATTGCTTGTTTCTATATGTAAAGCCATAGTGCCATAATTAGTCATTTTTGCATCCAGGCTAAGCTCAGTCTTTCTTTCTTTCTTTCTTTTTTTTTCTTTCTTAATATGCCATCATCCCACAAATCTGAATGGCTAATGGTACTCTATCTACATTAGGGGTAGGAATCACGTGGTCCTCCAAATGTTACTGAGGACTGCAAATTCCAGGATTCCTCATCATTATCTATGCTGGCTAAGACAGCTGCACATTACAGTTCAGCAACAGCTGGAAAATGTGATTCCCATCCCTGTTCTAGGCAATGATTAGATGCAAGCTATAGTTAAAGTCAAAAGCATAAAAAGAGGTTGCCATCAGACTGTGCTCTACATAGAATTATTATTAAAATGTGACACAAATCCAGAATGCTTTTGGTATCTTAAAGCATATTGCTGCTGAAACATCAAGCTTTTAGTGCACTGCCATGGCCTGCTGTTCTATAGAGTATAAACTTATAAACTGTTCTAGCCCTTGCTTTTCCCAGAATCCCCTAGCTAACATTGCCAGGGCTCTCTGAATTATAAACCAAAGGAGTAATTCTTCCCAAAGAGACCCATCTAGCACACATCTTCCTGCCATGTCTCAGTTTCTCTATTTTAGAAGTTAGTAAACACCATTCCATTCACTTGATACAGCTTGTATCCATATACATAGATCAGCCCCCAGGAACTACTGACTGTGTTGTATGTGCTGGTGCTTATATTTTTGACTCACATTTTAGTTATTCCATTTTGTGCCATTTGGAGAACATCCGTTTTTAGAAATAAAT
>CM034706.1:67411944-67432716 GCA_020142125.1 Phrynosoma platyrhinos | reverse complement strand
AAGTAGAGGTACCACTGTATAAGGAACTGCCTCCTGGAACTGGATTAATACTCTCCTCCATCAACCACAGGATGAAGCCTGTAGGATATTCGCAGCATGATCCAAGCAGCAGGCAACTTTATGTAGCATGTTTAATGGAGAGAGTTTAGCATATGTTTAAAGTTTCTCCTTTGACCTTCCCATTTTCCTTTATTATTCAAACAGCTTGTACACCCCTACAAACAATTGTTCCTGCCACGTCTCCAAGACACCCTATCCACAACAGCCCTGTTCAGTTCTTGCAGACTCAGGGCTGTGACTTCCTTGATTTGGTCTATCTGTAATGTGGTCCTCCTCTTTTCCTGAAGCCCTCTGCCTTACTTAGTATTAATTTATTTTCTAGTTAGTCATGCCTTCTCATGAAATGACCAACATACAACAGTCTCAATTTATTCATTTTGGCTTATAGGGAGGATTTAGGCTTGGTTTGCTCTAGGACCCAGTGATTTGTCTTTTTAGCAGTCTATAGTATCTGTGGAACTCTTCTCTAGCACCATCTCTAACGAGTTGATTTTCTTTCTATCAGCTTTTCTCACCACCTAGTTCTCACATCCATACATCGTGATGGGAAATACAATGACATGAACAATTCTAACTTTAGTATTCAATGAAAATATCTTTGCACTTCAAGATCATAATTCTTTCACAGCTGCATTACCAAGTACCAAGTTGGGGTGTTTTTTTTCTAATTTCTTGACTGCAGTCTCCTTTCTGATCAATGACTGATCCAAGGTATGGACATTTTTTACTACTTCAGTTTCTTCACAATCTACAAAGCTTATCACACAGTTAATTAAATTGCCTTACCATGATCCGGCTTAAATTTTAAATCTGGCTGCATCCACAAGGATTTAGCCACCAAATCCACAAGGATTTAGCCACCAAAATCGCTGCCCATGTCCATCCTGGATCCATTCCCCATTACTAGAGGCACTCTGTATGGCTTTTTTCAAAGCCAGGAGTTGTATGTGTGTGTATATATATATATATATATATATATATATATATAATTTACATTCACACTTTGTATAACTCAATAAGATAGTTGTAACATCATGATAGACTACAATCTACTACAATACTTCCAAAAGTAACTTTGACCGCAAATACCTTTTTATATGTATTCATAATCTGGTAACTTTCTATGTCTCCAAAACTTATCAAAAACTCTCACACTAAATTTAGCTCAATAGATTATTTCCATATTTCATAAATATTTATATAACCTCCATTTGTTCTATCGAATATCTTATACATTCTCTTTGTGTTCATCTTATTTGCATCCTTGTTAACTTGCTATTTACTCCATTTCAATATATTCCATGATCGGAGACCACTCAGTGTCTATCTTGTCTAGATCTTTTTGATTTAATAAAGCTGTTAATCTGTCCATATCCTTCATTTCTGTCAACTTCATTAATCAATCATCTACAGAAGGTAGCTCTTGCTTCTTCCACTTCTGGGCTAATAATATTCTGTTTGCTGTAATCATATATAGAAGAATTCTCCAGTGTTTCTTTTCTAATATTGGATATATGCTGTTCAACATATTTAATAAGTAAATCTCTGGTTTTAACTCGTATTTAACTTTAAATATTTCTTGTATTAAATCATGTATCTTTTCCCAATAAGTTCTCATTTTGTTACAGCTCCACCAAGCATGAAACCATGATCCCACATTCTGTTTACACTTCCAGCAATAATTTGAGGCTGTACCATAGATTTTTGCAATTTTTGCTGGAGTCAAATACCACCTTTGTTCCATTTTCTAGTAATTTTCCTTCAAATCTTGTGATTTGGTAAATTTGTCCATTTTTTTTCTGGCATAATTCCAACTCTCTAATTCTAATGTTCTCCCTATGTCCGTAGCACATTTGATCATATTGTCGGAGATCAACTCATTTTCTTGTTTTCTATCCATCAACATTTTGTAAAATGTACTGATTTTTTTCTTTTCAGTTTGTGTTAGTATTTTGTCAAAGTCTTGAGGTTCTTCCTCGAAATCTTCAAGTTTATGGTCCATTTTAAATCCTTCTCTTATTTGTGTATAAAACAGCCAATGTACCTTGGGATCCAATTGTTCCAGTTCTTCAATTGATTTTAGTTCAAATTTGTCTCCTTCCATTTTTTTCAATAAATCCTTATATTTCATCCATGTTTCTACTGCCGTCCACTTTCCAAAAAAAGCTTTGTGAGGGGAGACCCATAGTGGAATTTTCTTATATGTTGAATTTTTAACTTCATTCCAAATTTTTACCACATGGTGTTTAAATTCTTGATGTACAGTCACTTTACCATACCATAGATAACCATGCCACCCATACTGGTTGTTGAATCCTTCAATGTTTAATATTCAATTGTTTCTAAGTAAACAACCAACTGAGTGCATTTGCTCAGTGATATAACTCTAGGTCAGGTACACTTCTACCTCCTTCATTTTTATGTCTAGTCATAGTTAGCCACTTAACTCTTGATCTCTTTGCCTTCCAAATGAAATCTCTTAAATCTTTATGCCATTCTTTAAATGGTTTAACATTATGTATTATTGGAATGCATTGAAACAAAAAGTTCATCCTAAGAAGAACAGACATTTTAACTGCTTCAACTCTACCCATCAATGTTAGGTTTAATTTGCTCCACTTGATCAGGTCACACTTTACTTCTTTCCATTTAGGCTTATAATTGTTATCAAATAGGTCCACATTTCTTTTAGTAAGCCAGATACCCAGATATTTAACTTTATTTTTGACCAGACATTTAGTTGCTTGATCCAGGTACTTTTCTTCTTTTTTAGACATGTTTTTTGTCATTATAATAATTTTGTTTCGGTTAATTTTAAAACCTGCCATCTTACTGAACTCTTCTATTATTTGAAATGTGTTTGTAATTTGTTGTTTTTTGGATTTTCTAAAATAAGAACTAAATCATCCACAAAAGCTTGTAGTTTATATTCATTCCCTTTAATCTTCATTCCTTTAATTGTTTTGTCTTGTCTTAACTTTTTCATTAACACGTCTAATACTAATATAATAATAGTGGTGATATTGGACAACCTTGCCTAGTTCCTTTCGAAATTTTAAAATTTTCCTTGGTTCTGCCATTGATTATTAACTGTGCTGATTGCTCTTTCTCTTTAATCAGACCACAAAATTTGGGGCCCATCTCTATTTTCTCAAGCCAATTGTCTCATAAAATTCCAGTTTACATTATTAAATGTTTCTCTGCATCCATAAATATTAATGCCAATTTCCTCTCATATTTTTTTCATAATATTCTAATGTATCTAATAACAACCTAACATTGTTTTTAAGTTGTCTTGAGGGCAAAAAACCTGATTGATCCTCATATATTAAAGACATCAAAATTTGTTTAAGTCTGTCTGCTAAACTTAATGTCATGATTTTATAATCCGTATTCAACAGGGATATTGGCCTATAATTATCTATTTCTATATCCTAGCCCTCTTTTGGGATCTGCATAATGTTTGCATTTTTCCATGTATCCAGAATTCCATTTCCATGTATCCAGAATTCCATCTTTCAAAATATTATTTAAAGTATTCAGTAAAGGAATTTTTAATTCATCCATAAATATATTATAAAACCATCTGGTCCTGGCTCTTTCTCTTTTTTTAGCTTTCTAATTGCTTGTATCAATTCCATCTCTGTAAAGTCCGCATTTAAAAAAAAAAATTGTTCCTTCACTATTTTATTTATCATCAGCTTATCCATATACTGGTTTATCTCTTCTGCTTTATATAAGTTTGTGTAATACCCTTTAAATACATTCTGGGTCACTTCCTGTGTATATAGCATTTTATCATTCTCTTTTATTTTAGTATTCGTTCTTCTATTCCTTTTTTCCCTTAACTTATACGCCAGCCATTTTCCAGATTTGTTCGCAAATTCAAAATGCTTTTGTTTAACAAATTTCATCTTTTTTGCTATTTCCTCGGCTAATGTCCTTTTAAATTTTTTTCTCAACCATTATAGGGTTTTGTTTTTACTTCCTTTTACTTTTGGGCAGTTTTTGATGAGTTTCCATTTGGGTTAACCTCATTTTAACTCCATTTTAACAGTGACGACATCTGAAAATCTAACCGCTTTTGCGTTTTTCCCCAATTTAAAGCCCCGTTTCTGCACGGGATTTCCTCCATGTGATAAACTCCTTACTCAATTCCAGTCTTCCAAATTGTCCGCCTCCAAAATTCACTTAGTTCTTGCCCAGCCTTTGATGTTCCTGCTGACTCAGGCTATGTAAGTTTGTAACAATCAAGTTACCAATCTAAGCTTTAACTGTTGCAAGTATAGCTAAACGTACCAAGAGTTATTGCCGATCCAAGTCGTTGTGGTATTTGCTGTCAATGTTATGTAAATTATATATCTCTCCTGCCCAGGCTAAAAAGTGGCTGTCAAGGCTCAGTGCCTTAAATGGCAGCCATTTCAGGTTCGGCTGCTCTGAGACCCTGTCCTCATCTGAATCAATCCTCCACAAAGAGTCATATCAGATTCCAAACAGGAATCTCCTTCAAGCCCCAGTAATCCCTGCTTCTCCTGAAGTGGCAGTCCTGTGGAGAGTCCTCTCTCACAGGTCTGGGTTGCCTTGCCATCACTGCTGGAAGTCCAAAGCCAGGAGTTTTCTGGCTGGTGAAGATAGCCACCGAAGCAGCCCTGAGAGCGGGGATAGACCTGGGTGGTGATTTTGGCAGCTAAATCCTTGTGATAGGCTCTGGATGCAGCCTGATTTAAAATTTAAACTGGATCACATAAGGCAATTTAATTAACTGTGCAATAAGCTCCTACATAAATCATCAAGGTCATTATTTTTGGTTTTCCTTATGTTCAGCATTAAATGTACTTTAGTATTTTCCTCCTTGCCTTCTCTCAGTAATAGCTTCAGGTCCTTGCTGTTTTCTGCTAATAATATGGTGTCATCTGCATATCTCAATTTGTTGATGTTCCTTCTCCCATATTCATGTCTCCTTCCTCTGAGTCTAATCCTGTTTTATGTACAATCTTTTCAGCATACACATTGAATAGATATGGTGATACAATGCAGACTTGCCTGACCCCTTTCTTACTGGAAACCATTCTGTTTCTCCTTCTTCTGTTCTAACAATAGCCTCTTTTTCTAAGTATAGTTGTGCATCGGGACAATCAAATGTTGTGGCACACCCATTTCTTTAAGAGTGATCCATGATTTTCATGATCTATACCAGGGGTCCCCACACTTTTTCATCTGGGGGCCAGTTCACTGTCCCCCAGATCTTCAGAGGGCTGAAGAAGAAAAAATTGCGGACGGAGGTACACAAAGTGGCGCTGTGCATCGTGCACGCATGCGCACTACTCCGGCGCTCTTTTGTGTTCCAAAATGGTGCCCAGAGTCATGAGCATGCACGCACGATGCCAGACACCATTTTGGAACACAAAATGGTGCCCTGCGTCACCCACGCAGTGGCGGTGGCAAGACCGGCCACAGGCTGGTTGAAAGGCCTCAATGGGCCGGGTTTGGCCCGTGGGCCATAGTTTGAGGACCCCTGTTCTATACCATCAAATATAGCAATAGCGTGTACTTTTCTATACCACTTATCAGTGAACTCAGCACTGTCTAAGTGGTTTACAATATGTAAGCTAATTGTCCCCAACAAGCTGAGTACTCATTTGACCGACTGCAGTCAATCTTGGAGCCCTCCAGGATCCAACTCACAACCTTGTGGCTGCAGTACTGGCATTTAACCACTGCATCAGCAGGGCTCCCTGGTGTACAGGCTTTGCTGTAATCTATAAAGCATATGGTGATTTCCTTTTGGAATTCTTTGGTGCACTATATTTGCAGTGTGATCCCTAATGCCTCTTCTTTTCCTGAATCCAGCTTGAACATCTGGCATGTTTTGGTCCATATATGATAGAAGTCTTTGTTGTAGAATTCTGAACATGACTTGACCTGCATGAGAAATTAATGCAATAGTCTTGTGGTTACTGCATTCTTTTGCATCCCCTATTTTACAGACTGGAATGGTAGTTTTATAGTCTGTGGGCCACTATTTTGGTTTCCACATTTGTTGGCAGATTTTAAATAGAACTAGCATGGATTCTATCTCTGTAGCCTGAAGCAATTCGGTTGGTATGTTATCTGTTCCTGGTCACTTATTCCTTCCAAGTGTTTTGTGTGCAGATTTCACCTCTTTCTAAAATTGGAGGTTTGTCTTCATATGGCTCATCTACAAATGACTCTTTCATCCTTTAATCTCTTTTATACAGTTCTTCTGTGTATTGTTGCCATTGTCTTTTTGTTTCATTTTGGTTATGTATTGAGTTCCCCTGCTGATCATAGAACGTCCTTACTTTGATTTAAATTTCTCGTTGATTTCTTGGATTTTGTGGAAGAAATCTCTTTTTCTTTTCTATTCTATTCTATTCTCCTGTGTTGTTCCCAGTAAGGTTTGTAGTAACTTCCTGAAGCTATTGAAGTAGAGGTGGGAATCACAAAGTTCACAGATTAATTAGTGAACTGTGTGATTCCCACCTCTACTTCAATACTTTTAGCAGGTTATTACAAAAAATATAAATAAATAAAAATTACTTCCAAATATATATCTGGAAACAATTTGTCTATGCTTTGATAAGAGTTTCAGGATCTCCCCCCCCCCTTTTAATTCATTATTTTCTCGTGGAAGGGAAAATAATGAAAATTGCTCACATATAGATGTGTGTAAATATAGTTGCAGCTCTGTGTAGATTTACCCCTTTATTAAAAAAAATTAGCAGAATTTGAATGTCAGAATTGTATGAATTGAAAAGTTTCCACTCATAAAACCTTTGAATGGGAGAATGGGCACTCAGAAACAATTTCTTTTAAAATGCTTTGGTTAGGGCAGTAACCAAATGCTATAGAACTGAAGCAGAACATCTTGAACAAAGTAGTACATGGCAAAGCATTCTTTTAAGGGTATCATCTGTTGCAGAACAATTAAGTAAGCCCCAACAACATAGTTTTTTGGACAAGCGCAGGTGACTACAATTTCCTTTTCTGAACTGAAGAATTGCCATCCATCTTTTATGCCCATTTTCCAATGGAATTATCTAACACTGTGGTGGTGCACACAAGGCAGGGCTTTGGGGCAGATGTCCATGCACCTTCAGGAAGTTACTACAAACCTTACTGGGAACAACACTGGAGAACAGACACTTTCAGTATTATACTTTTATGATAGCCTTGTTTAAATATTTGAAGGGGTATCATATTGAGGCTGGAGCAAGCTTGTTTTCTGATGCTCCATAGATGTCCAGCAGATGAAATAAGAGGAGGCTTTCCAGACTTTGAAGAAAGCGAAGACATTACCAGCAAAAGAGGTGGGTGCATTCATTTCAGAGTGCAAAAATCACATGAGTGAAGCACTGTAACACTGAAATGGTATTTTCGCCATGACTCCTCTGTATTCGTGCCAGTGCTGTATTCATGCCATTGCTATTCAAACTGCATATCTTCTGACTGCACGATTTGAAAGAAGCAATCCCAATTAATTCTCTGTCCTCCCACTTTTTCGCCTGCTTTTAAAACGTCCTCATTTCTCTCTCTTTTTCCCTTTGTGCTCAGTTTACTTCAATTGCTGCAAATTGAATTCAAGTGTAAAAGTAGTTGACACACAATTGACTCAGCAGGGGTAAAATTAACTCAGAAGGGATAGAATTTTGGCCTACCTAGTAAGCTCAAGCAAACTGATGCAGCCCCTTCTAGCTTGCATATTCTACTTCATTAATAACCTGGTTTTCATCTGTGAATGTTGGAGGGCATGAAAGTGGTGGTCCATGAGTCATTGGATGCCAGTCCTTGGCAGGTTTTTGGGAAAGAAAAAGAAAACAATGAAAGAAATAGGTGCTAATATGCTGCCCATCCCAGAAATATTTGGGGAGTGGGGATGTTTACTGATCCCCCACATCAGATAACCTGAGAAAAACTGTTCTAAGCTATGTTCATGTAGAAGAAATGGCTAATACTCAGTTTTGCAGTGAACAACAACAACAACAAAATAACCCACAGGAGATTGTAGAAGGAACTCAGATATGCTGGGTTTTGGAAATGTCCACAGTCAGAGCATGGCACAGTTTGAAACACATTTCTGTTGTTACTGAGATCCCAAATTGAAGAACTAGGAATCTAACTAAAGTATATTTAGCATAATAAGTAGCCCATTTGTAATTACATTCTTGTTGCAAATCACCATGAACAAGTCTATCTTTTTGTCCATATAGAACAGAAATTTGATTCAGTTTTGGAAAATGAAACTCACCTTCTTATCCCTATAGGAAGGGGGGGAACTATTCAAATATTTGATCTCAATTTTTTCTGTAATTGGATGAACCATAATAGATACTGGCTTTTGTAGCTGCCTTTGAAAAAGCCTCTGGTCTTTTTTTTTTTTTTTTTAAAGCAGTTCAGTTTTCCAAGTAAGTTTGAAATACAATCACTCCATCATGCTTCAGTCACAATCAGAAAGAGAAGAGTAATGGTGATGAAATAAGTACTGTAAAAACCTAAGAAATCAAAGAAAATCAAAGAAAACACGTCAACCCCTCCAAGTTCTACATTTAGACGTGCAGAAAATTGGGCTAAGATGGTATATCCAAAATCAATAACAAGGGCAAAAGTTAAATGAGTTGCTCTCCTGCACAAGCCTAATTGTAAAGAACATATTAGTTGGAGTTTCATTCTTTCCACTAGAAGTACGAGGAGGAGAGAATTCAGTTTTTGCCTCACAGTTAACTCCCCCCACAAATATACTAGGGAATACTTATATGTTTTAGCTTGTTTTCTTTTCATCCTTCCTTAGCACATGACACCCTTCCACATCAGGGGTGTCCCTACAGGTGTGGGGGGTGTTGGTGAACCACACCAGGTTAACACTCTTAGAGGGGTATAATTACATCTTACCCACTGCCACCCCTGCAATGCATACTTTATTTGCTGTGCTCTGCATGATGCTACAGAATACAATAATATCAAAATTACTGGAAAATGAACCACAGGGAATGAGGATCTGAATAAAGAAAGAACTAAATGAAAAAGAGACTTCAGAACATATATATAATTGGCCATCCATATCGGCGGGCTAACCATCCACAGATTGGAGCATCCATAGATGGCTCTGCACTATTATAATCATTGGCATCTATTGATACTATTTGGACTTGAGGTCCCACATTTTTTGGTATCTGCAGTGTGGGGAGGCCAGAAATTAACTCCCACTGATATAGAAATCTGACTGTATTAAAATACAAACGTAGGGCATTTGCAGACTGCCAGAAATAGTGCACATTAAATTGAGGCACTGCCCTGGCTCAGTGCTAGGGAATCATGGGAACTGTAATTTATTGTGGCACCAGAGCTCTCTGACAGAGAAGGCTCAATGTCTCAGAAAAAAATACAATTCCCATGACTCCCTAGCACTAAGTCAGGGCAGTGCCTCAATTTAATATGCACTATTTCTGGCAGTTTGCAAAGGCCCTTAGTAATGGAGATGTAAATGACAGAATGGTGTAATATCCTACATACCAACTTTTCCTTACCTTGGCACCTCCAGGTGTCTTTTACTGCAATTCTCATCACCCCTGTCCTTTGGGAGTTTTAATCCAAAATGCCTGGAGCAACCCACATTACAAAAGCCGGTACTCTCCAAATGTGTACATTTCTCACTGAGCCATGAGTCCTACAGAAGGTCCAGGAATTTCCTTCTCAGCCAAAAAGCTAGTTGGTTTCTGCTAGTTGGTGTAGCTAGCATTGAGTCAGACAGTCCAATCATTTGGCTTAGTGCACTTGTCTAGGACCACCATAATTGTAGTGGCATATGGCAGTAAATGTTTAAAGTTTATTAATTACAAAACCATCAGTTAACCACAAAACCATTTTTGAAAGCCCAGCTTGTACTGTATCAATATTTTGTCAGTAACCACCCTCGAGTCGATCTTGAATATACCTGCAAGATTAAAACTTTTTGCCAAATTACTTTTTGAACCTTCTAGTGAACATGAGACCTGACATTATTACTCAGTTACAATGATGCTTTGAATCATGGTTTTGTCTGCCCATGCTAGAAGCACACACTGTTGTTTTCATTGCTACTTGCATATTAATAGTCCAGGGGTAGGCAACCTTTCCCTTTTAAGGGCCAAGGGATTTCAGCCCCCAGAATCCCAGGAGCTATTGGGCAACATGGGACTATTATTGGCCAACATGGCTGAGGCTTCTGGGAGCTGAAGTCCCTCGGCCCTTAAAGGGGAAAGCTTGCCTACCACTCTTATAGTCACTGACTTTGTCAAATTACTAGGGATACTGTGTGGTCTGGTATGGGAGGAGGTCCACGGGAGATGACTCCATGAGTGACTGCACTAGGTGACACCAAGCCTATTGATGCCACCACTTCTCATATCACACTAAACCTGTCAGGTAAATTAGGCTGACTGGCTCCAAGGTCACTCACTAAGTGTTATGGCTAAGTTGTAATTTGATATACCAACCATAACAGCACACTAGGACTTCTGCCATACTGCAGAATTAATGAAGTTTGACACCACTAACTGTCATGGCTCCATCCTATGGAATCCAGGGATTTGCAGTTTCTTGTGGCACCAGAGCTCTCTGACAGAGAAGGCTAAATATCTCACCAGATCCCAGGATTCCATAGCATTCAGCCATGGATGTTAAAGCAGTGTCAAACTGCATTAATTCTGCAATGTATATGCAACCTGAATCCCAAAAATTAGCTTGCCATAAGGTCTATCTCAAGAATTGCCTGGAGAGTTGTTTCTAAAAATGTAACATGCTAGACATGACTAATTAATTTAGCAGTAAATGCTGATTTAAAAGTAACAACTATTTTCTTCTAACCACTTTAAAATAGAAAAAGGCCTCAGATCAGCCCGAAACCAATATTTTAAAAAGATTAAAGATTCCTTGTTACTCACTGTGTAGCATTCCTGTCAGTCTTAAGATATTGTTGGATTGCAACTCTCATCCTCCTTACCATTGGCTCTGGTGGCTAATGTTGATGGGAATTGCAATCCACCACCATCTGGAGGACTGCAAGATTACCATCCCTATGTTTCAGTTTTTTTAAAAAAACAAACACATGTATTTATCAGTTATTAATAGTTTTCTGCAAAAAGAATGTCATTATGTCCCAGTTCCCCTCAGAAAATAATGAGCTACAGCTAGCATAATTACTTTTAATGTGTTATTTTTCAAGCTTTGGTCCCATGATATTTTGCTGCCTGATATAGAATAGTAAATGTTCCTTTGCTCACTAAATTGAGGTGAAGAGTATTCAGGGATGTCCAGGTTATTTTTGTCAACTGAGACAGAAAAGCCTGCCAGCACCTCTCCCTGTGAATAAAATTATAAAAATAACTAATTAAATAACAAAACTTTTCCACCTTACCTGACATGTTGAATTAATTGTCTGAAAGATGTACTAACTGAAGTTCAGGGAACTGTAAACCAAACATTTTACTTGATTTAGCTTAAAACTGGAAAAATTTGATAGTACAGAAATATATTCCATAACTTTTTTAGAAAAATAACTTCACATTACCAAATAAATTAAGCAGGTGCATTTTCCATGAGCATATGTTAAAGACAGATACTTTGTGATTATGTTGTTCTCATTGTTATATGCTTTCAAATCATTTCCAACTATGATGACCCTTTCATGGAGTTTTCTTGGAAAGATTTGTTCAGAACAGATTTGAAATGACCTTCCTCTGAGGTTGAGAGAGTGTGACTTGCCCAAGGACACCCAGTGGGCTTCCATGGCCTAGCAGAGGTTTGAACCCTGGTCTTCAGAGTGATTGCTACCCTTCTCCAAACACAAAACATTGTAATATATTTTCCCCTAAACTGAAAGCACCAATATAGTGTAGTGGTTTGAACGTTAAGACTACAACTCTGGTAACCAGGGTTTCAATCCCAGGTTGACCATGGAAACCCACTGGGTTATCTTCGGCGAATCACATTGTTTTAACATAAGAGAAAAGCAATGGCGAGAAACCTTATAAGAAAACCCTGATAGGTTCACCTTAGGGTCATCACCAAGATTTAAAGCATGCAGCAATAACAATAGCAACAACAAGAACAGAAAGCACATTTCTGTGTTGGATCCTATAGAAAAATAGTATTTTTGTTTTCAGCCCCATGAAAACTCTGGAGATTCATGCTCATGGATTCCCAGGATCACCAATAATGTTTTATTTATAGATTTACATTTATATACATTTTTATATATTACATCCATATCACTTTATATTTTTAGTGCACAAAAGCCAAGCGATGTACAAAAAAATGGAACCATAAAACAAGAAAAATTATTAGGCACACTAAAAATAATAATATTAACACAATTAAAAGATTATATTTTAATTACTTTTCTAAATCAATTCCTAGTTCTGAAGAGAAGGCATTCCATAGTTTGTCAACAATATAGGAAAAAGCCTTCTAATGGTATCAGCTACGCTAGTTTTTCTTACAACTAGTTTTGTTGTTAAAATAAAACCAGTGGCCATACCTTTGCCGTATATTTCTTTAAAACACCATACCACTGTAGAATTAGAAAGGCACTAAAACTAGAACCAATACAGGCCCTAAAATCCACATACCACTAGACCAAGCAATGACTCCCCAGATTCTATGGGACTACAAACTATCAGGGACAGGTTTGTGCATCTAAAAACCATGAGCAACATCTCTACAGTGCTGACATAGTATCAGGGGTGCTGTTACAACCTTCTCTTCAATGTTGGGCCCTGTTGTTGGATAGCTGATTGATTAATATTCAAATATGATATCCTTTTAAAAGAAATAATTTCAAATTTGGATGGACTGCATCAAATGTTGCATAACAAGGCTCCATTTCACAGCAGGTCAGTGTAGAAATTTGTGGACTGCAATAAAGCCAGAGAGTTTAGTACAGACCAAAATAATTAAGTACTGGCAATTATTCAAGCAAATAGCCCAAAAGAAGTCATTTAAAGCTATGGACTGCCAATTAAGCAATAGCATATGGTATTGCTCAAAACAAAAGGCCCTTTTCTGTCACCTTTCAGCCACTCCCACAAGAACTGAACTTATTAAAGAGATGAGAAGGCACAATTTTGCTATCAGCATCCCAGTGTTGATGAGCTATCTCCTGCAAATAAATAGCTATTGATTTCTTAGAAAACAGCAGCAAGAGCAGTACATTTTTAGGATCTCAAAATATAGGCACTTCTAGAATCCTATTGCTTTGCCTGCATGAAGGAGTCATAAAAGCAGAACATCAGCAGATTTTCAGAAAAGCCAGAGAGAAACCTCTATGGCAGAAACATCCATCAAACAGAGCTGATTTCTTCACACACACAAGGGGATTTTGAAGAACAGAAAACATCTCCAGGAATATAAACTGTGCAAATTAAGTATCTGGATGAGTCCTCTGTATCTTTTGTCTTGCATCAAGTGTTTCAGCACAATGTCTCAGCATCTCAGAATATCTGGAGTTAATCCAACAGAAAGATTTTATGAGCCCATAATCTTTATTGCAGTCCACATGCAGCAAAGTGAAATGATGATATGATGGCTGCAAGTGGGTGATGATCATGTTTTTGAACCCCACTGGCATGTCAGAAACTAACCAAATCAGTCGTAAGTTGTGTGAATGTATTGCGTTGATTTGTTAAATTGATTAATATAGTGTTATGTTGCTGGGGAATATTGGGAGGCATAGTCCTGGTGTAAACACTTAGTAGTGGTTCAAAGGGAAGATTGTTGCCTGGCACAAGAATGTGCAGATGTCTAGGGGAGGTTTTCTTTCATCAGGACTTTCTCATGGGAAATGGAAAGTAGAGACAAGATTGTAAGTGTTTGAGGGGCTGGGAAATGGAAAGTAGAGACAAGATTGTAAGTGTTTGAGGGGCTGGGTACCGGGCAAACATGGTTGGAAAGCAGGTATGTTTTTATTTGTTAATGAATCAAAGTAAAGCCTGTGAAATTTAGGGCAGGTCATTGTTAATTTTATGCCAAGGTTTGTGGATGATGGTAGTTCTGTCTGCAAACATCTTCCTGCTAACACCTACAGTTACTGGAATACAGTTCTTGCTGTTTGAAATACAGAAGGCTAGTTCACTGAACTGTGGGTGGAGGGCAGTTTTTGACACCACAAAACACATTGCATATAGGAGAAAAGAACACAACAGGCAGAGATATTGGCAAGATAGGACTCTTACTTACCGGTATAATTTTTTCTCATCAGATAATTTTTCACAAGATGCAACATTCTGATGCAACTCCTACCTTCATATTCTGAAGTAGTACAGTCTATACTGCTTTACTCTTCTATAGACCCATTCCAATTTTTTCTATTGGCTTTGTGTCAAGTTGCCAACTTTTCAGCTGGCACCCTTATAGCTATGTAACTGAAGGAGTTTATAATACAGACACTGTCAGGTGTTTATAATCACGTGGGGAAAAAGCTTCATTACCTGGGGGTCTATACTTCAAACTGATGTTAAAGGAACAAAAATAAGATAGACCTGTTTTGTTGTCAGTGCTAACAAAAGTGCAGAATAACAAAACCAAAGTGTATTTTTAAAGTACTTATTTTGAGGACCATGTAAAAGTTGGTAAGCTAGTCCCCAGACAACCATAGCCAGGAATATTTCACATTACAAAAATATTTTCAACGCAGAGCCAAGTCTAGAAATAAATTATGTCCTACAAAGGACAGGGAGGAATAAAAATTCAGCCAAGTCTTCTCATACAGTACGAGTTCAATTATGTTCTACACAGAGCTCAAAAAAGTTATGTTTTGAGATTACAGTTCCCACAGCCATGGCCTTGTGCTGACCTCTAAGAAGCAGGTTGAAGAAAAATCTGAAGAGAGAGAAGAAAAGGGTGAAGATACTCAAGGACAGGTTGTGGGATTAGCTAAAGGACCAAGCAGAAGACAATAGGGCAAGGATAAGGAACAAGAGTTAAATTTAAAGACTTGAAAGAGAAAGAGACTCTGGTGCCTAGTCGTTCAAGCCTTTGACCACAACATGCTTTCTAATCTCAAATTTGAACTGTATTAGCAACAGTTTGCTAGCTTGGAAGAAATATACTCTGCAAATACTCAAATATCCTTTTTCTTGTTCATTGATGCATCTCAAGTTTGAACTGTGGTATTAGCAATAACCTTTAGATCCTCAGCAAAAAACAAACCAACCAACCAAACAAACAACACTTTGAGAAGCAAAAAAAATTAAAATTAAATTATAAAGGGTACTGAAATAGACCCAAGGTCTTCTTTGATTTAAGATATCACTTGGTTAAAGCATACAGGCCAAAGACCACCAGGCTTTACCAAACAACCAAACCCAAGAAACGTGTTATTTACAAAAAATGCACATGGAAGTCATCCAGATTTTACCCACGCTTATGCCAAAATGAAGCCAACTATGTTCAATGACACTTACTCTCAGTTATACTCTAGATCATTTCTGATAGGAGCCTGCCTCTTCCTGCACAGCAGATATCCATTTAATTCAGACTTTTGAAAAAACATTTAGCTAGATAAATGTTTTCTTGACAACCCACCTGATACTAGTGGTACTAAGATAGGATTTCAGGTGTTCCAGTTACATTACCATCTGGGTTATATTTCCCCAGATAGACATTGTAAAGATGTTGTGTAGCTGATCATTAAATCTGTCTCCTGTTAGACCAAGATGGATCTTAGGGTGGTTGTAATATACACTCCACAGCCAACTACACACATATTTCCTTTTCTTCTTTTTTAAAAAGCCTAGTAAGCCAGGTAAGCTAAATACCTTGCTAGGTCATTAGTTGTCAGATTCTGTCAATGCTATAATGCAAAACAGGTGTGTGAGAAAGTGCTGGGAGAACTAATATCACAAGATATCAGTGTTTGCAAGTTTTGCCTCTCAGAACAAATGGAAGGGTCTTATCAGTTGAATGGAGAAAGTCCACTGTCTTTTTTCTCCCAGATAAAGTTTTTTTAATCCTTAAAAAATAAAGAGCTGGGGTCAGAATGTGGTTCAAAATCTCATTTATGGCTCATCATTTTTGACAACTTAATCTGCTTTTGTTCACATGTAATATATATCATGCATCCCCACCCCCACCCCAGTTTAAGATGAATCTTCTTATGGGCTATGAATGTAGTCTGCTAGTTGTTAATGTCCTGGTACCTATTTGAATTGGTCTTTTGTTTGTTTTCTTACAAAACAGTTGTCACTGAAATTCCTTGGATGGAAAATGTGCCCTTTTATTTCTAACGTTAGTGAGGTTGTGAGAGTATGATCTTATTCACTTTGTTTCAGAGTTTGAAACATGAAGTCATACTGAGATTGGAGGAGGAAATCATATTTCAGAAAATGTAGAAGGTAGTGTGTCAGCTTGGTTGTAAGATATTCCTATATCATTTTATGAAAAGGGATGCTGCTTGAATTACACTGTTCAAGGCTCTATACATTTTGTGCAACATAAAATACAGGATTATTGTGATTTTTCACACAGATTCTCATATAGAAGTCTCTGTTTATTGGGGTACAGCCTGACTTGCTCATATAGTATGTAAGAGTTATCAAAATAAATGGGATTTAAGCAGAATGTGGGCGGGTGGATTCCAGAGATTTCCAGAGATTTGGGAAATTATGTAAAACTCTGGACATAAATATAGACAAGTGGTTGCAGATTCGGATGACAATTATGTTGGTGTGTGGATGATGAGTGTTGTAGTGATGCCCTCTGGCACCCAGCAGAGTCTGCAGGACAAGCTGGCTGCTGTGATCCACAGCCACTGTGTAAACTTGCCATCAACTGGCTCAGCTTCCCTTCTCCAGGCAATCCTGTCTTCCTCAGTCAAGAAGACACATTGTAAAGTCCAAAAGCATAGCTTTATTAATGCATATAAAAAGTAAAAATAAAATAACTAAGTAAAATCCATTGTGATGAACTTGTCCAGTTCAGCCATACAAGATTACATCTTTAACAATCCAAAAACATAAGATCCAACTTGTTGCAGTTAAAACAGTTTCCAGCCACACATGCTCACATGCTCACATCTTGAACAATAAACAATTTTAGACAAAGGATTCTCTAGGCCCATCCCATACTCCACCTTCTAGGTGTTAACTTTACGTTAACAGGATAATGCCTGTATGATGTATGCTAACCCAGCCTCTTGCTGTCCATCATCCACCACGTGAGTAACTTTCCCAAGCCTAACGATTATTTACCTTTTTGATATCTCTAGTTATCCATAACAAAGTCTGGTTCTATTAGTTCTACCACTGGGAAAGTACATGTTGATGTCTCTATAATGGCCACCTGGAGTTCATAGAATCATAGAATCATAGAGTTGGAAGAGACCACAAGGGCCATCCAGTCCAACCCCCTGCCATGCAGGAACTCCCAATCAAAGCATCCCTGACAGATGGCCATGTCTCTGAATGTTGTTTATGTTACTTCAAAAACTGTTCTCAAGTGGAAAATTACAGACACACACACATCTCTACATTTCACCTTTGACTATATATCCCATCCATATCCTAACAATGCTTGGAAATATCAAGAGCAGTGGAGGTGGGTCATATTAGGAGTATGTGAGTACATGTAATCCAACATTTTGGGGTGCCTTTTATTCCAGAAATGGTCCACTCATATACAACAGTAAATATTTATCAATCTCTTCTTTTCTCTAAAAATCTTTAGATGACAGCTATCATCACTACAAGCAGGGTGTAATGCATCTCAAGCTCAAAGCACCAAGTAAGTAATTTCTTTTCCTTTCCTAATTGCTATTTCTATCTTTCTCACCTAATCAATGTGTAACAGCTTTGTTGAAAGCTGAAAGCTGACAGCCTCAACAATAGATCTTGTAGAATGAAAACTGCTACAAGAAATTGTTTCCAAAACTTCACTAATGATATAGATAAAGAAAGATTTTGAGGAGGAACTTGCCAAATTCTGAATACATGCAGGATGGAAGCTCTCACCTCCCTAAGTGAGGATGTTATCACACGGGGCCCAGTCCAAACAAAATCCAAACAAAACCCCAACCGAAACCAGATTATTTGCCCGTGTTTTCACACGACGTCGCACAGAACCCCGACAGAAAGTGGACAGAAAGTGAAAAGAACTGAGATCTTTTGAAATTCGGTTTCTTGAGGAATTGTAATTGCACGATGAGGATCATTTCGCATTTACCATAAGTATGATAACCAAATACATATTGGGGAGCATTTCCCCATCATTACCCATGGTTCCCGCGAGCATTACTCTATCTGCGCATGTGCAGGAGGCTCATTTCGGCTACATTTATGGGTTTTTTTTCTCTTGTGTGTGGATGTTCGATACACTTACTGTAAATGCGCAATGTTTCTGACGTTTGCAGAAACAAGTTTTATTTCCCGTTTATTTTTGGGATGCCTCATTTCCACTTTATTTTCAGTTTCTGGGCCATGTGTGATAACGTCCTATGTTTGTCCAGTTTCTTTATGTCTTTTTTTCAGACACAAGACAAGCTATGATTTTCAGTACTTTGGGAATGTTATGAGTGATAAAAGACAAATGTTATCTATGCTTGTGAACCTAACTTTCAGAATTCTGAGATGACAGTTAATGAGAATAAATAATCTGGAGTTGTGTTGATGACATGGCTAGAAAGTGGTATTTTCTCAGGCTACACATCCCAGAAATAACTGTGGTAGATCATAACAAAACTTTCCAGGTTTTGTAATAATAATAATAATAATAATAATAATAATAATAATAATAATAATAATAATAATAAATTTTTATTCATAGCCCACCCCTCTGCAGAGCAATCGGGGTGGGTTACAACATATTAAAACTGCCAGGTTAAAACATCTCTCATCCCATAATCCCACCCTCCCAGACCCATAAAAAAGAATTAAACTAGTAAGGAAATTAAAACACAACAATAAAAAACAACAATAGACAAGCATTAGAATAAGGAATTGGAGTAATAAAATCAGATAAAAACTTATCTCCCAACAGACAACAGTTATTCCGGGAAGGCCTGCCGGAAGAGATCCATCTTTACTGCTTTTTTAAAAGCAGCAAGAGTAGTAATAAGACGGATCTCATCCGGCAGGCCATTCCAAAGTCTGGGAGCAGTAGCTGAGAAGGCCCTCTGGGAGGTCTGGGACAGCCTAGTTTTCACTGGCTGTAGCTGATTCCTACCAGAGGATCTCAGGGCACGTGGGGGGTCATATGGGAAGAGGCGGTCCCTAAGATAAGATGGACCCAAGCCATGTAGGGCTTTAAAGGTTAAAACCAACACCTTGTACTGTGCCCGGAAACTAATCAGCAGCCAGTGGAGGGATTTAAGCACAGGTGTTATGTGCTCCCTCCTAGATGTTCCAGTAATTAACCTGGCTGCCATATTTTGCACCAGTTGTAGTTTCCGGGTTAGGCACAAGGGTAGCCCCGTGTAGAGTGCGTTGCAGTAGGCCAGACATGAGGTTATCAGAGCATGTACCAGAGTTTCCAGATCCCTCATATCCAGATAAGGGTGCAGTTGGCTTATCAGCCAAAGCTGATAACATGTACTCCTGACCATCGCATTCACCTGACAAATCATGTGGAGCGATGAATCAAGGGGTACCCCCAGACTGCGAACACAGTCCTTAGAGGAGAGTGTGACTCCATCCAGGACTGGAGACTGTATTCCCAAATCTGGTTTCGGGCCTGTGACTGTGAGTACCTCCATTTTGTCCAGATTCAACTTCATTCCGTTTTGCCTCATCCAACCCATTACTGCTCTGAGACAGTCATTAAGAGGAGAGATGCCATCTGAGGTCTGGACGATGATCTGGTCATGGAGAAATAAATCTGGGTGTCGTCAGCGTACTGAAGACACCATGCTCCATGCCTCCGAATGATCTCACCCACCGGCTTCATGTAGATGTTGAATAACATCGGGGACAGGATGGCGCCCTGAGGGACACCACAATTAAGCTCGATTTTAGACGAGCAACTGTCCCCGAGCCTCACCCTCTGGGATCTGCTTGAGAGGAAGGAATGGAACCACTGCAGGGCAGAGCCTCCGATTCCTAACTCTCTCAGGTGATCCAAGAGGATGGCATGATCTATAGTGTCAAAGGCCGCCGAGAGATCCAAGAGCACCAACAGGGTCATACTACCCCTGTCGATGCCCAGGCGGAGGTCATCGGTCAGAGCAACCATGGCTGTAGATGTACAGGAGAGAAGTCTCCTGCCTTTTAATAACTGACTGCTTTAATCACTGAGTGAAAGAAATTTTGGCAGATGTCTCATGTTCTACAGAAATGAAGAAACCCGCACGATTTGTCCTTCTTTCCAAAGTGTTCCTAGAAGTATGCATCATTCTGTTTCTTCCATTTGTGTTCTTATGACCACCCTGTAAACTTTTCTAAGAGATGATGGCTGTCCTGCGATCACCAAGTGAGCCTAGGGTTGCTATAATTTCCTTCCACAAAACCGGGGACATGTAGGACAAAATGTAGGGCATCCAAGAAAATGGAGGGCATGACCAACTAAAACAAAAACAAAACAAAACACATTATTAAATTTTTTAAAAATGAATATAATTACTACACCTCCAGCACCACCGATCTCTTTCAACCTTGGCCGAGGCCCTGCATGGCTGCACTTCAGGCCTAGGAGGAGGCAAGTGGAGGGCTGAGTGGAGGGCTGAGTCTG
>CM034706.1:67396466-67411844 GCA_020142125.1 Phrynosoma platyrhinos | reverse complement strand
AAAACACGGTGATGGAAGAGGAGGAGCCCCCTAACCCCACACCATCAAGGCCTAGCAAGGAAGCTAGGTCTCGCAGGCCACTACCACCACACCAAAGGTGTGGCAGGATGCAATGGTGATGACGGCAGAGGCTCCTGGGGAGCCAGGAACCAGGACTGGCTCCAAACCCAGGCTGGGACATTCAGAAAGTGTCAAAAACGGTGAATGTCCTAGCAAAAAATGGGATATGGCAACCCTAAGTGAGCCTCACACCTGAGTGAGGATTTGAGCCTGGATCTCCCTCACCCTAGTCTGCCACTTTTAACCCAGTATGCAAAGGGTTTTTGTAGCACCTGTGAAACCAATTGAGTGAAAGAAATTGTAACATAAGATTTCATAGGAGATTATCACATTTTTCTCCTGAGCTGGGCATGAACGTAAACTGTTTAAAAACTGATGTTTTTGCACACCTCTGTGCCTTGCTCGGAGGCATCATGTATCCAATCTGGACTTCGCAAAGAACAGGACTTTCCCGTTCTTTGTGAAGCCCGGGAGAAGTTTGAATCTGGTATGTGATGCCTCTGAGCTGGACATGGAGGAGTGCGAAAACATCCATTTTTAAGTGGTTTACGCCTGTGCCCAACCCATGCCCAGCTTGGAAGAAAAGCATGTGCGATAATCTCCATAGACCTGATCTACTTCCTCAGATGCATGGAATGAACTGGTGATCAAAATGGACCTTTATAATCAGACTATATGAATAACCATAGATATGTAAAACTTGTGGACATGGTGTTGAGGTAGCAAATTCAGTTTTAACAATGGTCATCGAGGGACTCTTAACCCAAGGAATGGGAATGTGTGAATCTCTAAATATTTTGCTGGGTTAGAACTACCGTTATTCCACACCATTAGCTATGCTGCCTAAGGCTGACAAGATTTGCAGAGTGCATCCACATTGCAGAAATAAAGCAGTTTGGCACCACTTTAACTGCTATGATTCTAGCCTACAGAATTCTGAGATTTGTAGTTTGGAATAGCACCTGAGCTCTCTGACAAACCAGGTTGAATACATTACCTAACTACAAATTTGAGGATTCCACAGGATGGAGCCATGACAATTAGAATGGTATCAAACTGCTTTATTTCTGCAGTGTGGAAGAGCAGGTAGTCAAACAATATCTAAAAGCTACACCTTTCTCACCCCTGCTATAACCACTGCACCAAATTAATTCTGAATTCTCTTTTTAAAATATATCTTGATGAAGAAGCCACAATAGTCAATCCATTTTTGGTTGTAAATGGGGGAAAGGAGCAGGACTGAATAGCTTTGCAGTTATTTTTGTGGCTCTCAAGTTCCTGGAAAAATCATTGTCTGCCTGTATGGAAGGCAAAGTCAGATTCATGAGATTCCACAGCTGCAAAAGGCTATTGAAGTTTCAGTAGTGAGGAAATCACTGTATTATTTTGAAACTCAGCTGTTTGAAGCACACTCAATGCAAATCCATTGGTAAGTTACAATGTGTTAAATTACCCTAATTAAATGCTTATGTAGTATGATACAGTTCATGATATTTCACTGCAAATTACACATCAGGCACCTATTCTTGCAAGCAAGTGGCTGTGTTTGTGTCCCCACCCCCAGTAGGAGTGAAGAAGAATGGAAAAGATTAAACTTCTCAAGTTATTTGCTTTCCAAATAATTGTGGTTATGATATCTTTGGAAATATCTCCAGGCATCTCTAGAAAAGCCAGGAGCTTCCAGACAAAGCTTTTAGTATGAAATTGTTCAGCCTCATCCATGAAATTTTAGCTGGCATTAGACTGATTCATGATACAGTGCCATATCAGTTTCATATCAACTTAATTACCACGGCTCCATCCTGAGGAATTCTGGGATCTGATGTTTTGTGATCTGTTTATTATTATCTACTGGAAAGATGCAGTCTCCTCTTCTGAAAGACATTTCCCAAGGTACCTTGAGCAGCCATCAACATTACAGAACTAAACTGGCTCACTCCTCAGACTCTCTCATCTCAAGGCACCTTAGTACATCAAGATTCTTTAGTACCTCTTGGAGCCTTACCAAACTACAAATCTTGAATGCCTTGAAGCGATGACATCTAAAGTGGTATGAAATTTGATATAGTTGTATAGTACTGACAAAGCTAAAGACTGCAGCAGTAGTGTCTGGAAGAAGGCATTGTCTTCCATCTGTAACTCTTCACTGTTGTTCTTCTATTTCAGTGGTCCCCAAACTTTGGTGTTCCAGCTGTTTTAGACTTCAGCTCCCAGAATTCCCAATTGTTGGCCAAACTGGTTAAGGCTTCTGGGAATTAAAGTCCAAAACATCTGGAGAACCAAAGTTTGGGAAACACTGCTTTATTTCTTCCACCATTTTACCTGCTATGCAGAATTTGTTAAGGAGGCAACACGAGTCCTCGGTTGTTGCCTGTGACAGAAGCATAGTCTAAAGAGGCTTCCTCTTCCCAGGAACACCTGCAGCTTGTTGGACTCCTGGGGCTTCCCCTTCAGGTTGTTCAATCAGGGGATGGGTTAGCTGGGATGTGGATGGGCCCAAAAGGTAGTTCTTGGTTCCTTTCATGGTACACAGTCATAATGATATGATCCCCCCTTAATACCCATGGCAACATCCTATGGAATCTTGCAGATTTGGGTGAGGCACTTTTGGATGCCTAAATACTCCTCCCTCAACTGAAAATCCAAGAATTCAATAGGATCTTGCCATAATGTTTGATTGTGTGATGTGGAAGAGTCCCAAGAGAAGGAAGTTTTGTCTCTGGTCCACCCGATTTAAATAAATATTTTTCTCTTGCTGTACCATCAGTCATTCAGGCTTGGCTTCACCCTAGATGGTGAGAGATCCATGCAGAGAATTGTATCAATTAGGTCCATGTGTCGTCCATAGATTTCTTTCAGCAGGTGGCCAAGGGATGTGCTGTTCATTGGATGCCAGTCAGATTGCCTACTATCTGGACATGTTGATTTATACTGTGCCAGTACTGTTCTGTAGCTGTAACTAATAAAGATGTGGCCTTTTCTAATCCAGTCAGTGTGTTTGTCACCTCTTGCCCTGCACCTGCTCCATCATTCACTGCTAGGGCCACAAAAGATAGAATACACACAATATATATATTATGATTGGTAATACTCAAAGCTTTCTATCTGGGCACAGTGGAGAAAGTGGTTGGGAACACTGCAATATTTTTCATTTTAATTAACAGATAAACCTATCAATGGTATAAGTAAAATTTGTAGCCTGGTTAAATTTTCTTTTTGGAGTACAGGTCCAAGAATCCCTCAATATGGCCATGCTGACTAAAGGATTCTGGAAGCTGTAGCCCCTGAAGCTCAAATCAAATTGTGCTAAAGAAACAAAGTACAGTATGCAAATCACTGTGAAAGAGAGAAGAGGTGGAAAAATGGAGGATTCTATGGGCAGTGATATCTGAAACTCAACACAATCCAGTGAATGAGCAAACATGATGGTAACTAACATGTTAAAGATTAATATCGAAAGCCTTTCTCCCTGATCCATCAGTGAAAAGACACTAGCTTGGGGTCTCCCTGATCCATCAATGACAGATACTTATAGAACTCAATTCCTCTGGAAATTCATGGCTTAAATCCCATGTACCACTATTGGAATTATATTGGTTTTCCTTCTTGCTCAAACAGCAGCTCATACATGGGCTAGCATCACATTGGCCCATTAGGGAAGATAATCTACATTTCCTGTTTACTTAAATCTCAATGTGCATATTTACAAGTTAGTCTCATCTTCAGGGAGCCTTCTAACCAGCATGAAAGAATCTGAATTCAAATCAATATACTAAAAGTTTCTCAGTTGGTTTAATATAAGTAAATGAAAAATAAACATCTGTCCCAATTTTTCAGGAACAGTCCCAATTAACCTGGTTTCTTTTTTCTCCTCCCACTTTCATCTGTCCTCAGTTTACTTCAGTTGGTAAAACTGAGTTCAAAGTGCAAAAGTAGTTTACATTTAGCTCAGTGGAGGGAAGGAGAGGAGGGAGCAGAATCTGATCCTTGCCATTAGAGGCAGATAAAATCAAACTGCTGCAGTCACTCCTAACATTAAAAAACCTTTGCAATCTTGATCACACTCTGATGCTATTTGACAATATTTATTTATTTATTTATTTATTTTATTTCAAGGATTTATATCCCGCCTTCCTCCCATAATGGACTGCATATGTGAAATGTTGAAGGATATGGAAAAAGTGTCCTCTCCTTTTTTACTCTGTTAACCAGGAAATAATATTCGGTAATTATACGTTTTTATGATAGCCATTAATTATTAGATCCACAGAATCCTTCAACTGAAGGACATATTTTATTTATAGTGGTTGCTTTTGTTAAGGCATAATTCTGTTTAGTGAGGCATCCTCTTGATTAGATGTCTCATAATGAATTCTTAATTTTCTCCCACTCACATTTCTCTTGTAAAATTATTGTCAGAATAAAAGAATGAAATGATGGTGGGATAACTTGAGTAACCCAGCTGATCACCATAACAGCTCTCACAATTGAGAACCAAAGCATGAATCATTTATTTTGGTGATCAGAACCCAAGTAGATGTTCAGTGTAGGCTGTCCTCAAACAAGCCCTTGGCAAAATGATTCTCCATCTACCCCCAGTTGGTATTCCAGAGATATCATTTATTCATGATATTCATGAAATATTTCATACATAATGCTTTCTCAACAATATTATTCGGCTGCCTTCCAATTCTGTGTCTGGCCCTGTTTCAATGACCTGAACAGAAAGCTGATATGAAAAATATTAAACTGGTGAATACTAAACTGGTCATAGTGTGTGGGGGGGAAGCTTCACCTGCCAAACTTTTGCATGGTAGATGTTTGCCAAAAGTAAAGGGATAGGGGAGGGAAGGAAGGAAGGAAGGAAGGAAGGAAGGAAGGAAGGAAGGAAGGAAGGAAGGAAGGAAGGGAAACAGTAGCAAGGTTATTTGCTTGTACAATCAGGGATAGGAAATCTTTTGTAGTTTTAAAAACAAACAACTCTTGTTAGTACTGTGGAATCCTAACCATGGAATATATGAAATATTTTTTTTTTCAAACAGCCAAACAAGTTTCTTAAAAATTGCCTCAGCCAGAATAGTATCACTGAAAAAATGCAACAATTTAGATTATTTCCTTGCCCCATGACCACCCCAAACGGGAAATGACTATTTTCATATCAAAGGTGAGCCCAGAAATGATGTCACATCACTTCCAGATTACTCAGAACCTACTAGGTAAGCAAAAAGAAACAAACAAACCAGAAGCAAAAAAAAGGGGGAGGGCACAAGTCCAAGTGCAGCTATCAACAGCCAGCTAATAGCAAAATTGAGGAACTATGCTTCTTCAGATGTTGCTGGATTTCAATTCCCTCTGGTTCCAGAAAAATATAACCAGGAATTATAGGAACTATAGTCTAAACATGTTGGGAAAAACATGGTCTTAGAGCATGTTCTCTCTCAAGTATGAATTGTAGTCAGCTTTCCACAACCTAAAACAGATGAAAATTTATGTGCTGTGAAGGCTTTTTTCCCTCCCTTCAGGTAGGCTTTTGTCTATTGTCTTTTCATGTTACAAATGCACTGATAAAACTATAGTTACAAAAAAAAATGAGGGCAATTATGATAATTTTTAAAGAACACTGTTTTCATTAGTTGAATATGATAGTCAAGTGTTTCAAATGATCTAGAAAGATATTATCTGAAAGATTTCTAACAAAAAGTTTCACTTTCTTAAATTCTTAATTTTTAAAAGCCAGAAAGCTTTACTCCAGAATTTCACAGTGGCTTTACCACTATTGCAGTTCTGTAGTATTCTTCTATACTTCTTAACTTCATGGCAATTCAAAGCCATTAAATAAATATTCACAAGATAGTCAATTTAAAGTTTCTTCTTTTCTTTGGTCATCATATGAGCAAACCTATCTGTTTGCTTCCTGGAATGAAATGCAAATATCCTGGATTAACAAACTTTGAATTTTAAAAGTAGCTTCTTTTAATTACTCAACAATTAGGACGACAAAGGAATAGCAAGAAGTTCATTTATCACTGAATGTAAATATTTAAAATCTAATTTTTCTGTATCTCATACATCTCTTATTTTACATTTTCAGAAACATAAAGTCCCTGCATTTTCAATCTTCCCCCTCCCCCAAGTTACAATCTAAAACCCATAATTGTTTTGAAAGCATGACTGAAATCTATTTTTAATTTAAATTTTCCAGAAACAATAAAAGTTGCATATATTAAAGCAAAAAGAAAAAGATAAGAAATAGAAAAAAGACAGAAAGATATAGTCTATATTAGAAAATATAGATCGCTATAGCTAAAGTGGAAAGCTAAAAAGGTGACTTCTGACTTTCTTTTCAGTAGTTATAACTACATATAACACAAAAACCTCTCACTCAAACTTCTGCCTCATCTATGTCTTCTAATAATACACACATTCTAATTCTCAAAACCCACAACTGCCAGATAATTTTCATTTCTCCACAAACAGTCAATCAGGGGTTTCTAATCTTTTACACATATCAATAAAGATCCTGCCCTAATTAATCTTGACAATTTGTCAATTTCTGCTAGTTCATTCTGCTTTAAAATCCAGTCCTCCTTTGTTAATAGTAAAGTATTATTCCATTTTGGCATATATATTGCTGCTGTGGTCATATACTGTAGCAGTCTGTCATACTTATTGAAATCTATTGATAGTAGTGAAATATTTCAAAGGCTGTTAGTTATTTAAAAAGAGAGAGAGAATCCATAATACTCTGTCCTTCATTAATCTGGACCTTCAGTTTTCCAATGGAAGGCCCAAGTTGATAGACCACTTTCTCCCATATGAGCTTTTCTGCAGGTTGAGCATGACTTCAGGACAACCTCTGTATGTCAACTGTCCAAAGAATGGCACATGATTACTTGAGCCTACCAGAATTTGGCTACTGGGATCAAAGTAAAGTTCCAAGGCTGTGAAAGCTCTGACAGGTGCAGAGTTATTGTTGAACAAAAGGCAGTAAGTCCTTCATTTAAACCAAGTACTGAACAGAGAAGCTGTCAAGTTCTTGAAGTCATATATTTGGATATTTGTGGACCGTTATCTGTACCTTTTCTAGGTGGAAACAGATACATATTAATTTTTATGGATGATTTTCAAAGTACCCTCTGAAACAAAAGAGCCAACTCAAGAGATGCTACAAAAATACATCACAATGGTGACAACAAAATTCAAGAAGACACCTAAGGTCAAGCAGACAAATTGTGGAAGTGAATATTTGTCACACTACACCCAATCTTTTTTAGAAGAATGTGGAATTCAACACAGAAAAAGTGTCCCATACATGCCCAGCCAAAATGGGTCAGCTGAACAAAAGCTGAGGTCTCTATTGGAGATGACAAGATGCATGTTGGTGGATGCAGGTCTCCCAAACCAATTTTGGAGAGAAGCCAACATGATGGCCACGTATCTCCAAAACAGATTGCCAACAAAAGGTGCTACACAGACATCATTCCAGCTGTGGCTTGGTAGAATGCCAAACATGAAATGCATTAAAATTTTTGGCAATCTTGAGTATTCTTACATACCCTCACAAAAGAGAGACAAGCTAGATGCCAGATCAGAACAAACTCTCTTATTTGGACTTTCTCAAACAGAGAATATAACTGGACAAAGGAAACATATTGATATAAAGGTTTATCATATGCGCATCTTAACGAAAAAAGGCCTGATCAAGATGACCTACTGTTCAACTGAGATGACAGCTGACATCTTGACAAAGCCACTGCCCAGAGATGCCTTCGAAATTCTATGAGTTAAGATGGGGCTGGTTGGGTGCATGCTCAAGTTGAGAAACATGCTGAATACTTCTAGGAAGACAGATGCATGTCTATGATAGTTTATTGTTTTATGGCCCCTTCATTTCCTCCTTCTCTAAGATAACACTTTTCTTTGTCTCTGGAGAGACCACCATTATTCTTTTCCTTTGTCCTCTGAATGGAGCAGCATGACTTTCTAGCACACTGATAAGAAACTTTCTCTGCAAGCATGTAGACTATTTCTACCTCATTTTTTCTTTGCAACATGAAGCTTTACCTGTGTATAAATATGCACATGATTTTGTAAGTAAATTTACCTTTTTATATTACTCTAAGAACTTTGGCTTAGTTCTTTATTGGAAGACACATAGGAACTGGAGAATAAAAGTGGACTAGTTTGTTTTTCTTGCTCATGCACTTTCTGATGTGTTCACTTTGTGAGTGGGATTAAATCAATCTCTCCTATTTTCCTGCTGCATGGCTGCATGCATCCCAGGGGAGAATTCTGGCCACAGAACCCATGACTCCTTCCCATGTTTTCTTGAATGTGTTGCTGGTTGCATCACCAATGACATATAGATGATTGCAGCCATTTGAATGGCCACAAACTAGTGGGAAGGACAATCGCACCCAAAAAAAAGTGAATAAAGAAAAGACCCACTTCAATAGTGGGAATGATGCATCAACTGGAATCGATTCACCAACCCGGAGTGAAAGCAAATCACAAACTGGGATAAATGTAAGTGAGAATGAGCCCATAGATTCTTTAGGTAGTCCTGCCATTTAAGTAAATACAGGTGCTTACACTCCCAGCTGTCTTGATCTGGTAGGGACAGCCCCAATTAATCCTCTGTCACCCCACTTTTTCTGCTGCTTTTAAAATGCCCTGGTTTCTCTCTCCTACTCTCACTTTCCCCATCAGTTCGCAGCTATTGCTGCAAATTGAGTTTTCTATTGCTTCAAACTGAGTTCAAGATACAAAAGTAGTTTGCATTCAGTTAACACAAGAGGGGGGAAAGGAGAGCCCTTCCTAGAAGGCTTAGGCAGCAGCAAACTGCCATGGTCTCTCGTCATTCCTCTGTTCTTCCTCATTAATAATTTTTGCCATCTTGACCACACTGATGTTGCTTGGCTACACATGCGATGGTTTTCGTTTTCGTCTATGAAATGTTGAAGGATAGGTAAGTGTGACCAGAGAAAAGGTCTTCTAGTCATGCATCCCATTTATGATATATGGATTTTTATTTCCAAAAAAATTTACCTACTGTTAATATTACTTTTAACATTACATTAAATGAGAACATCTTAAAATATATTTTTTTTGACATTGAAGCTTATTGCTCTTTTAAGAAGGTATCAGTGTGTTACATTTTATCTTATTTTTGCAAATTGTCCTGGAAGCATTGCATCGGTTATATTATATACGGAACTTTTAAATACCTTAAAACAAACAAAAGCAGCTTTCTAAATACTATTGCTGTGAGAACTTCAACCTTGCTGCCTTTTAAGCTAGAAAGCATCAGGCAGTACAAGCTTCAACTGTCATATTAGGCCTGCTTTCATTGAATCTGAATCACCTCCCAAGCTTATTTCATTAGTTTCCTGGCATCAAAGACTGGGCAGACCTTCTGAAATGACAAATAAAACAATTCAGGTATTTAATGGCTATGTCACTTGCAACAAAAAATCATCTTAACTCAGACAGCTATGGATTTGCACAGTACCATTCAAAACTAAGCCCTTCTCATTACCATAACTTCCCACACAATGTGGAAACTAATTTAAGAACTATGAGGTCGTGGCTGAAGTGATAATATAATATGGCAAAATGTGGGCCTCTGTAAGTAAAATTCATTAATTGTGAACTGTGGAGATGGACAGACGTAATTTAGTTCTGTCCTTCCTGCTTCTGTGCAATTGTTTATCTGAAGGACTGCAGTGCAATTTGCATAGGGAATTTATTATGTCCTCACCAAAAAGAAAGAGAGAGAGAGAGAGAGAGAAAACCCTGCGGAACTGAACTGCTACTTTCTTAGAAGTAAAAGACGAGTGCTTATTCTCTGGGTAGAATACATGTGGCAATAGCTAGAAATACTTCTGCTTTATTATTGCAATTACTCCACCAGAGTGGCAAGGCATTTTTCTTCCCACCTTATTTTTGTTCTTTTGGGGGCAGGGAATTAGATATATAGCATGCCAGACCTTAGTAAATATGCATTTTGATTTTTGGATGCATGCAGTCAATTTCAAACTATATATTGCTTGGATTACAATGAATAATTTTGTTTGTGAAGGTAAATACTAGCTGCATACCATGAGAAGAGCTGAAAGTGTGCTTAGTATCTCTGACTGGTGTGGGCTGTGATCTTAGCTCAGTTTACAGAAGATGCAGCTATTTAGTGATTTGGAACATTGGTCCATCTAAACAATATTTTCAATTTTGACTGGCAGCAATTCTCCCTGTTGATATTCTGTCCAAATACTAGTCAGGCCCTGCCCTGCTTGTTTTCCACAACAGAACCATATTGCAGGGCAAGGATGTGTCTTTCTATATGTTGCTGGGCTCCAGCTCCCACCAGCTCCAGTTAGAATAACCAAAGATCAGGGATGGGAGCTATAGATCATCTGGAGAGCCAAAGGCTGGCGGTTTGGAGGTATATAGTAGTTTTGTTGCCCCTCTAAATAGGTGCTTGTTACTTTTTATTAGTCTTTAAATGGGAGAGGATGGATTTCTGGTAGCTCCTTAGAATGTGTAACTAGTTATATTTGTAGACCATTAAGCAAAGGTTTTATCTGGGCAACTAGCAAAGACATTGCTTTGTTGTTGTGTGCCTTCAAGTTGTTTTTAACTTATGGGAACCTCAGATGAATCTATCACAAGGCTTTCTTTCTTCAGGTTTTGCCTTTGCCATCCTCTGAGGCTGAAAGAGTATGACTTGCCCATGGTCACCCAGTGGATTTCCGTGGCTGAACACAGATTTGAATGCTGGTTTCCAGAGTCATACTCCAACACTGCAACCACTTCATCATGCTGGCTCAGTTCATTAATTAGGAAACATTAAACTGGCATTTTTGAAAGTGAGAATCCAATTTGTCTTGTTCAGGAAAATTCATCAAAATGAAGACAAGACAAACATAACATTAAAAACGCAGTAAAAAGGACTATCTTTGGGCTTAACTTCATTGAGTGCCTGCACATAGGTGAGTTCCAATAGGCTCAGCTGAATCCTTTTATCCCATCTGGGTGTTGCAGGAAACAGAGAAACTGTATGTTGTGTGACCAAAGACAAGTATCTGGAGGTACAGGAAGATCTGTCCAAATATCCAGTGCCATCCTGTGCTGCACGCTCATGTGCTCAGAGTTGTGGGATGGACGTGGAAGTTCTGGCTCTCTTGAAGCCAGTGCAGTCTGCACATGGGTACTGTATGATGCTCAAGAGGTCCCAGGGTGTTACTGTGTGGAGGGAGGAGATGAGAACATTGCCCACCAACAAGAATTATCTCCCCCCATAAGGTTTTCCTTCAGTTTCCATATTTCCAGCATATTTCCAGAGAGCGAGACACTGGACATCATTCACATCTAGAGCTTGGATTTCCTGTGCTCATTTTAATTTACTGCAATGCTAGCGAAATTTCATGGGGGAAGGCAGAATTCTTATTGTTATTCATAGCTGCATCCCTCTTAGGACTATCACCTGTTTCCTCAACTGTAACCACTCACAGATATGACGGAAACTTATTCAGGCATAACCATGTTGGCCATGCAGCAAAATACAACAAAACCCAAAATCCACAAAGTTTATAATTTTATTGGGCCAGCCAAAAAGCACAAAATACATCATGCAAGTTTTTGAAATTACATTGGCTTCTACATCCAGCAAAAATCGTAAAGATCTCAAGAGAAGTTACTTTGGTACTGGTAATGGAGGTAATCTTTTATTACCATACCTGGTTTTTACTGCCCTTTGCCTTAGTCTGCACATGGACAACAAGAGGAGTGGCCTCTGCCCACATTGATATCTCTCCAGACCATCTTAACTGACAACAGAAATAACATCTAAAACAAAATGTAGGCTTCTAACTTTAAATTGTAACTTCTCTTGTCCTGTATGGGTTTTAACATCTTTGCCTGATGAAAAAGCAAGGGAAACTTCAAAGGCTTGCATGATGTATCCTGATAAAGATATTGCTGTTTTGTGGATTTGGGTTTTTGATGTATTTCACAGATACAATTTCCCACCACTATCCTATCTCTGTGTGCCAATTTGACTGACTAGACTGGAAAATTAAGAAGAACTAGGCACTTAAGTGTGAAGGTAATGCCTTTACAAACTAAAAATGCAGGGATGAGCCAATGTAGTGTAGTGATTTGAGTTTTGGACTAGGGTTCTGAGATTACCTAGGTCCGAATCCTTGCTCAGACATGGAAACAGAGCAAAAGAATGGAAACCCTAGCCCCCAAACAAATCTTGCCAAGAAAAAAACCATGATAGGATCACCTTAGGGTTGCCTTAAATAGGAACAACCCTTCAGGTACATGACAGCAGCATCAGCAATAACAACAAAAAGGCAACAGAAATGCAGCAAGAGTATTAAACCAGAAAAGGGTAACACAATGCTCTTTCCTTCCTTGCTTCCATAGTTTAATGATTATGAAGCATTTCTCATTAAATAGCTAACTCAAAGTCAGCCTTTGGTCAAGTTAACATTGCTTATTCATCAACGAAAGCTGCTTCCTATAATGTGCTGAATCAGAAGAAGTTTCAGAATTCTTTAAAAGGAAGGGGAAGTTTCACTGGCAGAAGGCAACTGGAATTTCCCCCATGAGACCTACCTAGTGACTGAGATAAGGCAAAGATGCAGTCTTTTGTGTGTGGATTTTAAAAAAGATGTTTACTAGGCAAATATGGTACTAAAGTTGTCTTATGATGGAATTTTTCTTGAGTTAGAAAGCTCAGGAAAATAGGAGAGATTGATTTAATCTCACCAGCAGGAAAAATCAAACTAGTCCACTTTTAATCTCCAGCCCCCATGTGTCTTCCAATAAAGAACTAAGATAAAGTTCTTAGAGTAATATAAAAAGATAAATTTACTTACAAAATCATGTGCATATTCATACACAGGTAAAGCTTCATGTTGCAAAGAAAATGAGGTAGAAAATAGTCTACATGCTTGCAGAGAAAGTTTCTTATCAGAGTGCTAGAAGGTCATGCTGCTCTGGTCAGAGGACAAAAGAGAGAAGGAGAAAGTAATGGCAATTCCTCCAGAGACAAAGAAGAAGTGTGCTCTCTTAGAGAAGGAGGAAATTGAGGGGTCATAAAACAATAAACTATCATAGGACATTATCACTCGGGGGAAATCTGCTGGTTAATCCACACAAATCCCAAACAGAAACTGGATTTGTGCCTCACGATTTCACACGACGTTGCACAGAAAGTGGACAGAAACTGGACGAAACTGGTGTTATCCGAGGTCTTTTGAAATTCGGTAGTTTTGAGGAAATGCATTTGCAAAATTACAGTAATTTCGCATTTACCATAATGTGAAAAGCAAATGTGCATTTGGGAGCATTTCCCTGCTTTTTCCCATGGTTCCACGACAAGCATTCCTCTATCTGCGCATGTGCAAGAAGATCATTTCTATCTAGTACATTTACGGGCTTTTCTGGCTTGTGTGTGAACGTTAAATGTGCTTACTGTAATTTCGCAATTAAGGTAATTACGTGTGAAAGCCATTTGCGGAATCAAGGTTTATTTTCAGTTTATTTTCGGAATGCCTCATTTCCACTTTATTATCGCTTTCTGGCCCACGTGTGATAACGTCCATAGATATGCATCTGTTTTCCTAGAAGGATTCAGCATCCTTAAGTTGAAGAATTCCCCAACCCATGCAGCCTTGGGTGCCATGGAGGACTTTCCCTCAGGGTGCATACAATTTTTTTTTTAATTCACAGAATATGTGCTCCATTGTTTTTGCAATTATAATAAATAATAATAATAAAATTTTATTTATACCCCGCCCACTGGTAATCCAATTACTTGTCTCACTGAGCCGCAGTTGGTCCACTCACCTGGCTTGCCACCAGCAAGTAATTGCAAGTAATTGCAAATACAATGGAGCACATGCCCATAGGTCACACCACAAAGCACAAAGGCAGCACTGGGGGGGAGGGGGGTAATGGCAGATTTCCCAAAAAATGGGTAGGGGATGTCCCAACCCTCTGCCACAGTAATCCCTCTGCTTCAGTTTGATGCAACTCAGGTCTGTAATTCCCACTTGCTGAGCATGCTTGCTAATCGCTTGTTTGCAAAAGGACCAACAAAAAAACTAGTGTCTGAAAAGAGGGATTATTTTATTTTTTATTTTTTTGCATTTGTCTCGCCTCAAAGTGAGTCCAAATGATTGCCGTCACATCTGAAACCATTTCATATGGGGACGAGGCACATTTAAAGCGATCAGCAAATTGATGTAAATACTGGGAATGAGCCCTAAATTTTGAGCCCTTTTATGGCTTGGAGTTTAGAGACCAGCATTTAAAATTCTGTCAAAGAACTCAAGTGCTTCACTAAACTACAAATCTCAGGATTCCACAGGATACAGCCATGGCAGAAAGTGGGATTATAATGCTATGTTTACATAATGTGAAATGGATCCTAATCTCAATAAATAGGCAGGTTTCTCATTATTTTAAAAAGGTACGAATTAACTTTGTGTGTTGGTATCTTGCAGACAATAACACAGGACTGACAAATTGTCTGAAAAACTGTTCAAAAGGCAGTATTACCATATTAATTAGAAGTGATTTATCTATTGCTTCTTTTATAGAATACCAGAGGAATGGAAACAGGTTTCTTTGGGATATCCACCTCCCTGGTGGGGTGTTGTTTTTATGTAGATAGATAGATAGATAGATAGATAGATAGATAGATAGATAGATAGATAGATAGATAGATAGATAGATAGATAGATAGATGTAATATTGTAGGAAGAGAGAACTTGCCTCAGGGCTGTCCCCTGAATTTCAGCATTTTAGCTGTACCACCTAGGCAAGATTCAAAAGCTTGGTGATGATTTTATTTTTATTCAGAAGATACTGATTCCTTCGACAGTTTGAAGTCTGAAAGGATATGAGAGTAATGCTAATTACTTCCCAATCCCCTCCTATTTTTGGTGTGTGTGTGTGTGTGTGTAGAGAGAGAGAGAGAGAGAACCTTCCACTGTAGCATATATCACTCACCTGCTACATTTTTCCATCCCAAGAGCTTCAAAGCACCTTGTGACAAGTGCAGAGGCCTTACAGAGACAAGAAATCCACACTCACAGCCCTCTTGCAACAGCCTCCTCTTATGGCCCAGAGATTCAGACATGGCCTTGCTCAGATAACTGGAACATCCTCAAGTATTATGCCTAAATCTGCCCCCCAAAAGGCATGCTGTTCATGTGCCCCTTAAAAAGAGAAAACTATTTTTTAACATGCACACACATGATGCAGGGATGGGCGGGGTTTGCTGCGACGTCGTCTGATCACAGG
>CM034706.1:67371128-67395047 GCA_020142125.1 Phrynosoma platyrhinos | reverse complement strand
TCCAAGTTTGGTAGCTGGGGTGTGGGACTCAGCCATTCCTGTGCACTTGGAGTGGTGGCGAGTCGGGTCTAGTGGAGTTCAGAGAGGCATAGTGGCTTCCTGTGAACCAAACTAGTCTGAGTGGCATTGGGAATTTGGGGTATTTATAGGAGAATTCCACCTGGGCAAAGGACAGAGGGGGTTCCTATGGGAAATGGTCCAAATTGTATGAGGTAATCACTTGGGAAGAAGGCTTCCAAGGGGAGAATTGGTGTAGAAATGAGTAAACTACGGGTTTAGGTAATCCGCAGGAGTGTGAGACAGGAACAAACATAACACCTGGAAATTGGTGTACAAACCCTTGATTAGATTAGAACTCCCAAACTGCCGGCTTGACCCTATGCTTAGAGGGTTACAGTGGGTGCATTTAGGCTTATGAAGGGGTGAACCTCACTATATTTCTGATATTAAAATGGAAGACATACAGCTAAACATAACAGCTCTCTGGCTAAGAATTCTACATACTCCTCTTTAATCTCCAAATTCCAGGATTCCATACTATAAAACTATGGCAGTTAACATGAAATCAGAGTGCTAGAATTGTGAGTGTGAAAGAGCCCTATGTTTTACAATCATATTTGAACATTGGCCAGGATGGCAACAAGTGGCATGCAACAGAAGCTGGAAAGATACAGACTCCCCAGCCTTAGCTTAGGCTTTCAAGCATTTGAATCAGGAAAATACATCAAAACATGTTGTCATGCCCAGAAAAGAACAGAATGTGACAATAGAGATAGTTAGAAATGGGAGGCTGAGGACACACTTTTAAGCAACAGTTGTATGTCCAAATGGACATCTAGTCCTAGTTTTTGGACACCCAGTGAAGACAAAGAGGACATATATCCATGAAGCAAGAACACAGATTTGGATTAGAAGATACATTAACTAATGCTAGGATATAACATGTCTAATAATGTATAGAGAGCTCTAAATATCTGAAAGGCACCAGATCTCACCTGATTCTGGAAGCTTAGCAGGGTCAGTGAGCTCTTGCTGGAGGCCTCCAACAAATACCAGGTTCTGCTGTATATGTTTCAGATGAAGAAATGGGCAAAACCACTTCTGAGTCTTCATTCCCTAAGAAAACCCCATTAAAAATCAAGAGGTTGCCATAAGTTGACAGAAGAGTTGAAGACACATTGTTCTTGCTGTTGTTGTGTGCCTTCAAATTGTTTCTGACTTATGGCAACCCTAATGTGAACCTATCACAGGGTTTTCTTGACACATTTCCTCAGAGAGGACTTGCCAATGGCATTGGGGCCGAAAGAGTGTGACTTGTCCAAGGTCATCCAATGGATTTCCATTGCTGAGTGGAGAGTCAAACCCTGCTCCCCAGAGTCATAGTCCAACACTCAAACCACTATGCCACACACATGTAATGTATAACGGATTTGCAAATCTGTATTTACTCCCCTTTTTCACCTTAATCCAAATATCAGGATTGTATGTCACATGGAAACTTCCACTTGTGAACCAGCTGAATGAGAAGATGGACATCCACTAACAATATCTTCAAAAATATCTTGGAGGTTGATGATCTCCTGATTGAATATGCTAGATCAGGAGAAGGGGGGGGATGTGACCTGCAGGATGTATGCAGGACTTCCCAGACCCAAAAATATTTGGCCCAGTATGCCTCCTAAGTGGTGTAGCAGAGAAGTTTCCCCAGCATCCTATTGGAAAAAGTCCTTTCCTGGCCTAAAATGGTTCAGAGAGCCAAAATCATGGCAAAATTCCTTTCCATGCCCTCTAGGAGGTGTTGGGAGCATTGGAGGGTGATTTCAAAGTTTTTCAGCAATAGTGGGACAACCCTCTGAAGTCCCATAGAGAGTCATGCAGCCCCCCCTCCACCTGGAGAGTTGTCCATTCCTATGCAAATAGAACCACAACATTGTTTTGTAATTAGTCGCAATACATTCCTAACCTCCTCTGTATGTTTAGTTTATTCTACTTTCCATTTATAAGTACTATTTGTGAGTTATCATTCCTAATGACACACATAAAAGATTATACAGAATATAGTGACAGGGTTAGCCCTGTTTCCTCCAAACTTACAAAATGAGAATTTCATATGAATGCCAGCTGGAAAGACTGGGCATTGTAGCTAAAGCCTGTTTTCTCCCCCCCCCCCATAACTTTTCTTCTCATCTGTTTTAGTACAAGGATAAACCACCTATTTCTAAGCATTGCCAATGATTGGTTCACATTCCTCTTTTCATGTATGTATGGAATTCCTGAGGAATGCATTATTATCCCTAACCCAGCATAAGAAAGTGAAAGTCAAGATTTTACATCAAAGATGTAATAAAATGATTCAGGTTTGAATATGCTGAAAGTGCAATCAATCAGCAGTCCACTTAAGCTGGCGGCACTTGCTTTCATTTGGTTTAACTGTGCATATGTTTGCATATGTTGTCACATTTCCTCAGAAATGGACAGGTGGTGTGAGGATTTTAACAATACATTTGGGTGGTTAGGCTGCAAACCTACACATTACTTCTGTTGAATTAAGTGAAAGATCTAGGTAGATATAGATAAAATTACACAGTCTGTCATTTTGTGACTTCATCTTAAAAAACTGGGGAGAATTACAATTTCATTCTGGTTTCAAACTGCATTGTTTTAAATTTACCCATTTGTTTAACATACTTCTTGTTGTTGGGTGCCTTCAAGTCATTTCCAGTTTATGGAGAAATCTTGGCAAGATTTGTTCAGAGAAGGTTTGCCATTGTTTTCCTCTGAGGCTGAGAGAGCATAACTTGCCCAAGGTCACCATGGGTTTCATGGCCAAGTGGTGAATTGAACCCTGGTCTCCAGAGTCATAGTCCAACACTGAAATCACTGTGCCATGCTGGTTCTCTTGGTTTGAATTGTTCTTACTGTTTTCAATCATTTTAACCTGATATCTTTGCATATAGGAACAGATATAAACAGTTTAATTAAGAAATAAACAAACAGTTCAGTGCCCAAGTACTTAGAAGACCACCTGATCCAATACATATCCATCTGGAATTTCAAATCAGGCAAAAAAAAAAAAAAAGTCCACGTAGTGGTGTCCCAGAGCAGTATGGCACATGAGACTTCCATGATAGTCACACTGCTTTGAGGAAACATCTTTCTGTCAGAGACCTCTTGACCACATCCTTCTTTCAGGTGCTAATAAGAAACATTTATTCATACAAGTTTCCAGAGAACAAGCAAGTATTTAATTTGCTCTGATTGTGTGTATTGGTTTTATTGGTTTTTTTGCAAATATTTGTACTTTATGTTTTTTTTTAGATATATGGAATTTTAGAATTTTAGAAGTCTGCAATTCATCATTTAAAACTTTTATTTTTAGGTATTTGCAATTTGTGTTTTTCACAACATGATTTTATCTAGGATTGCTAGCTGCACTGAGCTTTGGCAAGTGAAGGCAGGCTGTCCATCAATCCACCCATGCTTCAAGTAAGCTAATGAATAAAGAAGAGTATGCTAAGAGTGGCAGCTGTTGGAGCTATAAAGGAACTGTCCATGGTAATGAACCCTACCCCCCACCAGCCCACACAAACAGCTTCAGCATTTTGGATCACTCTTTTAGAGTTTAGACTTAAACCTGGATCTGATCCATCCTAACCTCACTCATGCATCTTCCAATGTGGGAGCTATCAGCTAGTTTGACCCTGACCTTTGATGAGATTTAACAGACATTTAAAGAAGAGGGTGAGATTCATTCAAGAAAGCCCCAGCTCTGAGTCTACAAGACCTGATTTTTTCATGATAGGTGGACTTGGAGGTCGCTCGTTCATAGGGTTGCCATAACTCAAAATCAACTTGATGGCAGTTAACAACAACAACAAAGAGAAGAAAATATGCACATCCATGATGGCACTAAGATATTACTATATAACAAGAAGAATGTAATCTAATATATATTTATCGATATCTAATGTAAGATTTTTCTGCTCAATTTCCTGTTAGGTGTTTTTTCCAGAGGCACAGAAATGGGAGGGGGGACCACAGCAGGCCCAATGAACATGAAGGAAATAAGGAAAAGTAATTACTATTATTGTGGGAAAATAAGGCTCTTTACTAGTTGTAATCTATTTAATGCTGGGGTGAGCAACTTCAGCAGATTTGGTGTGAGAATCGTCTACCCTGAGACCCCCCCCCCCTTTGAGCCACACAGACTGCACAAAATGCAAATGAAATGAAATGAAATGAAATAAAATAAAAATCTACACTAGATATTCTACTTATTGTTTTGAAAAACAGAGGGATTTTACTTTAAGCAATGTAAAGGACTGTAATGTATTTAAAAGCTAAATCTCTTCCCCTAAAGACTTCTAGTGGAGGAAGTTCACCTTTCAGAGGGTCAAAAAAGTATTAGTCTGTGAAATATAAACAGTGATGGAAGGTCACAAAACAGCCTCACAGCCATATTTTGCCCATCACTGTTCTAATGCTTGGCTTCCAAATGTTCTCAGATACTTGTTGAGGCTGCAAAAAAATGAACAATTGCCTGTCCCATGACAGCCTTTCCAAGTACCTTGCCTTTGTTGAACCCTTTTCTCATCAAGTGTTGTAAAAACTGGCTTCTTGAAGTTGGTAGCATCCTCCCTATGACAACATTTTGCCTTTCTTGTTTTGTGGGCACTCCATGATCTAGACAAAAGTGAAAACACCAACATAACAGCCCATTTCCCTACATAGATTTCTTTGCAAGATGTTATAACTTTCTTTTATTAGCAAGCTGATATATACCAATATTCATATTCCATGTATTATTATTAGATATATTTTAATCTTTTTTAAAAATTGTTAGTTTTCATTAGGGATGTCTTTCTTAGGATTTTCCCCTAGAAGGGAAGAATTTATTTTTTTTAATTCACATTGATTGATTTTGCCAGGGCTCCACACATCTTTATTGTTTTCCCTTTGTACTTTTGATATCATTTTGTAAATCTACAAATTTACAATAAGAAGAACACTCATCCTCTCAAAAGTGTGGCCTCTTACTGTATTAGCACTTTCTTCTCTCTCTCTTCTCTCTCTCCTTAGCACACTTTCCTTTTATTACTTCAGTTTAATTCTATTAATTTTATAGTCTAAGAGTGATCAGGAATCCCAATTAATTTTGTTAATCACACCCAATCATACCCAATTAATTTTAGCTGCTCTGCTTCTCATTGCATTAATTTTAAACATTCATCTTTTTTCATCATATACAAGCCACTGAATAAAAGAGTTTCACATTTCTTTGTGGCTCTACAGATGGCTGTTGTTTCAATGTGATGGAGAAAAAAGCAGCTTAAGATGTTAACTATGAAAGCCAACTATCCCTGCAGAGTTTTCTTGTAAGTAATCGTATAATCAAAGTGTTTGTGTTGAGACAGAATGATGAAGGGGGAAATGAACATTGTGTTTATGCTGCAAATAGTTGATTTCAACTACTTTGTACAGGTTGAGCATCTCAAATCCAAAATGCTCCAATATCTGAAACTTTTTTCATGGGTGATGCCTGAAATAGTGATACCTTTGCTTTCTGATGCTTCAATGTATACACACTGCTTCATGCACAAAATTATATAAAATACTGTATACAATTACCTTTAGGCTATATGTATAAGGTACAAATGAAAAATAAATAAATTTCATTGTGAAGTTGAAGTCAAATTTCATGTTTAGATGGGTCCCATCTCTAAGATATCTCATTATTTATATGGAAATATTCCACAATACTCCTCTCCTCAAATCTGAAACACTTTTGTTTTGCATTTTGGATAAAGGATGCTTAGTCTGTAAAAGCATGTTTCTCCAGTACTAAAGATATAGCTGTGTTAGTCTGTAGAATTAATATAGAGAGAGATTTTGTAGTACCTTTGAGACTAACTGGGGAAAAAAGATGTTTGTAGCATTAGTTTTGTAGACTTTAGTCTGCTTCTTCAGATGTTTATGGTGAAGTGGAAGCCAGGGACAGACAGGAGTGCAGTCTGTCTACAAAAGCTAATGCTACAAACATCTTTTTTTTCCCAGTTAGTCACAAAGGTGCTACAAAATTTATCTATATATTAATTCTACAGACTAACACGGCTATATTTTTAAATTCTACTACTATGGAAAACACCAAATTTAGCCTAATGAAGTGGAAAATCCATCAACCTCTTCAAGTAACTTGCCCAGACACAGACAGATATATTCTCTTTCAACAAGTGCAATCAATGGGATGTCGTTCCTGGAGACCTACATGTGGGAAATGCTTTGCAAAACTATGTATCATGTAGAGCTCATGGGTTCTACTCATGCTGACTGGTTCTACAGTAGCCAACATTCCTTTTCAATTTTCTTCAGTTAAACCCCTGCACTCCTGTCTGCCCCTGGCTTCCACTCCACCATAAGCATCTGAAGAAGTAGGCTAAAGTCTATGAAAGCTAATGCTACAAACATTTTTTTCCTGTTAGTCTCAAAGGTGCTACAAAATCCTTCTATATATTAATTCTACAGACTAACATGGCTATATCTTTAAATTCCATTGGTAAAGATAGTCATGAAAGAACTAGAGAAATGTGTCAGTTCTGCCTGTTCCTATATCTCCACTTTGAAAATCTCTCAAAGTCAAGAAGGCATAACAACTCAGGGAAGAGAACTACAGCAAGTTCAATCTCTATGTCAAGTCTAAGCACCAGACTCTTCCCTACCCCCTTCCTCATTATTTCATTCTTCTGCTGTTATTCTGCAGAGGTGCATTAACAATCCTGTCTGGCTTGCATTGACTTTAGTTATGCAGAGTACACAGCTACTTAAATGTCACATGCTGATTGAGATATGTCAGCAATTTACATAGTCATTTTCCCTTTCCAGATTATTCAAGATATGATTATGGGAGAGTGAAATTTCCCTTCAAGATTACATGCATTGCTGTTTCAAGTGGTGAATAATCTTCTACTTACTCTGGCATATGAGAATGATATAAATTCTGAGACTTGGTGCTCATATCTGTTATTTGAGAGAGTGGCTTCTACTCAGATGGGGCCATCAATTGGCAAGAATAAAACCACCATCACTCCATGCAATTCATTTCATTGGTGCTTATTTTTAAGCAGTCCTCCATGGTCTGCACTGGGGCAACTAAAAGGTAAAATAAATGAAAAGCAGTGAAGATTCAAGTATGGTCATGAAGAGCTAAAGCAGGGGTAGGCAACCTTTCCCCTTTAAGGGCCGAGGGACCTCAGCTCCCAGAAGCCTCAGCCATGTTGGCCAATAGTCCCATGTTGGCCAATAGCTCCTGGGATTCTGGGAGCTGAAGTCCCTCGGCCCTTAAAGGGGAAAGGTTGCTTATCCCTGATCTAAAGAAACCCAATTATTTAATTCTACTGTTTGTTGTGCGAACCGGTGTGGTGTAGTGATTTGACTGTTGGTCTATGACTCTGGAGATCAGAGTTTGAATTCTGACTCAGCCATGTAAACCCGCTGAGTGGCCTTGGGCAAGTCACACACTGTCAGCCTCAGAGGATGGCAATGGCAAACTCCCTGTGAAGAAACGTGCCAAGAAAATCCCATGATAGATTCACTTTAGGATTGCCATAAATTTAAAATGACTTGAAAGCACACAACAACAACAACAACAACAACAATTGTTTGTTGCTTAAATATCAGAGTTAAAATTCTTAATGGGATAGTCACTGGATCTTTAATATTTATGATTATGAAGTGATAATTTCTAATCTTGATGTGTTTCTTGGCCTTAAAGGCACTGGTATTGAGACATTTTCTTTTCCTGATACTGCTTTGAGTTTGCTGTTGGAGATCAAGGCCTAAGTCCAACTGTTAGGCCCAATAAGAAATGACCCACCAGTGAGTAGTAAGTCAACACTTATATCAATAGCATTGATTTAATGGGCCTACTCTAGTTGGAAGTAGAGACTGAATTTAAGCCAGAAAGATTGATGCAATAGGATGAAGGGAGATAACAGTTCTTAAAATGGTTCCTATAATGTATCCACATATTTCTCTTCCACTGCTACTTCTAGTCAAAAAAGGTGCAGCAGTATTGTGGGTCACTAAGGAAAATGAGCAGCTGGGTGGTTGCTTAGTAGACCAAAGGCTGAGAGCCAGGGTATTAGTCATAAGGTGGGGAGCCAAAACCAACAGGGGGTGCACAGAAGGGTACTCTGGATCAGTGGTGTCAATAGGAAGATGTGGAGGGTGCAGATTGCACTGGGTAACAGCCCAGAAGAGGGGTGACACCTGGTCGAGCGGCCCCCTCACCTCCCTGCCTGGCACTGTTTTGCTCACAAGTCAAACGACAATGGGCAGAGAGCAAGAGGATGCGCCCTTTTGGCCCCGTTCCCTGGAGCCTTCCCCCAAAGTCCTGTCTCCCGTATCCCGAGCTGGGACACCACTGCTCTGGATTCAGAAATAGGGCCAAGTCTCTGAGCTGGCTTGCATGTCTCTCATGGAGTGGGTCATCAACGTTGTTTCCAGCACTGGAACAACCCCAGGAGCTGCAGATGTGCCAAGCCTCTCCATAAACACTCCAGTCCTGCTAATAACTTCAAGGGAGACTCAAAAAGCAGGTTTTCAGTATGATTTGACATACAATTTAGCAGAGTGAGAGTGATATCTGTCTGAATCATGCATCTGTTCATCTTTCCAACTGCCTTTGACTCCTCAATTCCTGTCTGCTAAGGGGAGGGGGGAGGACAGGTTAAGGCTATAGTTGAATGGTTCCTGGGAGCATGTCCCAGGGGCTATATTATGTTCTGAGGTTTTTAATGACACTCCAACCTCAAAGGAAAAGATCTGATCTCATATCCCACCTCCAACCGCCGCCCAGTTACTTTGGAGATTTCTTGGTGGTTTCCTTCTAGCGCGAGGATGCCTGACCTTGGGAAAGGGGTGTGTGTTGTGTGATACTGGGCACAGAGAGAGAAGATGTGGTTCTGATGAATTTACTGCTGTCACTTCCAAAGAAACACCTCCCTCTCCCCTGAAAAAAATAAAAGTACAAAAATAGATCCACTTCAAGGAGTGCCTAATCCTCTTTCCTCCCATTGCATATAATGCTGTTTTACTGAAAGTAAAAAAAGCCTCATGGATGGGGAAAGAGCTAAAAACCAGTCTTCTTGATGTTTCCACCCTGCCAATAAAACTTCAGCAGAGCTTTAGATGAAAACAAGCCTCTAAGATTGAAATGGTACTGTGTGTTTATTGGGCTCCCTAGGCTGACTACATCAAGCTGGAGCTATCTTAAGATCTGTAGCTTTTCCCCCAAGAATGAGAGCTAATGCTTTACTAGAAAATCTCCTGGAATGGAAACCAAAAAGGAATTCATGAATACTCAACAGATGAGTCATGAACACACAAAATGAACACCTGAGATTTTGGTTTAGCGCATGTTGCTCAGCTAAATTTAAGGGAGATTATCACTTGGCTTTTTAAACTGGTTTACCTCTATCCAGTTTAATCTTAATTCAGGCAGCATCCTGATCATATCAGACTTTTTTGCCACTGAATTTGCTGTCTGAATACAATCGGGGTGCATCCCTGCTTCCAGAAGCGGTCCTCGCATCTCTTTTCAGATTTGGGAGTTTTCTGGCTTAAGAAAATGGCCGTGAGGAGTGACTATGGAAGCAAGGATGGACCCAGGCTGTATTCAGGAAGCAAATTTGGGAGCAAAAAAGTCTGATAAAATCAGAATGCCGCCCGAATTAAGATTAAAATAGACAAAGGTAAACCATTTTAAAAAGCCAAGTGATAATCTCCAAAATATAGTATTCAGAAGGGAAGAAAACATCTTGCTGCTTTCAATGTGGAATCCAGTGTCACAGGTGGTGGAGATACAGTGGTGGAGAAAGGAGAAAGAAAACCATGTTTTTGTTGCATCTCACATTGATGCCACCATGCTGCAGTGTTCAGTCAGATATTGTGTAGCTGTTAGAAAGGTTGTTGATGTTTTTTTTTCTTTCTCATCTTTAATCTAAAGCCTGTGTCACTGGCATTCACAAGAGAAAGAGAGAGGATATTACAAGCATTTGGCCAGGGACAGATATACATGTCTTTTGCACTCTGCGAGTAGTGTACCATCACTACAAGGATGTCAGTGAAGCAAGAACAGTAATAGGCCAAATTACAGGCATTTCTTACATCGTTGCCTTTGATATATCAGGACATCACACAGAGGAAGCACTTTAAAACAGATACTTAAAACCTAATTTTCTAATGCATCACTAGCAGGTGTACAGTTGGTATTTCTTCTTTTTAATAGTTGCAATCTGCCCCAGTCTGGATTTAAAGACTGTAGTTTACAGCTTACTTAAAAATATGGCAACAAAGAATAACTTGGTAGGTTTTGATACGCCAGCAGATAAATTGCTTAATTTATCTATGTACCAAAGTAACAGAATTGTTAAGTCAAGTGGAATTTTTCTTTTCTTAGCTTTTCAGAAAATTATAAGAGAGATACAGTTATTTATAGATCAAAGGCCCAGTGTTCTATGATGGATAGTGAGGGCATGAACTCTTCTTCTGGCATAATTACTATATTTATTCTTATGCATGTTCTTACTCTAGTCTTCTGTATCAGTTATTGCAAGATAATAGATACATTTAATTGAGTACTTTCAACTTGAGTGAGATTAACTATCCATCCAGTGTGTTTCTTTGGCGGTTACTGCTTTTAATGTTTATGCTCTAAATTTAGCTATTGTGAAACACACAGTTTGCATTCACAGGACTACCTAGATCTCTTTTCATTTAGAGGAAAAAAGCACAGTTTTAGTTCTTTGTCACAATATGACACAGGGAAAAAGAAATGGAAAGAAAGTGCATGGGTGGGGGCAGTGAACACCAATTGTTGTAATAAGCCAAGCTCTAATTTTAGTTGGGAGGAGAAGGAAGATCAATACTGCCTTGCTGCCTCTTGTTCTTTTTACTTGCAATAGCATTAGATTACCTCTTAAATAAGAACTGCTCTACAGACACAATTGGCCTTCAAAAGATCAACATTTTATCTTTCCCGGATTGACTGTAGTCATTTGTCTCCAGCCTGGAACCCTGCATTCTTCTTGCCAAACTCTCTTCAGCTGTATCTTTCTCTTCTTTCTAAAGCTGCCCTCCATGTTCCTTCCATTCTGCATATGTGTCACTTCCACTGCCCCTCATGGGGCTTGTACTAACATGATGTGAAAGCAACAATGGGGATGTCCAACAGCTGGATTCTTGACAAATATTTTCAAGACAGTGCCAAGGTCAGACTTGGACCTGGCCTAGAGGATTAAATCAAGGGAGAACCTGGCTGATTATTTTTTCTAATGAGAAAACATAAACGAATACATTAAAATCTGCACATGTATGGAAGCTGAAAATGCAATAAGCTATCTAATCATTTCAAATGTAAAGCTTGTTATTAAAATTAGTTTATCACCTAGGCTGCATCTACACTACAGACCTAATGCTGTTTGGCGCCATTTTAACTGACATGGCTCAAAGCTATGGAATCCTGAGATCAGAGTTCTGGTGTCAAACAAACTACAAATCCCAGGATTACATACGAAGGCACCATGACAGTTAAAGTGGTATCAAGCAGCATTAATTCTGAAGTGTGACAGCAGAACTCCTCTACAATAGTGGTTTTAATATCTGTTTGAAAAATTATGTGTTGTGTGTCCTCTAACAAATGGAACAATGCAGAAGTTACAATGTATGTATCACTAGCATGACCAATTTTACGTCAGAAGTCTTTTTTCAAAAAAAAAACAACAAAATTGAATGCAAAAAGAATCTTTTTTAGTAATCTTTGGGGAGGGGATACACAAGCAAAGAGGAAAATATTAATAACTCCCCACATACATATTATAAGCTTATTGCATTGATTTTAAAACTGGCTTACCTAATCCAGTTTAAAATTTAAAGCAGGTGGCATCCTGACCTTATCAGAAGGATTTAGCTGCTGAAATCTTCACCCGGATCCATCCCTGCTCCCAGGGGCACTTAGCACACCTTTTTTCAAACCTGGGAGTTTTCCAGCTTAAGAAAATGGCCACCAGTGCACCCCTGAGAGCGGGGATGGACCTGGGATGGATCCAGGCAGTGATTTTGGTGGCTAAATCCTTCTGATAAGATCAGGATGCCGCCTGCTTTAAATTTTAAACCAGATCAGGTAAGTTTCAAAATCAAAATCTCCTCAGTTTGTTTTTAAAGCCAGAATGTCATAGTGGTTTGAGTGTCGCACTAGGACTCCAAGAGACCATGGCTTCAATCCCAGCTCAGCCATGGTAGTCCACTGAGTAACCTTGGGAAGCCACACTCTCTCAGCCCAAGAGGAATGGCAGTTCTTTTCTGAAGAAAGCTTATGAACAAAATCCCATTATGGGTTCATCCTAGGTGCACCATAAGTCAGAAATTACTTGAAGGCACACAACAGACAGACAGATTGACAGATATCACTTAAAGGAGATTCTCATTGTGTGAAACTCCCAATTTCTTCATAAGTAGATCACTTATGAAGAAATGGCTGACATCACCAACTTATTTAAGGTATTTACAACACAAATGGACTGTGATGAGCTCCAAAAATGATCTCTCTCCAAACTAGTGAAATGGGCATTAAAGTGGCAAATATATCCACTTTTTTTATCAAGGGTAAAGTGATATATACTGTGACCAAAAATCCCATCTTTACATTTACAGTGATGGAAGTTGAGTGGATGATAATCTTTATCACATGACTCTCATTCTCACCTCAATCGTGTTAATAAAGGAAAGTGCATATATAAAGGATTGGAAGCACTCCTTACAGCACATCCCTCCATTAGCACAACTGGTCTATTACTAGTCCCATGTGTTTTCTTCTGCCCTTGTCCTTAACCCCACCTTCCTGCCCTATGCCCTATGCCCTGTCCAGCATGCCATGTGTGTGTGTTTAGAAAATGCAGTTCTGTTGTGCTAATCTGATCTAACAAACAAAAATAGAAAAAGAAAGTAAAACAAAAAAACCTGGCTGTTCTGGAATAGTGAAAGGGAGGGGAGTAGGGAAAAGGAGGAAGAGGAGACTCTGATGCCACAGAACCAATCAGTCCTGGAACTGCCACAGGAGAATTTACTGTACCTGAGGGCCAGCACTATGCCAGTGCAATTGGGAGCTTATTGACAGGTTTTTCCTGTCAATGGCAAGGTGTAGTCTAACCACAATTAGAAGACAGAGCAGTAACAAGAGGAAAATGGCTTCAGGCAATAGGTATCACCAAAGGTGTTATTATCAAACTTTTATGGCAGTTTAAAAGCCATATGTGATAAAGTCCAGAGAAAGAGATTTTGGGACAGCTCAGTGAAAATGCTGGTTTGGCATTCAGTGCTGTGAAAATGGCAGATTCCATGCTTGATGTAAATAGAAAAGTTATAGATAATATCATATTGCATACAGATCTATGTTGCAACCACACTTGGAATACTGGGAACAGTTCTCATTACCACACCTGAAAACTGATACTTTATTAGAACTATAAATGAGCAACACAATTATGAAGAGGCTAGAGAATGACCTTAACAAAAACAAGTTACAAAGATGAGGGTTGTTTACCTTTTTTTTAAAAAAAAAAGGCAGATGAGGAAGGACATGATAGGAGAGCATAAATATTATGTACAGTGTGGAACAAATGGGTAGAAACATATTTTTTTAACCTTCTCTCACAAGGGGTAATCTTCCAAGAACATCTAGTGAAGCTGAATGGTAGGCTATTTGGGACAGATGAAAGGAAGCACTTCTTCACAAAGCATGGAACTAAAACTGTGAGGTCTGCTACTATATGATGCACTGATGGCCACCATCAACTTGGAACAGTCTTGGATGGGGATTGGACAGATTCATGGAGAAAAATGCTATCAATGCCTACTAGTCATGTTGGCTATACATTATCACCAGTATGGGAGGCAGTATATTGGGGACACTATATCAGTTTCCAAGGGAACAAGAGTATGAGGATGCTACAATTCAAAAAGCGTGTCCAGAGAAGGGCAACCAAAATGGTGAAGGGTCTGGAAACCGTACCCTATGAGGAGAGAGTTAAGGAGCTAGATATGTTTAGCATGGAGAAGAGAATGTTAAGAGGCGATATGACAGCCCTGTTTAAGTATTTGAAGAGGTGTCGTATTGAGGATGGAGCAAGCTTATTTTCTGCTGCTCCAGAGAATAGGACTCGGAGCAATGGATGTAAGCTACAGGAAAAGAGATTCCACCTCAACATTAAGAGGAACTCCCTGACAGTAAGAGATATTTGACAGTGTAGCAGTCCCTCTGAGAGTAGTGAGGTCTACTTCTTTGAAGGTTTTTAAGCAGAGGCTGGATGGCCATCTGTCGGGGGTGCTTTGATTGTGAGTTCCTGCATGGCAGGAGGTTGGACTGGATAGCCCTTGTGGTCTCTTCTAACTCTGTGATTCTGTGATTCTATAGTACTCTTGTTCTGCTACTAGACCAGATAGGTCTGGGGTCCAATCTAGCATGTTCTTTCATGTTCCTGTCAAAAGTTCACTTCAACTAATCTCTTTATCCATAGATTTTTTATCCACGGATTCAAGCATCCATGACTTGAAAATATTCAAAAAAAAGTATACATTCCAAATAGCAAACCTTGATTTTCAATAAGGGACACCATTTTACTATGCCATTGTATTTAATGGGACTTGAAAATCTGCAGATTTTATTATCCACTGGGGGTCCTGGAACCAAACCCCAGCGGATAACAAGGATCCATTGTATTTCTTCCCTTCCATTGCAAATATTTTTCCAAGAGTGGAGTCTGGTTAATTTTCACAGCCTAAAGTAGTTTTCTTTCTAGGGGAGCATTGTTATTTTCAATTATGTTTCATGTCCCACATCCTTTTGCTGTGATAAATAAACCACATGAAAATTCAATATAGCCCTAATTTAGAATCTACACGCCAACAACAAAGATGCATGTGTGCCACATGTTAGGCATCCCATTGTAGTCAATGTAATGGAAATTTTGTAAATCAGGGTGAGATAAGGCACAATTGTCAAGGCATGGCAAATATAGCCCAAGTTTTCATCAAATCAACTGGACTGGAAAATAATAGAACTGAAGCCCGGATTCACTCAAAAGAGTTATGGCTTAATTCTAGGCTCTGGGGTTTATTAAGAATTCCACATAGAGCAAAAGAGAAGTGGGTTACTCTAGAAAGTTGATCTTAAACTCCACTTACAAGCAAATCCTGTTGATTTCAGAGTAATATATATCCAACAACAACAACAGTTACTTAGCATAAACTCCACTGCATTCAGTGGGACTTACTCCTAAAGAGTGTTCATCAGTCTGGCTGTTCATTGATTTCTGGTCAGGTCAAGAACACTATATATATTAATAATCATAAAAGACACTGACTCAGATAGATGACACAGCATAATCAGATACAGCATAATCAGAATTACACAGAGGAATTTACTCCCAATTAAGTATGCAGAGCATTGATTAACATCAGAACCTAAAGTAATACTGAAATTTTATTCTCTAGCAATGTAGTTGTTTCTGAACTTCTTAAATATAATTTTTATGCTGAAGTATTTCTATTTTAGCAGAATTGCATTTGGAAGGATTGTCTATATGTAATAAGATATATATATATATATATATATACCTTGATTTTAGTGACTGAAAAATATTGGCCAAGATCCTGCATCAGAGGCCATGATGCATAACTCTATGATGGCAGACCTATGTTGCTGACATGATGCACACTCATACTAGTGACTTGCAATGATGCACAATAAAGCACCATGCAAGATGGATGGTCTGTTGTGCAATGAGGACTCCCACTGTGTAACTTGTACCAATGCACAATGTGTCCTGTTGTGCATTAGGACATGTTTTGCATTGGAAACATTGTGCAGAGGTCATTCTGCTGGTGACATTTGTGCAATGGTCCCAGAAATATAATTATGTCTCTGCTCTCCTCCTGAGGATATGAGCATTGAGAAATATCAAAATTCACTTTTATGTGATCATAAGTTATCTTGCAGTGAAGTAAATAACTAACAGGTTGGTAACCCTTGTCTGTAAACCTAATATATGCATTGAGGTGATTATGTGACTACAAAAATAATGCATAGGCTTTTATTAGCACTTTTCCAAAATGTTCAAACTACACTGCATATATTAATCCTGTAGTATTATAATACTTATCTTGGAATGGTAGTTCAGAATTTCTATGCAAATGTAAAACTTACCACCATGTATTTTGAAGATTTGTAGATCCATTTTATAGCAGTTCTCCAGGCATGGTTCACTTGTTCATGTTGTGCAGATATAGAATTCTTTTAATGTTATGAATTGTTAGACATGTGTAAGAGTGTTATTTAAGAAAACCATTGTTCTAGCAAGTGTAACACATTTTCTGACTGCACACACCTTAAAATGGTAGTTCTAATCCTAATTCTTGCTCATCTTGTCATCAGAATGTGAATAATCAGATCATAATGGTCACCATAAAGTAATATCCAGTAAAAGTAAAATTCACAGATGAATTTAACATGTGGGGCACTCCTACCACTGCTAGCAACCAGGCTTGCATCTCAGATGTTGATTTCTTCATTTCACCAGGACCATTGTCTGGAGTGATGAGGAGCCACAAGCAATTTCAATATAAAAACTCATACTGTATCACATAGCCTCCTCTAATCCTACAGTATTGGAGAGCTAATCTGGTGCCATAAGTAGACGTAATAGCCTGTTATAATATCCAGTGTGGGACAACTGCTTGCCACATGAGACCCCTCTGTGCACCATCTGAATACCTGGCAAGTCCTTTCTTTTATCTCACTGAAGATGTTAAGAATTGAACCTGGAGCATTCTGTATGCAAGGCATGAGGTCTACCAATGAGCTCCAAGGCAGCCTAATGAGTAATTACTCAAATTATAAAATTTATATCATTATTATTAAATATTTCTCTGCTGAATGTGCTATAGGAACATAAACAGCTAATGTGATTATCCTTCACTCCGGCTGCCTCCATGTCTTCAGTGGATGCCAGAAGCACCACCTGTCTCCCCAGTGAAGTTGCCAAATGATTCCTTTGCAACACCTCATAGGGCATATTAAAATAATCTGCTACAATGTAGTGGAATATTTAGGGGGCAACACTAATTAGCCTGTATGTTGATATTCAAGTCAATTGTGGAAGAAAGACTGCACCACATAGCTATTTTTATCTTCTTCAAAGAGGTTTCCTTGAAACCAGGACTGGGGAAATTTGTCAGGGGCTGCCATAAAAGTGACATCTGTTCCATCAAAAAACCAGGGCAAACCTGGCTCTAGGGTTTTTAATTCAGTTTGTCTCTGAATATGTTAACATGATGACAAAAAAATGATCCTGCTTTTAAAAAACAAAAACAAAACACTCCTGCCTGAATATTTGCCTGAAGAGTAGGCAGTCAACTTGCTCTTTTAATAAATTTCCTTTTAAATTCATTGAATGTAAATGTGTAGAACTGATGGTCCGGCTCAATTATTTGATTGCTGAAGAATGTTTTACTTATCAGGCTTCAATTTATTTCATTTATTTTTGGTAGCCTAAATATCTAATATAGAATTTTAGTCTGAATTTAAATTTGTAATTCCTTTGAGTAACATGTACCAGGTGATTCAAAAAGAATGGTGCAAAAGTAATGCTGTTCTTATTCAGTTTTCAACCATTCTTTTTTAAATCACCCTGTATTTTAAGATATGAATTTTCACCATGAATATGAATATAACTTTCCCAGAATAAACTTGAGTTGTAACATTTGCTTGCTATACCTTAAGTGGACAGTTGTTTATATTGATAGTGAAATGTAGTTCTTATTTATTACATCTCTACAGCTGACATTCATTCTAGTCAATGTGATTTTGCAATAGATGAAATGAAATGTGTTCTAGACAGGACATATATTTGAACTTAACTTGGTCCTAGTGGCTGTTTGTTTGTTTGTTTGTTCTGGTTACCACACTACAAAATTCTAAAATATTGCAAATTTCATTGAAATAAAACTGTCTGATTTTTATTTCAAAATTCATTTCAAAAATGTCCATGATTTAAACTGAAATTTTTAGAAGTTGTCTGCTGCTGGGCTTTCTTCTTATCCACCACCAAAACTACTACAACAACAGAAAAAAACAGACACTAGCAAGACAAGGTAAAGCACTTTCCTTTGATTCCAATAGAACAGCTTTTAGCATGTCCTCAATGTACATCAATGACACTTAATAGTGCTATCTATTTTTTAGCATTCTTAATGTTTATAAGATAAATACTGGCATGGGTATGTAATGAAAAATATTCTTTATATTCTAAAGAAGCAGGTTTTCATATTTCTGGTGTTCTCTCTTAGATATAAACAATGATTTTTCTGGACCTAGTCCTAAATGCACTGAGAACCAGTATGGTGTAGTGGTTTGAGTGTTGGACTACAACTCTGGAGACCAGGATTTAATCACCAGATCAGCCATGCAACCCACTGTGTGACCTTGGGCAAGTCACATGCTCTCAGCCTTGGCATAAAGTAATGGAAAACCTCATCTGAACAAATCTTGCCAAGAAAGCCCCATGATAGGTTTACCTTAGAGTCACCATAAGTTGGAAATGATTTGAAGGCACACAACAAGTATGACATTCCAAGGCTTCATAGGAAAAAAATATTTCTACTAGAGCAGGGGTCAGCAACCTATGGCCTGCAGGCTGAGTGTGCGGAGGCCTTCGGACCGGCCCATGGCTGGTCCTGCCACCGCCGCCGCCACGCATGAGCGCAGGCACCATTTTGGCATCCAAAATGGCGCCCGCGCTTGGGCATGATGGCAGGCGCCATTTTGGAATGCCCAACAGTGCTGGCAGCACCGTTGGGCATTCTAAAATGGCACACGACGGTGTGCGCATGCGTGCGCAAGCATGGGTGCCATTTTGGATGCCAATATGGCACCCGCGCTCGTGTTCGCATGTGCACGGCAGCAGGCGCCATTTCCCCCCCTCCCGGCCCCCAGCAACAAAAAGTTGCTGACCCCTGTACTAGAGTCATCATATACACATGGTGAGGCAATGGACTGCCTTGGAAACTGAAAGAACCAATAATGGATTGGCTGTAACTGCAAGAACAGTTAGGTTGGCTTTCTGTAGTGGTGCACTCAAAAGTCAAAATGTCAATTCCCTTTGGATAGAAACTTACCAAGGCTCGGACATGAGAGGCAGGGAATGAGACTGACTTTTAGATCTCAGTATTCTACACACTGTCCATACTAAGAGAGCCACAATGGGTGTGTGGCTTGAGTATTGGATTAAGTTTCTGGGAGACCGGGCTCAGCCATGTAACCCAGTGGGTAACCTTGGGCAAGTCCAACTCTCTCAGCCTCAGAAGAAGACAATGGCAAACCCCCTTTGGATAAGTCTTGCCAAGAAAACTCCATTATAGGTTTGCTTTAGGGTCGGCGTAAATCAACAGTAACTTGAAGGCATGCAACAACAATCAAAGGAGGAGGAGCCTGCCTACAAAAGATATCCTGCCCACCATATACCATCTTAACTAAAGACTGAAACAACATGTATGCATCTAAGTAACATCTCCAATTGTTTTTCTCCTGTTTGGTTTGTAACATCATGCCTGATGAAGAAGCCCATGGAGCTTCGAAAGCTTGCAACAAGTATATTGTACATTTTGGTTGGCCAATAAAGGTATCACTGATGGATTTTTTTTTAACATACTTCTAAAGTTTCTTTCACTGATATCTCTGGCCAAGACATTGGGATTATCCTTACATCCCCCAACATGGGGGGTCTCATGTATGCTACTGAAATCCACTTCCAATTTACCCAACTATAGGCATGCAGAAATGAAGGCATACTGGACTTGATACCAATCATCCATTTCAAAAGAAAATTGTATCAGTGTTGACTATTGGCTTTTAGGTCACTGGGACAGTGAAGCCACTCCAGGTTTCAATGCTGGCTATAAAAAAGCTCTTTTAATCATAATCCTATTCTAACTCCTATTCCTTTCAAGTTTGCCAAAACCTGGAATGATTTCACAATATGATTGATGAGGAGGCACCAGCTGCCACCGGTTGTTACTTCTCAGTAATACTAACCTGGCAGGAAGAAATCTTAGCACTAGGACAGTGCTAGAAAAGAAATTTAAAGATTAGTGTCACTTTGGAACTTTGCATTAATTTAAAGGGCAGGTTATAATCCTTTGAAATATTATGCAATCTGTTTGACATGGCAAGCTGCTTTGGGTCCTGCCTGGGAGAAAGATAGCATATAAATAAATAAATATTTATAAAATAATAAAATACATAAATAAAATAATAAAAGAAGTTCTAGAACCAAATAATATTTTAAAATGAGAATAAATCTGGCAGATTTATTATACAATGCTTCAAACAGCTAAAAAAAAAATCTTAAGAATTCTCTTTGTAGCCCTCCTAGGAATATCAGATTCTAATATGTCTCAGGCATAATTGGAAGTTACGTTTTGCATTTCAGGGCCAGGCATTTTTGGTTGCCAAATTTGCAGCCTAGGAATAAACGTATAATGTACAGAGTATTGATGTAACATATAGAGTACAGTATAGAGGCTATAAGATACAATAAAGAAAGCAAGATGTATTAGAGTGTATGTATGTATCCATGAGAAGTTTGATATACCTTAAGTCCGGGAAAATGCCTACTCAAATGTCAACAAAATATGACTGAGTATAACTTCATGCTGTGGGTGTGAGTAGATGTGACTTTTAATAACCTTTAGCAGATGTATGTGCTCACTTGTAATCAATATAAAAGGACCTCCAGTAGATTTGACCAAAATAACATCCTAGCAACTGTTGTAATGGCTATTATAATCAGAATGGCAGGCAGCCAAAGACTCCAACTGTACATGAGGTACACTTATATCTAAAGATCTCCATTTTGATTGGATAATTATAAGCAAAGTATAGTCAGATGTTTGTTTTGATTCATTTTGATCAGACTTCTGCTGGGGAAAGACTTTCTGCTGGAGGGAGGCTAGGCTGCTGAGGCAGGGGCTGTGCCTCAGTGGGTCCCACACAGCTAGGTCCAGGTTCAGCTAGGTCTATGGGAGCTGGTAGCACCAAGCTAGGACCTGGCTCCACGTCCTCCCCCTCAGAGTCCTCCAAGTCCTCAACCTGGCTGTCCCTGACAGTAACTCAAAAAAGTAACTTTTCCCAGTTCTTACTTCAGAAAAATCATGCTGGGAAAATGAATTCAACATCAGAAACAGAATGTTGAAGATAATCTAGTGCAGCACACAGATGTGGTGGTGATGATACTAGGAAAAGATACTAGGTGATATAATGTATGCCAGAATTAAACATTGGGGTTTTTAAAAGTATAATTAATGAGTCAATTTTGTATTTTTATGGCACCATAACTGTAAACTGAAAGTGCTTATTGATCCCCAAATTAAAGGATTCTTTTTTTAAAAAAAATTGAGTCTGGAAACCAATGCAGAGTGAGCTCCATTTCAAAAACAATTAGACTTACCTCTGAATAGGCATGGATTGTGTTGTACATTTATTTATTTATATCTTCATCAAAGAACATGATGATTATTTTAGCCAGAAACTGACAAATAGTTTTCCTGCTCTGCATTTTTTTTAAAAAAAATAATGATAAATTATTCTGTTTGTGTTCTTTTCTTTGTGCAAGTAGAAAGACTTATCTCATCAAAGAGAGAGTGATAATCAAAAGTTGACTCCCCCCAGTCTTATATCCTTTTGGACTCCTGAATGTCTATTTCCTTACTAAGAGCAATTGCAATTTCACTGAACTGTGTGAGAAGCTGAGTTATATTAATGCATTCTGACAAGGAAAGATCTGACATATGTGCAGCAGTAGATGGGTTTGGTACCATCAAGGTCCTTGTAAGTTCTTCAAACATCAAATACCAGTATCTCACTGAAACATCAAGATATTACAGAAATATAAAATACAGAGTAATTTACTTAGTTATTTATCATTAAATATGAAACCAGATGAAGCCTTTTATTTAAATCTTAGCTTGTTTTAGCAGTGAATACATTTTAATTGTTGGACAATATTTTATAATTTTAAAAAATAGCAGGGATGAATTGGCTCCCCTAGTTCTGTTAAAACTATTGTTTAGAATATGGTTTGACCATGCCATGAAGTCACACCCTCACCCTGAACTAGGGGCATGGGTATGGGGTGTGTGTCTCTAAATAAGAAGTCCGCTCCCCATGAAAATTTCCTTCAGTCCTCAAATGATTAGTATTGCGGGGAGTGGGATTTTGGAAACTGTTCACACCTAAAACTCTTCTATTTGCTTTGTTACCATTCCCTTGGTAACTTTGACTGCCCCTTCTCCTTAAGCCAACATTTTATTTCTGAATGCTTGACAACAAATTAAGAAACTGCAGTGCTAGAAAATTGCAGAATGAAAGAAAATTTCATTTGATGGCAGCAGAATTCTTGGGGGGGGGGGACATGTGTTCATGTTGCTCCCATCACCACCACCATAACTACACATCTCTACTGAAGGATGGATGATGTATCTTCCAGTTCTATGTGGCTACTACTATTATTGTTCAGAATCTGTTGCATGGCATTGTCTAATCATAGCTTGGAGCTATGCCATTTATTCGCTCCAAATTAACAATGTGGAATGTTTTATCACTCATCTTTCCACTATTTACTTGCTACTCTTATTAATTACTTTATAAAATGCAATTCTATTAGCAACAGAGAAGACAAATTTAAAACAAATAAAATACTACAACAAACAATAATATTCAAATCTAGCAAAGAAGGATAAAATAAATATAGCACCAATTCACAAAAAAAGCTAAATCCAAATGGTAAAATGCATAATCAGAGAAGGATTATTATCATTGGGGTTGTCTGCACTGGTAAAATAAAGCAGCTTCAAACCAACATGAAGCTTACCTGTCTAGGTGACTATGATGCAAAAATGGGTGGAAACTGACATGAAGCTGTGCTCCAGGGATAAAAACCAGAACAAAAAGAAGCTCTGATACTCTGCCTTAACACGAAAAATTTACATCATCACACATGCATATAAACAGCATTGTGCAAATGTGGGAATGCGGGAAAGCCAAGGCAGTGTACAGAGGCAGTCTGAAGCATGCACCCTGGGACCAGTGAGTCACCAGCACTATTGCTCACCATAGGTTTTTTTTTCATTTGAGTATACAGGTGCACCATCAGCTCTTCATACTATCAAGCTGTTACACACCCAATGTTGCAAAAGAAGGCAAACAACAAACACATTGCAGTGGATGGAATTAAAACATACACAAACCAGACAGATCAACAGGAGGGCATGGGGTGAAAGGGGACAAGGGGACATGTATGGGGGGCCCTCCATGATTTTGCATTGCCAGTGTGGTCACTGCACACACCAATGCACTGTAGCTGGTCACATGGAGCATGTAGCTGGTCACATGGAGCATCCAGTGGGATGGCAGCTGGATGGGAAGAGGGAGGTAATTTTGGTCTTTGGTGGTGTGTTGTATGATGGTGTATGAAGGGGGGAGGCAAAAGAAACCCAGACATTATGTGATGCAGACTGCCCATGGGTGTTCAGCCCACCTTTGGAGTGGACTGGGTAGACAATCCAACAGATTTGGGAAATCCAGGTTTGTCTGCTCAGCTTCATTACCATCATCATCTTAATATGAAATTTAAATGCCCTAGAAGAATAAAACTATCATAGCTTGGAGTAAACATTATTTTATGCTGGCTGTCCGCACTGCTTTGGAAAGCATTCTGCAATAGAGAACTACTACCAATAAGGATCATCTTGGCTACATTGTTTTCCAGGTTCTAATGCACAGGCCTGAATTTTATTGCTGAGGCCAACTGG
>CM034706.1:67330376-67342523 GCA_020142125.1 Phrynosoma platyrhinos | reverse complement strand
TTCCCATGATTCCTTAGCACTGTTAAAGTGGCTTCAATTTGCACTATTTCTGGCAGTCTGCAAAGACGTCTGTTCTAATTGGGACTAATCAACAGGATAAATCAAAGAAATCTACTCTAAATTGAAGCCAGTATCTGGTGTTACTAATGAACTGGATGCAGGCATACAAATTGAAGGTTAATCCAGATGAATCAGAAGTGTTCCTGGTCATTTGAGATGCAGATCAAGAAAGAAAGACTTAGGGCCTTTGCAGATTGCCAGAAATAGTGCACATTAAATTGAGGCACTGCCCTGGCTCAGTGCTAGGGAATCATAGGAACTATAATTTATTGTGGCACCAGAGCTCTCTGACAGAGAAGGCTCAATGTCTCAGAAAAAATACAATTCCCATGATTCCCTTGCACTGAGCCAGAGCAGTGCCTCAATTTAATGTGCACTATTTCTGGCAGTCTGCAAAGGCCTTTAGTTACACAACTGTATGTGGGGTTGCCTCCTCAAAGGTTTGTCAACTTTCCCTATCTAGAAATGCTGTGGCCATACTTTTTACTGGAGCTATTTACAGGGAATGTGAATATCCATTGTTTGAATAGCTTTGCTGTCTTATCTTTTTGTTTCCTGGTCCAGTTAATAATATAGGCAATGACCTACTTGCTTGGGTCCAAATTAACTGAAGAACTGTACTCCTAACACATGTGCCTGCCTAGCATCTTTTGGGGGAAAGCCTACTTTCAGGCCCACTACTCTTAGGACCTTATCACACGCTAGCCACGAAGCGAAAAGTAACCGAAATAAGAATAAATTCAGTTCTATACCGAAATGAACTGAATTTCGCCTGCGCGACCATTGCACAATGATTCCGAAAGCTCCCTTGTACTTCCCCGAAAAACCGAATGTCAAAAGATCTCAATTCGTTATGGATTAGCTCCGGGTTCTGTCGAGTTTCAGTGCAACGTCGTGTGTAAACCCGGAGAAACAATACAGATTAGCTCCGGGTTCTGTCAAGTTTCGGTGTAACGTCGTGTGTAAACACGGGGAAATAATATGTATTAGCTACGGATACCCTTTGGATTAGGTCTGCTTTAGACCCTGTGTGATAAGGTCCTTAGAGGGATTTTTGGGCAATATAAGAGGACCACTCCCACAACCTGGAACCCCCTGCCGAGGAAGGCTACCCTCCTCCCTGCTTCATTCTCCTTTGGCAATTACACTGGGTTGTGTAATTTTTTTTCCAGGTGGATTCTGCCTTCTGTATTGTTTTTGTGTGCATTTTGATTTATTTGACTTGTCCATAATTGTTTTTTAAAGTTGCTTTTAAAATTTAGTTGGTACTTTTAATTGGTACGGTAGTTCTGTACATTTTATTTTCAGTGACCTTGAGTCCTATTTGGAGGGAGAAAGGTGAGGCATAAATCTGCCAAACAAAGAAGCAACAGTGAGGCTTGGGGAAGACTTTATAGTTTAATTTGTTGCAAAGTTCCTTAGCATATATTTCATACTCCTGGGCAGAGATGATCAGAGGATGTTAGGAAATATCTATGTATTTCTGATGGTATCCCCTATGCTCAGTTGTGTCCCCTAGACATAGTATGAAAGTACTGTATTTCATTTAGTATTTATCATCAATAAACTTTTTTAAAAGAGAAATCTTCTGAAGCATGCCATACAAATTCACCTGCATACTTTGGTTTTGCAAAAAGATACACATTGTAAAAGCAAACTTCACAAATAAATCCACAGCACTTACTTGTTTGCATCTTCTTTTTAAAAACTAGTCTCTCTGCGTTATTGTTGGTCTCTCTGTGTTATTATATCCCATCCTTATTCCAAGGAGCTCAAGATGAAATGGATGGGGTATAGCCTTGTATCCCACACAAGAAGGCCTGTGAATTTGCTTAGTCGTAAACAACATGAGTAGCCCATGGTCAACCAGGGAACTCCTTGGTTCAAGTCCAACACCATTATAGTGACGTGGGAGACTTGGAACAGCACTTCCCTAACCAGCCCACAATTGGTCTCTCCAATTCCCCTCCCTGTAGTAGTAAGCCTTATAGGAAGCATTCCAGTGGGATCTTCTGAAAAGCACCACCAATCCATGGCAGCAATGGGGGGGAGAGAGAAGTTGCAGCTTGCTGCACAGGGCTGGATGGAGCGGGAAAGGGAAGCCTTAGTATATTGTGTATGACTTGTGTGTGTATGAATGGGGAGTACAGTGGGCTCTTGTATCTGCTGGAGTTTGGTTCTAGGATACCTGTGGATCCCAAAATATTTGGATCCCAAATCCCATTATATACAGTGGTGTAGTAAAATGATGTCCCACATATAAAATGGCAAAAATCAATTGGGATTTTTTAAATATTTAAATATTTTCAAGTTGTGGATGGTTAAATCCGTGGATACAGAATCCATGGATATGGAAGAACCAACTGTTCAGGCATGGGATGTATATGTTGAGTGTCCCCACCCAGTGCTGGTCCTAAAATTGCTTGTGAGGAAATACTTGCCTAAGGATTTAAGATCCCCCCCTTCCTCTTCTGTAAGGAGTTCCAGTCAAATATGGGCATGATACCTTCCACTCCACTAGATAAAAAGCACTTCACAGGCCAAAGCTGATTGTACACCTAATCAGAGAGCTTGCACACACCAGCAATGCAATATTCATTACCTAACAGAAAGCTCTGATTTCATGTGACTGTCAAGATCAATGTGTTTAATTAATTCTGTATAGGTGTGTTTACATGGGAAATAGTTTCTGAATCCTGGTGGTTCTATTTTTAATTTCCCTGTTTTTGCTCAGGCTGTATGAATGCCATACTTTTCATTGCCAAAATACTTAGAATGTTTTATTTTTGTTATTTGCTCTTGAAAAGTACCCACCACAATTATGTTGATCCCTGTAAGTTGAACATAATAGCATCTTTATAGACTATAGCAGAAAAAGCACTTTGTTTGGGGGCGGGGAGGGTGACTGTAACATATTACTAAATGAGAAATGCTAACTTATTCACTGAATACCATGGTGGGGGGAGAAACTGTGGATCTCCTGTGTGTTTGAATGTGGCTCTACCCTAAGAACATAAAAATTGGGTGGCACACATTGATTTTTAAAAACAAAATCAGTGTATGGATGAGTGTAGAATACATTCTACTGATGGCTTATCTTTCCAGAGATTCTCTCCCCAAACACTTCAGCTGAGTCCTGATAGTGAAATTGATTGATTGTGTCTTGGTAAATTGCACTTTCTGCATGATTAGAGCATTTTCATGTCCCACCCAGATCATTTCTACTGTGTCCCTTAGCAAGTGGACAGGTGAGGGTAGGGTGTGGTGCAAAACGAAGAAAGAGAGCATTTTCCTGGCATCTCTCTCTCTTTCTCTCTCTCTTTTAACATGCTGTCAAGCCTCACCCTCTCCATCTGGGTATGACAAAAGTTATGAAGCTGAAAATGTTGGTTCAGCTCCATGCAGCAATTTTAGGGGCAATTACTTCTTCACCAGACACTGAAATTACAATTCTTCAGGCGTTAGCTCTGAATATTTTGTGGATATTCTATTTTTAAAGCAGAATTCTTAAATCAATACACCTTCCACTCCCACCCCCCAAATATCTATTATTGGAAAATAGCACTAACTGCCCAACATATTATTTCCCAGCTTACTTGGTAGTCAGTGAAGCAACTTCATCCAACTTCATGGTAGAGTTACCTTCATCAATGCATTTGGTGGCTCATTCTTCAGTGCAGGTAAAAGTGAGAATAATGCTTTGGGTTTTTTAAAGAACGTGATGACTCATATTTTATCCATCCAAATTATGGATGAGAAAAGTGAGAATGATTAAATGAGTTTATCTTCTATGGCTTATCTTTCCAGAGCTTCTCTCCCCGAGCATTTCAGCTGAGTCTTGATAGTAAAATTGATTGTATCTTGGTAAATTGCACTTTCTGCATGATCGGAGCATTTTCATGTCCCACTCAGATCATGGCTACTTTGCCCCTTAATAAGTGGACAGGTGGGGTGTGGGGTGCAGTGGGGTGTGGAGCAGAATAAACAGAGTACTTTCTGGGCACTTTTTCTTTTACATGGTGTCAAGCCTCATCCTCTCCATTTGTATATGATAAAAGTTATGACACTGAAAATGATGATTCAGCTCCATGCAGCAATTTTAGGGACAATTACTTTCGTTTCTGGACTATTGCTTAACATGCAATAGTTTATTATGAAAACTTCTATCTTTGCGGCAATTTAGACATGCCAAGAATGAGCAAGAGCCCAGTTGTATATTGCCACAGCAAAGGAATAATACAGATACTCAAAATTTGATTTGATGGTTACTTTACCCACAAAATATGCTAAAATAAACTGTGGATTAAGGTTTTTTGGCTGTGTTTGCTTCTTCTGTTGTCCTAATGTGTACATTTGGTATTTTTAATGTTGCCATGTGCCATAAGACACCCGGAACAGCTTTATAGATGGCAAGCTATAATTTTATTCCATTTTTAGTATATCCTTGTTTCACTGGATTAGCTAGTAACCTAAGATTTTACATGGACTATTAAAAAGAAAACTACAAGTACTTGGCAAGTTTCAGGGAGTGGGGTAATTTCCGGTATTTGAAATTCTTGATGTGTTAGAATTCCATGGTAATATAAGAAATATAAAATTCTGTTTTATATTCTGAACAGAGATGCTATCTTTTTTGGAAAGTTAATCTCACATTTTATACAATTTATATGTGCACTTCCCCCCCCCCCCCCACACTGACCATGAGTGGAGACAGTTTGTTGGGTTTCTTATGTTTTTACTTAAAAGCAGCTGTGGCACAGTATTTGACTTTGGTGTCTGCTTTCCTGCCTGTCTCTACTTCTCCTTTTTTCCTACAATTTAGAGCAGCTTCAGGAGGGTGACTTACAGTAGGGCAAAGTTGGGGAGAAGGGAGAGATTGCTCCTACTCACAATGCCACAGCAGTGACTCAGATTATACCCCTTGTTTCTTCTTATGGTTGCTTTTTGAATAAAATAATTTCCCAAGCCAATGAGAAATTTGTCATTGTCATTGTCCCACTTAATCTCTAATGTGGCCCATATATGTTGTGCAGTGGTGCTTAGGATGATGAGGTACCTTTCGCTTCACGTGCATAAATATTTAAACTGGGTAACTTGGAAAGAAGTTCAGGGGAAAAGCTAAAGAGGAACAGAATGAGAGAGAAGGAGGAGGAGAAATGCTCTTTACTTTGAAAGGAATCTCAGAAAATATAATGATGCGTAATGTCCTTGTTCTCAACTCTGTGAACAAGGTTAACATATAGGGATCAGCATATGGTAGCCTAGCAAATTTCCACACTTTAATTATATTTCAACAATGCTTGTTTGTAAACTTTTCTTGAAAACAGTTTTTTGTTTACTATTTGTGAATTGTAATAGTGAAATCTGTGTAATCAGTGTAGTCAGTATTAGCTTCTTCCTTTCCTTCTTCTTTCATACCCAGGGCTATATTCATTGCTTCTTGCTTTAATAAAACCATGGGATCCCGTTAAGATAAAATCTATATTGACAATCTATATTGTGAATAATTCCTCCAAATCAGGAGTGCAAGCCATGATTAAACTATGGTTTTTAGGCACATCAGAATGCAGTCATTCTTTCTAAATCCAAATAATAAAAACTTAATCTTGTTTACTATAGCAATGATGGTTTATAGTTTCAGCTTCTTACATTCTTTTGCAAGTGACAAAATTATAATATATTTAGGTTTACAAGAGTGGGCAGTTTGCAACTCGCTCTCTACTGTTGGAGAGGGAACATAGGAAGCTGCCCTACGCTGAGTTAGACTATGAGTTTGTTTAGCCCAGTATAGTCAATGTTTACTGGTAAGCATGGCTTTCCAGGTTTTCAGATAGACTGCTTTCTTAGCTCTGCCAGGGGAACCCTGGGATCTCCTGACAGCCTCCCATCCAAGTACTAACCAAATCTGACCCTGCTTAGTTCCTGAAATCTTCCAAAACTGGATGTGTTCAGTGTGGCAGGATCACACAATATAACTCTGCTCCTTCGCAGCATATGGTGTGGTGCTCCAATTTCTGTAGATTAGAGTAAACACCCTCCACTTTGCAGACCATCCTTCAGAACTGTAGCAAGGGAAAGCTATTTTTAATTGTGTGTATTTGTTTGTTTGTTTCTTTACAGTTCATACTGTCCTAAAAAAGGGAGTGTATGACAAGATCTCAGTACCATTAAAATGAAGAACACAAGAATGTAGTAAATGCACAATTAATAATTTAAAAGACTAAAAGCCTGTTTGAACTAAAAGCCTGTTTGAACCTTAAGCACCCACTTAATAGATATTGGATGAGTCCAGTCGTACCTTTCCAATCAGGGATGCTGTCCCAAAAAGGCCTTGTCTTGCATCTCTACCAGTGGCATCTGTTTTAATGGGGAGATCTAGAGCAGGGCTTCCTAAGACAACTGCAGTTGATGGGTTCATATGGGAGAAAAATGTTCTCAAATCATCTGTTCCCATATTGTTTTTGGCTTTGTAGTGGCCGCAGAAATGAAATGGAAGGTGGTATTAGCAATTTACATTTCTGTATCACTTAATAGTGAATTCAGCACTCTCTAAACCAGGGGTCGGCAACCTTCCCTTACCTGGGGCCGGTCCCTTCCAGTGGGCCCTTCTGGCTGGCCGGGAAGGGGGGGGAATGGTGGCTCACATGCGCGCGCGTACCCCCCACCACTGTGCACTTCACAGCTGCCATTTTGGCAATCAAAATGGCGCCCGCGACTTGTTTGTGCATGTGCAGTATTGCTGTGCATGTGCAAGCGAGTCACAGCAGCACGGTATCCAGAATGTGCAGCAGCGGCGGCCGGCAAGCAGGGGTCCGCGGGCCGGATGCGGCCCGCAGGCCGTAGGTTGCCAACCCCTGCTCTAAGCTGTTTATAATCTGTAAGCCAATTTCTTCCAACAAGCTGGGTACTCATTTTTACTGACCTACAAAAGGATGGAAGGCTGTCAACCTTGGAGCCCTGGGATAGTTGGCTGCTGTACCAGCATTTAACTACTGTGCCACCAGAACTCCTTATACTAGGAAAGCTCCACTGGCCAATGCTACTGGCAAATGATTTGTTGTTGTTGTGTGCCTTCAAGCCATTTCAGACTTACAATAACCCTAAAGTGAACCTAACATGGGGTTGTCTTGGCAAGATTAGTTCAGAGGGCCCTTGCCTTCTACTGAGGCTGAGAGAGTATGATAGCAAAGGACAATTTCTTCCACACAATGAGATAGTCCTACCTGGACTTTTCTTGAGAGCCAGCATGAGGCAAGAGTCTGAGCACTGGACTATGACTCTGGAACTACAATTTGAATACCTGCACAGCCATGGAAAACCCCTGGGGGACCTTGCTCAAGTCATATTCTGTCAGCCTCAGAGGAAGGCAAAGACAAACCTGCTCTGAACAAATCTTGCCAAAAAAAACCCCTGTGATAACCTTTTGGTTGTTGTTGTCTGCTTTCAAGTAGTTTCTGACTTATGGTGAACCTAAGGTGAACCTCTCATAGGGTTTTCATGGCAAGATTTGTAAAGAGTAGGTTTGTCATTGCACATGTGACATGCCCAAGATCACCCAGTGGGTCTCATGCCCAAGTGGGAAATCTAACCCTGGTCTCCAGAGTCACAATCCGACACACAAACCACTATACCATGCTGGAGTTGCCATAAGTTGGAAATGACTTGAATACACACAACTTTCTCTGCTATTACTCTCCTCATAGATTGAGAGAAATGAGGGGAAACTGCCAAGGTCTTTTCCTCATTCCAGAAATCAATCATTATTTTGACCATCCTCTCCCTGCCTAGGAGGTCTTGGGGCATCTGACAGTGGTCAGCCACATCTCTGCACTATTCTATGTCTTCACCTCATTTCTTGAAAGTCTTGGATCCAGTAGAACAGTGATCACTGATTTCTCACTGGGTCTTGCTGGGTCAGAAATAATCCACTACAAATTCAGTGTAACAACAATTTGGCCTGTCTGCAACTCTGGGTATATTTGTAATTCTTTTAATGAAGTGACTGTGGCTATACTTTCACCAAGTATAATGTGAATGTACCTTTATAGAACCTGTTCAGAATATAAAATTATGTATTTACATGCTAATTTTGGGGTATCTTTTCAAACTAACAGCTTCAACACAATGTCCTCATGACTTCAAAATTTCTGGAAATGTTACATCTGTTACCCTGAACATTTATATAGAATATCTCAATAAAGTGCCAAATAATAGCCATTTGCGAAGCATAACAAAGGACTATCTAGATTAAGCCTTTGGCAAGTTTATATAAGTTAGAGGGACAGTGGTTCTCTTTTCAGGAAAAAGTTAGATTGCACCCAGGAAAAGCAAGAGGATCACTTACGAAAGAAATTCCTGCATCTATTTTTTTTTTAAAAAAACCTGACCTACTATAATGGTGTCCAAAATTGTACCATCTTCACTTTACTTACTCTTATCCAGAAAATGAACAATACATGCTGTTGGTTGGCCAGTTTCCAAATATATTGTATGCAACCTAATGTATCTATCCATCCACCCATACGTACATACTCTCTCACACACAGATACACTCTCTTCACTGGTGCATACACATGTTCATATTATTTATGAATAATATTTAAAATGGACAGTTACCCAGTTTCTTTTTTTCTGGATCTCATAACTGGTATTTTTCCTTCCAGCAGTTAGTAAGTGAACAGTGTAACTACAATAGCAAGCTAATCCATTTAATCTCTTGTTTTGACAGCTATTTCAGGGATGTAAAGTAGAAGCATAGATTTGAGTCTCTTTGGATTTATATTTAGAGTAAGTGTCAAAAGTGATACAGAACTACCATTCCAGTCTTCAAAAAGATGTTTAGCTGCTTGATATGTGGGGAGTGGTTTGGCTCTCTAGATGTCACTACTGCTATTTCCAATAGTATGTATTTCCCTTAAAGTTTCTGTAGGATAGTTTCCCACTACTCTGTACTGGATCTCCTCAGATTGTGCCCTGGCATGTTGTTAATTATATGGACATGGTGGATGTTTAAGGAATTTAGTATTTGTGAATTGCAATAGGAAACTTTTCTAATCTGCACCTCATGAAGTAGTGGGTTCACTGGAGCCTAGTTATTAAAGAGATCTCATATGCTAGTCTTGCAAAGATAGTACTTAGCTATTTAAATGTATGAAAATATGAATTTAAATGCACCAACCCAATGCTCCAATGTATTGGAGGAAGTGTTTCAGAAATAGATTAATGAGAGAACAGGATTATGGGTAAAATATGGCAAAGGGATACAGAATCTGATAGTCTGCTCTTAAAGACTCCTCTTGCGTTGCTTTCTGTAACAAGTGCAATGATAATGTGGTTTGCCATGTACATTTTAGCCTGTTTAACACATGTGAACAGAAAGAGAGGATGGTGTTTTAAGCTGGCTGAATTGGCCATATCATTATAAATGTGTGATCATGTTTTCTTAGCATTTTCCTATATAAAATGAACTTCCTCTAATAGTTGGAAGAGTACAGGTAGGTTAGAAACTTTTAATGCCAAAGTGCTTGGTTCCTGTTTTTTAGTCTGCAAGACCTCTCCCACCAGCAAGTAGTCCTGTGATGTTTTTTGCAATGTTCCTTGCTGGTGGAAGGGGACTGTTCTCATCATCTTGCATGGCTCCATTCTGTTGCTCCAGACATCTGGCTGGCTTTTAAGATGGGCTTCAGGAGTCATTTGTGGTTGTTGCAATAGTGTCATGATCAAAAAAAAAAAAAAAAAAAGAAACTGTTACAATGTCCAAACTTTAACTAACATCATAACTGACTAACAGAATGCCAGCTAGAGTTCTGAGATACAGGAATCATGCCCATGTTTTTGGAGTGTGAATATGACGTTTTTCACTGTACCAGAAGTTCCTACAAACTTCAGGCTGGTAAATAAACTTCTTCAGTGTCAGGATTTATTATTGGAGTGTCAGTGTAATTCTTTTGATATTGAGAGAAAGGACCACTTCAGCATTAATAAAATTCACATTCTTTCTTATGTCAATTATAACTAGGGGTTGGACTGAATTAGGGATTTCCCTGGAAACTATCTTAGAGCATGCCTGACCTGTCCCATTGACAAGATCCCATTAAGCTGAACTAACTTCCTGTGGATTTAACCCAATTTGTTTGTGACAAAATACAAACACTTTAATTACATTTTGATTATGATATTTTATTTCCAGTGGTTAAACAGCTCACAGAATGGTAAGGAATAGGTAGCTCTATACATATTTGAGCTTTCTTTTCTTTTCTTTTTTACACATAGAAACTTTTCTTTTTTTATGTCCATTTTTGTTGTCTTTACATCTACACTGTTATAATCTTGCTCAGTACATTAGAAGTTATTTTTGGTACATTTTGTTTCTTTATGAGAACTCCATTGTGGTGCTTAAAACCTTTGTACTTGCAAGTCCAGCTGGAATAATGGTGCTGGAATAACCCAGAAAAAGTCTCAGTTATAAATGAGCATCAGGAATTAAGTGTATGAACTTGCTTTGAACATGTAGTTTATATGATGCTTATCCAGGGTTTAGAGAAAAGGGAGTTAACTCTCAACTGGAAATGCTGTTAGAAGTGTAATATCCATTTTCTTCCTCTTTGAAGTTTACCTTCTTTTAAAATTTTGCTATATCTCCATTTCCATCCACCTACTCCAAATCTCAGTACCAGGATAAGATTTTTGTAACCTTCAAAATCACTTAGAAGTTAGAGAATCTATACTTTAGATTTTAAAGAAAAGATGAGAAAACTACAAAATCAGTTGTCATGGAAAATATAACCGATATTGGCCTTGGTGCTATTGCATGCCACAGTTATTTCTGAAACTTGGGGCCTTTGCAGACTGCCAGAAATAGTGCAAATTGAGTCCACTTTAACTGCCCTGACTCAGTGCTAGGGAATCATGGGAACTGTAGTTTATTGTGGCACCAGTGCTCTCTGACAGAGAAGGCTCAATGTCTGAGAAAAAAATACAATTCCCATGATCCCCTAGCACTGAGCCAGGACAGTTAAAGTGGAGTCAATTTGCACTATTTCTAGCAGTCTGCAAAGACCCTTAGTGAAAATCTGCCCATGTCCTGAAAACACTATTTCTCCTAACAATGTATCAACCTCTCTTTTTTATCTGTTTGTTTCTAGTATGGCTTTCAAACTGGTTGCCAGCTACTTTTTCTTTGTTTTGCTTCCATTTCAGAAATATATACATTGTAGTGAAAATGTGGCTAAAACACCTCTATGATAGTAGCATAAATAATCTGGAGTCATTTGAAGTTGTGGTACTCAGTTTTCATTTTACCAGATCTGTTCTTGTGATGAAAACACAAGAACAAATTGTGAACACACCATGAGGACAGTGTTGATTGACTGTAGTTGTCCCCTCCCCCCCCCACACACAAAGTACATACATTTCTGGAGGGAAGAACTTTTTCTCTTTACTCACCATGAAGTATGGGCCTCGGCAGATGGCTTATTAAGCCGTCCTGGAGGCAGGGAAGAGGAGGGGCAGCCGCATGCTCGGCACCCCTTCCTCCTCCCGAGGTTGCCCTCGGAGCCGCCGGCCCTCCACACAGCTGGCACTCCTTGGGCAACCTCCCGCTGCAGCGTCCGGACACGCTGCGGCGGATAAGTCAGTGAAAGTGTGCCTCACGCTTTTGAGGCGCACTTTCGCTGACTTGTGAAGGGAGCGCTATTTTAGCACTCCTTTCAGGGACAGGGAAGGAGCACCGCAGGATCGAGGCGTGGGGATGCCTCGGTCCTGCGGCGCTCCTTCCCACGGCGGCCCAGAGCCGCCAGTCTGCTTCCCCCCTATATCTTCTTTGTTTTGTTAATCAACTGGATGTTGCCTTATTGCATTATCAGTTGTTTCATCACAGTACATGGAACATTGCTGTCTTCTAAAAGTCTGACTTTTCCCTGGGCTTCTCCTTAATGCTTAAACTTGGGCTAGTTTGCTTCATCCTCTTGGTTCATTTACCTTGAGTGCATCCACACTGTAGAAATAATGCAGTTTGACCCCACTTTAACTACCATGGCTCCATCCTTCAAAATCCTCGGATTGGTAGTTTTTTGAAGCACTAGCACA
>CM034706.1:67280020-67290458 GCA_020142125.1 Phrynosoma platyrhinos | reverse complement strand
TTGGATGTTTTGTTTTTAGTTGTTTGTTTTATTGATTGTATTATGATTGAATTCTTCCAATACTTTTTTACAAGATGAGTGGGTAAGGGGGTTGATGGTTTTATTGTATTGATGTTTTACTGTAAGCCGCCCCAATTGCATTGCAGAGGGGTGGGATAAAAATGAACTATTATTATTATTATTATTATTATTAAAATTTGGCTCATTTTTAGCCAGAGATTCCATTGCTCAGAAAAAATAGTCAAAACTTTGAGGACATCAGGGCCCAGGAAAGCAACGGCCCTGCAAATGTTGGGTAGTACTTCCATCATCCATCCTGGCCTGGCTGGTTGGGGCTGAGGACAATATTGTTGTGTGCCTTCAAATTGTTGCCTACTTATGTCAATTCTAAGGCAAACTTATATTTTCTTGCCAAGATTTGTTCCATGGGGATTTGCTTTCCTTTGAGACTGTGTGAATTGCCCAAGGTCACCCAGTGGGCTTCCATGACTGAGCATGGATTTGAACCCTGGACCATAGTCCAGCACTGAAACCATTACACTACACTGGCAATCTCACTAGCACTCTCCAGTCAGAGACCTAATGAGGAGAGATTGTGAAGTCATGGAAGTTATATAGTCATTCTTCTCCATCATTTTCCTCCATTCTGTGTCATCAACAGACTGTGAAAGAATGGTGGGTGGTTGTTAGTTACCCTGATTTCCCTTTGTCTTGCTGAATGTATGTGTGTGCCTTCAGCTCACCTGCCAATTTATGAATTTCATGGGGTATTCTTAAACAAGGAATACTCAGAGGTAGTTTTGCCAGTTCCTTCCTCTGAAATAGAGACTACAGCACCTAGTATTTGTTAGCAGTTTCCCATCCAAGTACTAACCAGGGCTGACCCTGTTTAGCTTCCATGATCAGGCAAGAGGCCGTTAGGGTATTTAGGCCTAGTTTAATCTTTTGTTTATTTGTCTTGTTAATTTGTCCATGTAATGAGCCTCTGCATATCAGCAAAACTTATTCTCCTGCCCCAATATTCTGTAGATGTTGTTGCTGTTGTTATTTAGGTGTTAGGTGGAAGGCAGACAATCTGAGTCAACACAGAATGGCAGAACATTGTCTCAGACCATTTTGAAGTGAGAGATGATCTCAGGATTGTTATCTACCTTCAACAGCAACAACAACAATTCTCATTTATATCCTACCTTTCTCTTGGGGCTCAAGGTGGCTAACAGCACATTTTTAAAAAATACAAATTAAAAATTATACAAAGTCATTAATAAAAGTATACATACATGAGTAATTTAAAAACTGATTAAACAATTTATAATGTTTAAACATTAAAATATTGAAATTCATGAAAAGACTATACAGAAACTGTAGGCAGTAAATAGGTGTTGTTGTTGTTGTTGTTGTTGTGTGCCTTCAAGTCATTTCTGACTTGTGGTGACCCTAAGGCAACTCTTATCACAGGACTTTCTTGCCAAGATTTGTTCGGAGGGGGTTTGCCATTGCCATCTTTTGAGGCTGAGAGAATGTGATTTTCCCAGGCTCCACTAGAAGATTTCCATGGCCAAGCAGAAATTTGAACCCTGTTATCCAGAGTCTGAGAACCTTATTGCATTAAAAAATTAGACCGGATAGAAACAGCAAGATAGAAATGACTTTCTGCTTACCTTCTTGCATCACATCATAGTACTTCTATTCTCCATGCAAAGGGAGATGGTCGTAAAAGTGTGGTTTTTGCCAAATGGATTTTTCCAACAGGACAAAAAGCATGCTTTTACGATCATTTCCTTCAAGAACAGAATGGAGTGCTTTGAAGGCATGCAGAAATGTAAACAGAAAGCTACTTCTATCTTGCTGCCTCTTGTCTTATTTTTGTAGTGCAATAAAGCTCCTAGTCTAACACCAGGCTAGCTCTAGGGGGAACAGTATTACAGCATAAGTAGCTCTCTGCAAGATAAAAGCTCATCACTGTTCATTAAACATATAGGATTTGGGTTTCCTTGATGCTCACTTGGCTCAAGTACTTACAAGCACTGAAATTTGGCACTGACCTAGATCAATGTGTGAGAATTTGCAGATACTTCATTTGCAAAAGAAGTAACAGGGCAGGCACTTCCATGGGAAATTTGATGTTCAGGATGTTTTAATTGCTTAAGTAATAAAATAAAAAATAAAATTAATTATTTAATTAATTAATAAAAGTACACAGCCATTCATTTTAATTGTGTGAATCTCAAGTCCAAAACACACCGTGGAATAATCTAGTTTGTGACTGTTTTAACTGCTCTGGCTCAGTGCTAGGGAATTTTGGAACTTGTAGTTTATTGAGGCCCCAGAGCTCTCTGAAGAGGGCTAAATGTCTCACAAAACTAGAACTCCCAGAATTCACTAGCAATTAGCCAGGGCAGTTAAGGCAGTCTCAAACTGGATTATTTCTTCAGTATGTTTTGGACCTCAGTCAGTTTGAATTACTTCACTGGACTGCAGAAGGGGAGGGGGAGAGGGAGGAATTCCATCCTCAAGACAGTCCATCTTTCCTTGTTAGACACTATGGAAGGGAAAGACTGCTGTGTGTTTTATGGCCTTGTTCAGTCACCACCAAAAGATCCATTATACTTTCAAATCAAACAATGGCATTTCATGTGCACCAGACATTGTACATAAGCATATGCAGCTACAGTAAGATCACCTAGATAACTTGATGGTCCCTATTTTAATTGTTTTAGTCTCAGTCAAAACAATTTGAATTACTCCATTGGGATTCAGAAGGAGAGGGGGACAGGCAATTCCATTCTAAAGATAAACACAGGTCATCTTTCCTTGTTAGACAATGGGAACGGAGTTTTGTGGTTCACACTGCTAATTGTAAGAAAAGTTAAGGAGGGAAAGACAGCTGGGTGTTTGTTTTATAGTCCTTATTCTCAATAATTTGTTAGGTATGGTTTGTCTTCTCTGTGTTTTGCTCTCCAGAGGGGAGTAAGAAGAGCAGTACAATTTTGGGGCCCCTTCAGAGACAGGAAGAATAAAGGGAAATGACTTGAAGGCACACAACAACAGCAGTTACAACTAACAATAACAACCCCCCTTTTAGGTTCTACAGTGTCTCCACAAATCACATATTGTGGAAAAAAAGTTAATAGCCATGTTTTGCTTCCCAGTGAAAATCAGAGATAAGTACCAACAAGATTGTCTAATCTTGATTCAGATTCAGAATCCATATTAATCTGATCTGAATTGGGTTCTGAACCAAACTGGGGACCCCTTATACAGTTGGCCCTCCATTTTTGTGGACCCACCCAACCTGCACAGATTAGTGAATATTCAAGCCCTATGGGCTTGAATGGGGCACACACCCTTGGGAGCGCACCCCATTGATTTAAATGGAGGTCGCCTCTCCATGAATATATAAAACCATGGACGTGAAGTCCGTGAGAACAGAGGGGCGACTGTACAACCCCTAGTAAAGATCATATTGCCAATTTTCTGTTTTTGTGGCTCACTTTATTTAACTATAAGCTGCAGTAAGTAATGCAAGCTGCAGTATTCCACTTTGGATAATTGATTGCACATAAATCTACTGTCTTCTGAAGAGCACATAATATATGAATACAAATGAAACCAGTAAAAAGTACAGTCACGCACTAGATCTCATTAATTACTCAGCAGCTCCTGCATTATCTTCTACCTTCTTAGTGAACATCACAAAAAGAGAACAGTTACTGCTTTAAGTTGTACCCAATAATTATGTGTGTTAATCTTTTGTTTTTAAGGAAAGCTGCTCCCTGTGTCTAGCAGTAAATTTAAATTGACTTACAGAAAATATTATGCAGTACTTTCACTGTAGCTAGGAAATGCATAAATACATTCACTGTATACGTGTGGGCAGCTTTAAGCAAATATTATTCTTATCAAGAATTTCAAATTATTCTGAAGCATTTCAAAGTGTTCCAAAACAGGTTATATTGTGCTATTAATGAATAACACAATAAATTGACTTTATTTTAAAATTATTACTGTGTAAGTAAATACTTATTGGCTTGAATATTGGTGAGTCTCTGTTTTCGCGGAGGGATCTGGAACTGATCCTCCATGAAAACAGAGGGCTGGCTGTAAATCTCATTCTCAGGAGAGTGTATTCCCTAATAGCAGAGAGATTCCTAAACATACATATTCAAAAATAGGCCTAATTGTTTTCAAGACAGCTTACTCATATGAGTAAGTTACTTTTTCTGTTCTAGTATCAGCATAGAGAATAATTGAGGACAGTTAACTGAAGACCACTACTCAGCTAGAATTCAGCAAGAATCATATGGAAAACAACAGCCAATTATTTAAGTCAGAGAACAAATCAATAGCTGATGCTTGTTTGGAACATTATGTTCAGACCAGTGATCTCATCTTAAAAAAAAAAAAAAAATAAGATACTGCAGTGAAGTCCAGAAAAGAGAAACAAAGATGACAGATTTTTTTTACAGTCCCTTGTATATTACCAAATCTTTTTTTCTTTTCTTTAATTGAAATGCAACTGGAAAATAGCTGAACATGCCATGCCAAGGCATGTATGCAGTGGATCATGTATTCCTGTTCACTTCTGTGTATAAAAGTTTAAGTTGGAAACAAATGTGGAAGTTACTCTTATATATGGTAACAATAGTTAGAATACTAATCGCAAGCAAATGGAAAACAGAGGAAATGCCTACTATTGATAGCTGGTTGTATAGATTGATTGACATATCAGAAATGGATACAAGATTACATCAATCAGAGGGGAAACAAAGTAACGAGAAAAATGAAAAATTGAAGCCTATTGTGACAAATATATGGGGAAAGTAAATTGGCTAATGTTAAAGATTTGATTAGGAAAAATAATATATAAGGAAATAGAAAAGATATTTGAGTCAATAGAGGAATCTTACGAAAATAAGAAGTTTTAGACTAACAACATATAGACGGAATATGGTGGAAATATGGATTAGAGTCAGACCAAGAGTAAACAAAACAGTAAGACTTTAAGTTAAAATCTAAAAGAGGATAAAGAATACAGATGTATATAAGATTTTTTTCTTTGTGTTTGCAAAAGTGATCTTTTCATTGCTATCATAATTATGTGGAATTAACCTTTAAGCTATGTAAGATATTTGTTGGCATACATAAATAAAAAATTTAAAAAGTTTAGGTTGTTTAAGATTAACCGAGAGCTTTCTTGACCAGCTACTCCAGAAGAATGTTGTAACACTTTCTGTTACATTCACACTTCTGTAAATTTGAGGGTGTGATAAAAGTTCTGTCCTTAAGTCCTAGAATACTTAGTTTTGAGATGAGGAAGAATGAAGTGATCTGTTTTGTTTTCTTGTTTTTTTAAAGAAAATAATTGATCAGACACAAGACACGTTAGGTTTAAACTAGCTTGTAGAAACAGAGATGGCAGACATTTATGGGGAAACAGTAGATTTCTCCAGAAGAATGATGTGTATTTGGGGTGTACCTTTAACTTTGTTTTGTGGACAATTATTTAATGTGATCAGAAATACTGTCCAAAAACTACTACTTTTCTTCTTGAGGGAAAGACACAGGGTTCCTTTATATAGCATAAGATCAGAAAAGTTACCTGCATGGAAAGCAAGCCTTCCCATTTCCTTGCAGGTCTTATTACGACACACTTCTTTACATTCCAGATTTCTTACTTTTAAAAAGTGAATGGCTTATCTCAGGTTTCATATGTGAATCTCAAATGTTGGTCCTCCAAAAGTTTTGGATTTCAGCTCGCAGAACCCAAGCTAGTTTAGGCATCTGAAAGCTGAAGTCCAAAACATCTAGAGGACCAAAGTTTGAGAACCAAGTGTCACACATAGTTTGGCCTTTTATCTGTTTACAATCCAAAACTGGAATGAGTAGAAATAGATCTGAATTGCATATATACAACACAAGTTTGTAGTTTTTCATATGAGTTGGATGAATTTGTTGCCTACCCAGGGCCTAAAGACTGGGATGCTTTCAGAATTTAGAACAGCTAAAAAATAAGGAACAAAATGAGAAAGACTAAAATAAATGAGTCATACTTGAGAAGAACCTTGCTTTTTATAAACTAAACTGCATGTGGGGAAAATAATGAGTGTAAATCTAATCTGGGTATTTAGAATCTGTTGCCAAGCAGAATCTTGCTCCAAATGTTGCTTTTGTTGAGCCTATCTCCTGCTTTCTGTTTTCCCAAGAGGTCCATGTATGCGAATTTGTTGTTTTGGCAGAATTTTTGTTATGCTCACTTCTTGTTTTAGAAAACCCAGAGACGCTTTGGTTTAACTCACAATAGTCTTGTAGACAGTGCTAGGTTAGATCTAAAACTTCTTAGCTTCCAACAGTGATATGCATTAGAGTTAGATACTTACAGACCATTGAAGTGCACCAGTACCTTTCTTTGACTTTGATAAGGCTATAACTCCTTGGAGGTGGAATCATGTGGCCTTCCAGATGGCTTATTGGAAAATTTTCATCATTCCTCACCACTGGGTTGCACACGTACAACATCTGAATGGTCCCACAATTTCCATTCCTGGGTTAAAAAATATATTAATTTCAATGAAAGTACACCAGCTAAATCACTGAGGCATATATAATTGACTAAAATGTCTCATTCATTTCAATAGACCTACTCTTGTTTGGACTAACATTGGATTTAACATTTAGATCATGCAAGGGAATCATATGCCCTCCAGATATTGGTAGACTGCAGTTTCCATGCGGTCTATTCTGCATAGCCACTGGTAAGGCATGCTGGTATTTGTGGTCCAACAACATCTGGATTTCCACCAGTGATAAGAGTTTAAGTACTATTTCTAATGCTAGAATCTGTGTTCAGAAAAATGATGGGTTGTCTTATCTACGGAGAATATCACACAAGAAGCTTAGTGTCCTCCCATCATTAAATCAGCTTTAAATCATCCTGATCACATGTCTGGGGCTCACACCCCTTCATGCTTCTGTGTGTAAAGCATAATGGAGTCATTCCCATGTGCTTGTCCCATCAGTAAAGCATAATGGAGCTGCCATTTGATAATAACAGAAGCTCCTTTTATTACCAAATGGTGACTCCATTATGCTTTACTGATGGGACAAGTGCACAGGGACAGCTCCATTGTGCTTTACACGTGGGACAAGCACATGGGAGTGTGAGTTTAGAATCAATGGGTGGTAATAGGTAATGAAAAAGACTTGCCTTTTTAAAAGTCCTGTTTAAAAATAGAGATATGTAAATTCATTGTATACTGCCCTAATGTCATTGGTAGAAGGGTACAGAGGCAGGTTTATAGTTGAACATTAAGAACACAGAAATGATGAGTCAGATTATTTATATAACTTTAAAGTAGACAATGAAGATATTGAAATAGCTCAAGATCTTCCATACCTTGGTTCAGTCATTAATCAGAGTGGAGACTACAATTAAGAAATCAGAAGAAAACTAGGACTTGGAAGGTCAGCTATGAAGGAACTAGATAAGATCCTAAGTGTAAAGATATATAGTTGAATACTAAAGTTAGGATTGTCCATGCGATCATATTTCCAATTTCTCTGTATGGCTGTGAAAGCTGTACAGTGAAGAATGATATTAAAAAAACCCAACACATTTGAAATGTGGTGCTGGAAAAAAGGTCTATGGATATTGTGAACTGCTGAAAAGACAAATAAATGGGTCTTTGAGCAAACCAAGTCTGAACTCTTCCCTAGAATCCAAGATAACTAAGGGCCTTTACAGACTGCCAGAAATAATGCAATTTGAGGCCACTTTAACTGTCCTGGCTCGATGCTAGATAATCATGGGAATTGTAGTTTTTTCTGAGACATTGGACCTTATCCCACGCTGCTCTCAAAAGTGGCAAGAAACCGTATGAGCATCATTGCAGTACTATAGCGCTAGTATAATATGGCGCTAGCGCTATAATAGCGCTATGGATAAGCTAGCGCTATTGCAATGCCCGATGAAAACAGGAATACAAAAGAACCCGAATGATGCTGCATTCCGAGCGGTTTCTTGTTGTATTCTGAGCGACGTCGTGGGATCACCCGGAAAACTATAGCGCTATAGCGCCTGATTCTTAGCCGATTCCGAGCGACGTCGTGGGATCACCCAGAAAACTATAGTGCTATAGCGCCTGATTCTTAGCCGATTCTTGCTGCTTTTGGCCCCGTGGGATAAGGTCCATAGAGCCTTCTCTGTCAGAAAGCTCTGGTGCCACAATTAACTACAGCTCCCATGATTGCCTAGCACTGAGCCAAGGCAGTTAAAGTGGTCTCAAGCTGCATTATTTCTTGCAGTCTGTAAAAGCCCTAACTTGAGATGTTCATATCATGAGAAGACATGACTTACTTAAGAAAGAGATAATGCTTTGTATGGTAGAAGGCAGCAGGAGAAGAAGAAGACTGCATTGTAGATGGATAGGCTCAACCAAGGAAGCCATGTCCCTGAGTCTATAAGACCTGACCAGGGCTGTTGATGATAAGGTGACTTGGAAGTCTCTCATTCATGGGGCGTCATAAGTTGAAGTTGAACTGATGGCATTTATCAACAACAATAGTGTGATTAGTAGGGATATGAGTTAGAATATCAACTTCCAGCTAAGCTTTAACTTCCATAGGAGGCCTGAAGGAAAATATTATTCCTCAGACCTCTGTGTAATACAGAGATGGCCTGGTTCCAAGTCATACAGGGTTATCTCCCATACGAATCTCCCTGGGCTTTGAGATCCTTGAGGAGGGCTCTTCTTTCGAATCCACTGCTTGAGAAACCACATTTGATGGATATACTTGGTGGCCACTCTGGAACTCCCTGCAGAGCGAGGTCTGTGCTGGCCTTCCCTCTCGGTTGTCTTTCCACTGCCAAGAAATTATCTCAGGCATCTAAACTGGTTTACTTTTTGGATGCTGTTCTGAGTATATTTTTTAGCAGAAATATAGGATTTTAATTTCAAAATGCCAGGAGAAAGGGGAAGTGGCAGGAGAATTGCACTTAGGACTTTCTGTGCAAAATAATGTGTTTTTTCCCACTGACCTATAGCTGCTTCCGGAAGTGTGCCAGACTGGGAGCTAATGCTCCAGGAGCAATGCTATCAGTTACAATGGGATGTGGGGGCACAAACATAGAAGTTAAGTGTGTGTGTGTTTTAATGATACATGTTTTAATCTGGTTTTAATTTTTTCTGATTGTTTATTGGTGCTTTTGTATTTTGTGGGTTTTCAGCAAAGTTTTTTAATAGTGATAAGCTGCTTTGTATCCCAAACTAGAGAGGAAAAGGTGAAATAGAAATATAGTAAAAATGACAACAAAAACAAAAAACCAATTGCTTATTTATGTTAACACCTACCAACAACAAGAACAACATCTGATTGTTTATTTATGTTAACACCTACCATTTTGTTCTACATTGGAGATAGGCACATAGCTTGGAGTTGCCACCTCCTTTCCAAGTGAATTCTCCTTCTTTCTACAGTCAATATCCTTTCCAGAGTGACAAAGTGAAAAGAGACTTTCTCTTCCTTTATCAGCCTCCTTGTAGAGACATTTACTTTCCTTATTTTTTCCCCACAGAAAGAGCATTTCTTTATAGCTATTACCCCACAGCCTGGTCAAAATGCCTAGGATGGTTATATAGCTCTGTTATATAGCTCTGTTAACAACAAATATGTGTATTATGTGCCACCAAGTCATTTTTGACATATGGTGACCCTGTCATAGGATTTTCAGGGCAATATATATATTTTTTTCCAGAGGGGGGTTTGCCATGCCCATCCTCTCAGGCTGAGAGAGTGTGACTTACCCAGGGTCACCCAATGGGGTTTTATGCTGGCGTGGGGAACTGACCCCTGATCTCCAGAGTCATAGTCCAATGCTCAAACCATTACACCACACTGGCTCTTGTGAATGTAATACAATACAGAAACAAAATTTGTAACGTAGAAGCAAACACAGTCGTTTGCTTTTTTTAAGTCTATGCTGTTATGCCTTTGGAGGTGGAAACGGTGGGGTGAGTGATATTAGGGTGCCCATTGGATAAAGGAGGACAAGGTACCACTGCAAAGGAGGACAAGGTACCACAAAATAGGAAGCCGTTCCAGAAAAATGTAGGACATGACCACATAAAAACTCAAAACAGTTATAGAAATCCACGCTTCTGCAAACACGCTTAGAAATGTCAGTGTATGCTTCTTAGCCCTGCTCCATAGGGAAGACATTTGGGGATCTCTCTTGGACAGAAGGCTGAAATGGAGGACAGGTCCGAGAAAAGGAGGGCACCTGTCACCCTGAGCTGCAAACACTCCTAGAAATGTCAATGCATGCTTCTTAGCCCTGCTCCATAGGGAAGACCTTTGGGATTCCCTCCTGGGCAGAAGGCTGAAATGGAAGACAGGTCACCCCGAGGAGGGTATAAAAAGGAGGACATCATCTGGTGAC
>CM034706.1:67249300-67270243 GCA_020142125.1 Phrynosoma platyrhinos | reverse complement strand
GATGGCCCTTGTGGTCTCTTCCAACTCTATAATTCTGTGATTCTATGAGATTTATTGAGAGGCAATCCAAAAGTAAGCAGAAAATGTACCATCAGAATTTGAATTGTTTCCAAATGTATAAATGTTGATGAATAGTAAGTTCTTTTGAAAGAAAAAGAGGTGGTTATCCAAAAGACCCTATATATACAGTACATAGTAGTACCTGTCTTGAAGAGATCTACTATAAAAATAGACAAAGGATAGAAGAGGGAAGAGCTAAATGAAGTAGCTACTCAAGGTCATTCTGCAGTGCAGGCCAAAAATAGAAATAATATTCTACTATTCCCAGTTCAGATCTTCATGTGAAAAAGAGATTTATTACATTTACAGTATTACTACATTGTTGTTTAGTATAAAGTTTTGGGGAAAATGTATGTTAAAAAACAAACATAAGAAAACAAATATTTTAATACAAATGGAAAAATATCATTAAAAGTGATTGTTATATTCATGTGTCTGTCTTCAAGGTATTAAGAAGGGCAAAAGTTAGAGAGATACAGATAGCTAAAGATGTGGCCTTAATAATGTATTGAAACAAGTTTGCTATTTTACCTTAACCTAGATTGTCTGAAGCAAAAGTATGATAGCAATAGCAGATTGTATCAGTAATAGTACAAGAATAGTATGAGTAATACATAGTATGAGAAAAGATAGCTATGGCCTTATTGTGTCTCATAGCTGAAGAGATGATGTTTTAGTTAATGAGCTTAAAGACAATCAATTTGGAATTAACAAGAGGTGTTGCACTTTCACACTAACTGCCTTCGTTGTTGTTGCCTTCAAGTCATTTCTGACATGGTAACCCTAAGGTGAACCTTTCAAAGGGTTTTCTTGGCAAGATTTGTTTAGAGGGGGCTTGCCATTGCCATCATCTGAGGCTGAGAGAATGTGACTTGTCCTGGGTCACCCAGTGGATTTCATGTCTAAGTGGGTATTGGAACCCTGTTCTCAAGAACTATAGTCCAGCGCTCAAACCACTGCACCACACTGGCTCTTACTAGCTGTATTTTTTCTGGTTAATCATTTCCAGGCTAATAATGAATGAGTTGCATGTTGATGTAAGAAAAAATTCTGAGGGGAGCAAAACTGACGAGAAACTTAAAACTTAGCATACTATCTGAAGTAGTGATTTGATACTCAAAAGCCAAGTCAAAATACATAAAACAAGAACAAATCCTTTCTTTTACTTCTTTCAATTCTTAGCTGTAAATGAAGGAAAAAGCTAGGATACTTAATATGGACAATATACCAAGTTTTTGGTTTCTTGTTGGAAAGCAGGAAGGAGCAAATCAAGAATGAACAGGCTGTGAAGTCGTAGGCCTTCATGACCGGCATCCATAGGTTTTTGTGGGTTTTTCGGGCTGTGTGGCCATGTTCTAGAAGAGTTTCTTTCTGACGTTTCGCCAGCATCTGTGGCTGGCATCTTCAGAGAAAGAAACTCTTCTAGAACATGGCCGCACAGCCCAAAAACCCACAAAAACCAATGAACAGGCTGTCTGTACTAGTGTGCAGCTCATTCACAGCAACCCAGGATTGCAGAATTTTTATAATATTGTATGAACACGGCCAGCATGTTGATATAAAAAATATATTTACACGCTTTATACTGCAATAATATAAATGTCTTCAAAATGAGATGACAGCCAGCATACTGCAGTGTTTGCGCATTGCTTTATGACTCTGGAGACAGGATTAGAATTCCTACTTCACCATGGAAACCTACTGAGTAACCTTGGCCAAGTCACACTCTCTCAGTCAAAGGGTGACAGTGGCAAATCTCTGTAGAAATTTGGCCAGAAAACACCGTGATAGATTTGCCTTAGGATTGCCATACTTTGGAAATGACTTGAAGGCATACAACAACATCAAATTTAAATGGGATCACTAAACATACATATGCAGGGAGATAGCTATGTGGTAAAAAGAAATAAGATTAAATAGTGTGCACAGAGTAGTGACACAGTTGGATCTTTTTGGGTAGGTCAGAGGCTGTATGGTCATCTGTCGGGGGTGCTTTGATTATAAGTTTGGCAGGGTTTGGACTGGATGGCCCTTGAGGTCTCTTTCAACTCTATGATTCTGAAAGAGACAGATCAGACAACGCTTAATAGGTATTATGAAGTTTGCTACTGTTGCAGATAATCTTTTCCCCAAATAGACCATTAGTCTGCATTTGTATTTGCTACATATTTTTTGACAATAATTTTGATTGTTTGTATCTGTGGAAATTCTCAATTCTACTGCAAGATGCAGAAATTTAAGTATCTATTGCAAGATGTAGAAATTGATTTTTCATATCTAAAATTCACTGTTGTTGTAAGTAGCATATTTTTATTCATTTGTCTCTGAAAATAGATACAAGCAAGCAATAGCAAGATTATTGGAGGTGATCTGCTTCTCATCCCCCTGCCGCCTTGGCAGGTTTGTCAAAAATTGTTTTTATTGTATTTTAATTTTGTTTGTCTTGGTTTTAATTCTATCGTAGTTTAATATAGTTTTAAGGGGTGGGAGGGCTAGGGTGTGGGATGGAGGACTGTTTTAACTGTTGTCTTTTTAACCTGTTGTACGCCGCCCTGACTGCCATGCAGAGGGGCGGGTTACAAATAAAAATTATTATTATTATTATTATTATTATTATTATTATTATTATTATTATTACAAAAGAGCCAGCAGTATTAAGGTTTTCTTTTTTGGAAGAGGAGGATGGTTAACAGAGTATTTGCTGCATACCCTCAAGTTGTTTCCTCATGACAACCCTAAGGCAAAACTATGATGGGTATCTTTTGGCAAGATTTATTTCAAGGAGGGATGCCATTGCCTTCTTCTAAGGCTGAAAGGGTGTGACTTTTCCAAGGTCACTGGGTTTCTGTGGCTAAGCAGGGATTCAAACTCTGGTCTCTCCAAGTGCTTGTCCAGTGCTTAAACCATTAAACCATGCTGGCTGTACAGCCACGCATCCTAGGACACAATCAAGAATTACTGTTGTCAAAAGGGATGAAATAATGCAAAGCATAAAGTCCTTTCTAAAAGCATTCTGTTGTGGACTATGGGACTGTTTCCCTAGAGATCTAATGAAAAATCCCATCACTTGAATCATTTACAAGTTGACTAGACAAGAGTATTTAACAGCACAATAGAGAATGCCAGTTTGCTGTGTTGGAGGATGGACAGGATGACCCAATTCCCCCCCCCCCTTTTTTTCCCCCTGGTTTATGATTTATTAAAGAGTTTTGCAGCCTCTTTTCTATGGGCTGACTAAATGGAATTTGAAACATGGCAATTATCAGGGCCTTTTAGTTTGGTGCCAGCACATTTCTGGTTTTGATCACTTTGCTGTAGCAGCACTGTGAACAATGCAAATAATTCTTTCCACTACACTAGAATTAAGTGTTTAGTTATAACAAACTAGGGTTCATAGTTCTTTTTGAGCTAATGTGGTTTAGAACCTGTATGTAGGTCACCAAATCTGTTTTGCTGAAATGTGTGAAAATAAAGCATAGTTAATTTGATTCAGATCATGGTAAGTCATAACCTCAGATAAGAGTGAATAATTCATATGAAAGGCCCAAATGCAATTATTACTTTCAGAGAGAGTATATCCACTGAATTAATGAGGCCAGAGTGTTGAGATCCAATGTGGTGTAGTGGTTTGAATGTTGGTACTACAACTCTTGAGATCAGGGTTTGAATCTTTGCTCAGCTATGGAAGCCCACTGGATGACTTTGGGCAAGGCACATTCTGTCAGCCTCAGAGGAAGGCAAAGGCAAACCCCCTCTGAACCAATCTTTCCAAGAAAACTGTGTGATAGATTTGCCTTTGGGTCATTGTTGTAAGTCATTAATGACTTGAAGGCACACAACAACAACTATTACCTAAATGTTGATATTAAATATCTGCTTTAGTTGGGGCTAGCAATTGTATTTGGCACAAAATATTTATGTGGCTAAGTGAGAGTTTTGTAGCTTCTGTGCACAGCCTTTGTATATGTTTGCATTTGTATTTTTCCAAAAAAAGGTAAAGATCTTATTGTAGTATTTGAGGTTGGTTTTGCAATGCCATTTTGGCTGCCTAGGAGTGTACCATAAAAGGAGTATATACACTGGTGGTGTAGACAACCTGCTGCCCTACAGATGTGTTTTTGAAAGAAATGTCAGGTTCTCCATATCGTTTTCTTTGCTCTCTCTTTCTGATTAACATATTCCCAATGGAAGTACTTTTATTTCTGTATCTATTTCTGTTTGGTAGTTAGTTCCACTCCATTGCAGCTCACAGTAATAATTTAAGTAGGTTGAAAAATTTAAAAAAAGAAAGAAAGAAAAAAGTGGCAGGCCAAGAGATAGGATCATGCTCCACATTCCAATCATCTAGTTTTGTCTCTCAGTAGAAATTCCTGCTTGCCTCAGTTGTTTAGCATAAATAAGATAACTTGGGATAGATAAGATAAAATGAGACAAGACTGGCTTCCTCTCTGTCTACACCTTTTGAATTTGAGCTAATCATCACAAACAGACCTAAAAGCCAAATGTTATCACCTCACATAGCAGGGCCTGAACTCAGCCAAGCAAGCAAACATGAACTGCTGTGCTGGTGGCGATATCATTCCTGCTCTAAAAATAGTGGCGTAGTTGCGCTTTCTTACTATACCACTTTGTGTTTTAAGTGAAGAGGGGAGATGTTCTCTGTGCAAGACAGATTTGTGCTAGCAGACGAAAAACTAGGACAAAGAAGTGTTAGCATTCCTATCGGCATTGGGGAAAGACGTAGAAAGGTTTCAAAAGCTATCACTCTGTTTCACATAGATCCAAGGCATAAATAAACAAACCTTGAAATATGGTGTTAATGTCAATTGCACCTTATAACTCCAGTGAAGTGTTTCCATTTTAACTTCTCTTATCCATATATGTTACTGAAAAACAAAACAAATAATTTTAAACATTTCACCCACACAGATAATTGAAACTAGTATGAAAATTTAAATAACTGTAAAGAAAGGGACTTCTGCACGTGCTACAAATAGTTGCCATGTTACTTGTGTAAGATTAAAGGACAGTTTTTGGTTTTGACAGAATGAAGCCTCCTTGAATTTCCACTTTGGGGCACTATCATGACTGGTTATGCCAACAAGCAACATTATTGCAGCCAAAAAAAAAAAAAAAACCCTAACTTTTTGGGGAACTTGTAAGCACTGTGTCACATAGACTCATTTTAAATCAAAGCCTCCCCCCCCCCGGGTAGCTTCCCTTAAAGAACAAAGAGGACAAGAAATATCTAATGATAATAATTTTTAGATTTAAGAACTCCAGTTCTGTATCAGAAACAAGCCAATCCATTTTGGATATCTCTAGATCAGAGGTAGGCAACCTTTTTGAGCCGGGGGCCGGTCCCGCGAAGTCCTCTCCACCGCTGGGCCGAGGGGGGGGGAATGGTGGCACGTGACCCCCACGTGCGCACTGCCGCCGCTGCATAGCCGCTTCCCCGCATGTCGCAGTCGCCATTTTGATTTCCAAAATGGCGCCCGCAATGCATTTGCACATGCGCAGTACTCCTGTGCATGCATAAACGAGTCACAGCCACCATTTTGGAAATCAAAATGGTGGCCAAAACGCACGGCGGCGATGGTCCGCCTGGGCCAGTAAGTATGGTCCCTGCTCTAGATTCTATAAATAACAAGAGTCTGTGTTATTGCAGTTGAGTTATTGCATCCACCTATCACTTTTTATATTTATTGTATTAAAGTATTTGTTAATTACTTCCCTGTCCAACATCGTCCCCATAATGATGTACAGCAAGAGATATTATTTTTAAAAAATTACAAATACAAAAAAAAAATAGTTACAGTTTTCAAAAGCCAGTTTGAAACAATTTTTAAAGGTCAGTCTTAAAACCAGGTGGAATAATACCACTGTAATCTGTTCACTGAAAGCTGAAGAGAGACAGAAGTCCTTTGTGTGAAACTTCCACATTTGATGCCCTGTTGACTCTTTTAAACTTTCATATTATAGAATGAAAGTACTGTATAGTCACAAAGAATGCCAGGGTAAACACAGCCTACCGTCCTAAGCCACCAAAATAAATTATCTGTGTTTAAAGACACATTGACAGGAGGAAGACCACAACAAGTGCTGTGTTTTGTTATGTACTGTCTCCAGCAAATGATACCTTCCTGAAGACTTCAGAAGTAGACTTCATTCTTAGCATTCATCTCCTAAGTGTCAGGGAGAAACAACTAGAGGGGGAATGTGCAGTTACTCCTATTCAAAGCTACTCCTCAATCTCTTTCAAGGCACAGACCTGGGGCAGTAGCCTTTTTATAACTGAGCAGACTGTAAATCTGTGAAACTGGAATGATGTTGTTAAGATGAATTTTCTTGACTTTTTGTTAGAAAGTTTTGGGTGTTAGGGATTCAATGTTAAAACATGTTTCTGTTAGAAAGCTATTGGGAAATGCAGCTTTGTTCCTCATACTCTCTTGTGTACTACATATAATCTGACCTCACGTCTAAGTCAAGGGCAGATTTTAGGGCCAAAATTATGGATATTGATATCAGCCATGAATAAGTCTAGGGTAAAACCTAAGGGCATGTAACAAAGGACAAAGCAAAGAAAATTCATTCAAATAAAGTTTTATTGTTGTTCACTCACAAGCTTGTTAGAGCATGGAATTATTATCCATGCTAGTAAGAAATAAAGAAACCAAGATTGGGGAGTAAACCCATATATATACATAAAAGTAGTCTAATACACCACATATTGGGGCAGTGGTGGGATCACAATATCCATAGGGATGCCAACTGAGGAACAAAGGTTAGGTGAAGGAGGGGCTCTTCACAGGTGGGTCTAAGAAAATAGATGTCAAAAAGGATATAAGGGCCAGGGTTAAGAGGAGGATTCCTTTTCTGATAAAAGTTAATACTATACCTTATCTGAATAGAGTGGTTAAAGGTGAGAGCTTAGTCCAGGGGTAGGCTACCTTTCCCCTTTAAGGGCCAAAGGACTAAAGCTCCCAGGATCCCAGGAGCTATTGGCCAACATGGGACTATTGGCCAACATGGCTGAGGCTTCTGGGAGCTGAAGTCCCTCGGCCCTTAAAGGGGAAAGGTTGCCTACACCTGGCTTAGTCCATCCCAGGAGCACCTAAAAGAGCACCAACCCCCTCTGATCTCTCTGCAATCCTTTGAGGTGAAGTGCCAAAGAGCCACTGCCACTGCTGCTATTTTCCTGCCCAGGTATTCAAAAGGGCCGGAAGCAGTGTCATGGCAGAGAGCGTAGAAGGGCTCAATGCTTATTTTAGATTCTCTGAGACGGGACTAAGCTCTTGCCCTTTGTCTCTCTGCCCAAAAAAGGGGATGGTTCTTTTCTTTGATAAGAGTTATCTTGACCCATGGTTAAGTTGACCCAAGTTTTTGGGGTCACATTTTTGACTAAAATGTCTAGACTAAGGGCAGACTGCTAGAAATAGTGCAAATTGAGTCCACTTTAAGGGTTAGGGTTAGGCTTAGGCTTAGGGAATCATGGGAACTGTATTTTATTGTGGCACCAGAGCTCTCTGACAGAGAAGGCTCAATGTCTCAGAAAAAAAACAATTCCTATGATTCCCTAGCACTAACCCTAAAAGCGGACTCAATTTGCACTATTTCTGGCAGTCTGCAAAGGCCGTTAGAATCACAGAGTTGGAAGAGACCACAAGCGCCATCCAATCCAACCCCCTATAATGCAGTAATACACCCTCAAAGCACCCCCGACCAATGGCCATCCAGCCTCTTGTTTAAAAACCTCCAAAGAAGGAGACTCTTCACCTACAGTAGCTATAGTTTCTGTGTAGTTTGTTTTTATTTATGCAATGTTGTGGTAGTAAGATGTTGGCCTCAGACGTCACAGCAATGTTAATTATTCTCATTGGTGCTGATACCAAATGAAGCCTTGAGTTGCTGGACTGTTAAGATAGTATCTTCAATCAGTCATCAGTAATTTGAATGGTATGGTTGGGGCCACTGAGAGGTACAGTAGTAAAGGGGTACAGAAATATTATAACACGGTATGATGGGGGAGGAGCTTATTTATGAATGTCTGTACAGTGAAGAGAAATTCATAGTTTTGATATTTTAGGTCTTAATGGAGCAATCTGCTCTTATTTTGTGAACCGTCTAGTCAGTGTCAATGATACCAAGCTAGATGGTCTGATGGTCTGATTCAGTATGTGCCAGCTGTCAATATTCCATTAAAATGTGTTTTGAGTATTTTTAAACAATGCTTGCAAAAATTACTTCTTTGATTACCATTCCCAGAATCTCCCAATCACATGGCTATTGACAATGAGTAAATTCTTTTTATTAATACATGTTGGATTATGTGTGTGTGAGCATATACACACACACACACGGTTGTAAAATAATAATATAAAATAAATTGGATGAAGTGGACTTAATTCCATGCAAGCTTTTGCTAGAAATTTCTTCTTCTCAATCTCAAAGTTTCTATAGGATTCATATCTTTTTATACTATAGATTAATGACATTCTTCAGTTGTGCACAGCTGGTTAAAGAAGCCTATTATCTCCTACATCAGATGCAGCTCTGTCAAAGCTTTGAAACAGTTACCCACCCAGCCTTTCAGCTTCTGTTTTATATTCTTTTTAATTACCCCTTGTGTGGAGTAAAAGTTCTTTTTCCCCACCCTCTTATTGTTCTCTGAAACAGCACTGTCACTACGCAACAGAAATGGCTTCATTTTCTTTTAGTTTGTTATTTTTCTCTCACCATCTTTTGTTTAAGCTAGGCAATATTTTAAAATAATTTTATTAATAATTGAATGCTTAGGATAGTCAGGCTGGTTCTTAAAGTTTGGGTTCCTTAAGAAGGCAATGTGATAGGATGGCATTGGCTTGAAAAAAGTGTTGCTAAATTTTTGCAAAATCTGTTCTAGTATTTTGGCTTGTTTGCAAAAGTCTGTGTAAATCTTTACATTTCCTGTGCAAATGAAACTAATCCTTCCATGTCTGGCCTCTGTTCTGTTTGCTTGTTCTACACTAAATTCCGTGTCAAAACAACACTTTGTTTGTAGAATGTAGAATAGATACGCAAATTCTTGTTGGAGAAGACCTTATAGGATATGGAAAATTATGAATTATTTGGTGATATATTATTAAAATGTAACCATACATTATTTTTAGGAAGCAGGATTTAATTCCATGACACAGTTTTTAACATTAGAATGATTTTTTTTCCAGTCTCTGCAATGAAAAGGCATAAGAAAACAAAATTGTTTAACACTGGCCAAGTTCAACAATGAAGAAATTCACTTAAGGAACTTCATTATCTATGGCTTTTATGAAAAAGGTGGAACAGAGATTTAAAAGCTGTTTATATATTTTAGGGTGTGCAAAAATCTGCGTTTCCAATAGTCTTGTATTCTCTTTTAAGCCTGTGTACTATCTGAAATATTTTTTGCTGCTCAGAGTCAATGTGGGTGCCTTTTTGTTTTTGTTTTTTAAAAAAGAGTAAAAGTAGGGCGTGTCCCACAGCATGTTGTTCATTAGATAAATAGCAAAGTTGTGTCTGTTATAGGGTTGGCTAAATCAGACATGACCTTTGATGGAAGCATCTCTTGTATTATGTACTATAATTTTATCATGCTGATGCAGAATGGTTTCCAGACTATCTTGATGGAGAAAGTTGTAGTTGCTACCCAGTCGCATTTCCCATTCTGTTCACTGACAAATTTTCCTTTACACTATTTGGCAAACATTTTTCTTATGGCACTGTTGGTAAACCTAGTCAGGTCTATCTAGCTAATGCAGAAAATTTAGGATGTAAGAATCTGACAAAATAAATGTGGGTATACTTCAGTTAATGAAGTAGATATGTTCCTGGACATTTCTTCTTCAACAGAAAATTTGGCAGCAGAGGCAGAAATAACATGGAAAGAATAGGCAGAGTTGTTTTTTTTCCATCACAAAACAGACTGGAAATGAAACAACCAGGTCTAGTAAGACTTACATAGGTAAACAAAAACTTTTTGAGTCTTTTAGAGATCACATCAATAACTATAATCTACATACTCTTTAAATCTTTTGTGGGTATGCAATGATTTCTGCAACTTTGGTCCTTTTTTTAAAATGGCTGCTGTTATTTTTTGTGTGCTTTGTTACCAGCTCTCACCATTTCCTCATTTTGAAGGACTGAATCAGTTATATTTTCTTCATGGAATGAATTCAAAGATTTAGCCATGTCATTCTGTAATATCAATATGCAAAGGGATATTGTAGCACTTTTGAGACTATGGGATTAGAAATTGTAGCATATGCTTTCTATGGAGTTTATCACACGGGGGAAATCCCGTGCAGAAACGGGGTTTTAAATTGAAAAAAATCCACAAAAGCAGGCAGATTTAAGACAGCGTCGCTGTTAAAATGGGGTTAACCTGAACAGAAAGTAGTCAGAAACTGCTTCTTTCCTGTTTCTGCACGGGATTTCCCCCGTGTGATAAATTCCATAGTCTGGGTCTCCTTCTTCATACACAGGGAATGAGTTATCCTAAACTTGATGCTCTTCATCTCTCTGCCAGTTTCCTCCCTGAATCAATTTAAAAGCTTGCCTGAGATAAGTTTTCACAGTTCAGATGATGCTATCTCTTTGCTATAGGAATCCCTTGCCTTAATATATTTTCCAGTGCCCAACTAAATTAAGCTGAACTGAATTACTGCCTTTATGCTGATACATATATTTCATTTCATTAAAGGTTTTTCAGCTGTGTTTAAAAATGGTTGAAACCAGAGCCATTAGAATTTCTAAAAACCAAGGTTGTCATGTCAGAACTGTGTGATTGGTGCACATATGCATACATCCAATAAATATTGTGGAATGTGAAACCATTAGTATATAGAATAGGTTGGGAGGTCAGAACAAATCCTTGAATTGTGTGAGAAGGTTTCTTAGAATCCCCCAGAAGAGGAAAGGGGGAATATTTAAAAACAAAAGATCCATTTGGGCTCTGTCTAGCAGTGTAGCAGCTGGAAAGTTTAATTATAGGCTGGGAAACCCTACTGGGATTAAGGGAAAGTGTTAGCAGAAGGGGGTGAATATTAATGACAGCTGTTTTCCACGGGGCTCAAGAAGCAGTACGTCTGTCTGGGATGGAAGTAAAGTATAATGCCCAACATATGTGCTGTAAGCACTTCAAAACTCCAGTTCATTTCTAAAACTAAAAAGTCAGTTTATGTGAGTGGATTTTCAAGTCTCCAATGTGTGCATGATAGACAAAAAATAAGTCTCGTTTTATACCCAAAATAACACTTTGCTTATTATTCAAGACAAAACTGTATCAGCACAAAACTAAAAATATAAATATCCCTTGCATTATGCCAGGTACAGTTGTGGAATAAATTTACAAGGCTAAATCCAATTCCTGCTTCTAGTTAGAGTAGCTGCATTGATGCAGTCAGATTTACATAAAAGTTTACATAAAAATTTACATAAAAATCTTTAAAGTGCTGATGGCCTTCTTTACTAAATTTTCTGTCATGAGGAATAAAGCAGTTTCTCGAGTACTTAAAATTCAAGACAATATGCATGAGTTTTCCTGGAACCAAAAGCTAACAAGATATGCTGGCAAAAGGTACTGAAGGTCAACCAATTTGGTAGAAGAAATATGCTATACCAGGGGTAGGCAACCTTTCCCCTTTAAGGGCTGAGGGACTTCAGCTCCCAGAAGCCTCAGCCATGTTGGCCAATAGTCCCATGTTGGCCAATAGCTCCTGGGATTCTGGGAGCTGAAGTCCCTCGGCCCTTAAAGGGGAAAGGTTGCCTACCCCTGTGCTATACAGTCTTGATGTCCATAGTTTTTTAAGGCTTTTTGTTGGGGGGTTAATACAAAAGAAACAGGTTAATCATCAGTCCTGACCCACCCATGCCTCTCCATCATTGCCCTTCCCGACAGTCTTAAATAGTTTCTCCTAAGTCAGTTGAATTTACTGATGTTCATAGTTTAAATAATGTGGTTTAAAAAGATTAGCTGTAATTAGTAAATGAGTTTTGTCCAATTCGTGTATCCCCACTGACAGTTTACTCACTTTAGGCTGTTCAAAATAGTAAGAGAAAATTCTAGAACATGGAGTCAAGGATGAAAATGGCAGGGGTTATTTTTGGATGGAGGAATGTTCCTGTGCACAAAATACTTGTTCTTTCTCACCTTTCCCAATACTCTTGACAACACCTTTATCAGAAAACATTTTTAGCTGTAACCTTTGAACTAAGGGGGGTTGCAGACTGCCAGAAATAGTGCAAATTGAGTCCACTTTTAGGGTTAGGGTTAGTGCTAGAGAATCATGGGAATTGTTGTTGTTTTTTCTGAGACATTGAGACTTCTCTGCCAGAAAGATCTGGTGCCACAATAAAATACAGTTCCCATGATTCCCTACCACTGACGCTAACCCTAAAAGTGGACTCAATTTGCACTATTTCTGGCAGTCTGCAACCCCCCTAAGTAAATTGGTACCAAAGACTGCTAGAAATAGTGCAAATTGAGTCCACTTTTAGGGTTAGGGTTAGGGAATCATGGGAACTGTATTTTATTGTGGTACCAGAGTTCTCTGACAGAGAAGGCTCAATGTCTCAGAAAAAAAACCAATTCCCATGATTCCCTAGCACTAACCCTAACCCTAAAAGTGGACTCAATTTGCACTATTTCTGGCAGTCTGCAACCCCCCTATCATTGTGAAAAGGTGCCTCCTCTCCATCCCTGCAACGTTCTACTACTGCGGCTCATGTAATCGTGTAAATCCCTCATAATAACTATTAAGGACAGCATGAGTGAACTTCAGTGCAAGCACCACAGATTCCTTTGTGCCTTACCTTTTGTTTAACAACTGGTATTTCAGCAAATTGGCACAGTTTTATGTGACTTTATATCAGGCCATTTTCTGGACTGTAGACCAAACGTACACACAGTAATAATTGCAGGGTATCTGCAGGATGATCTGTACCACAGATGAGGAAATATGGGCAAAGTGTTCTCTTTATGGCTACTAAATAAAGTAAAAAGAGCTAGTGTGGTAGGACAGTTTGAGTGATGAACTAGAGCTCCAAGAGACCAGGGGTCGTGTCTACTCAGCCATGGAAATTCACTGTGTCACCTTGAGCAAGTCATACTTTCAAATTAAAGCAGGTAGGGGGTATTTTAAATTGTGCGTGCATACAAATAGACCATACAACATTTAGAAATTGACCCGTGCAAAATTAGTTCAAATGTTCTAGGTCCATGGTAATCCTTACCACCTGGTGCCAATCTGAACACATTTGGTCTTATCAGATTCCTAAAGCTAAGCAGGATCAGATGTGGCTAATACTTGGACAGGAGTCTACTAGGGCTGCAAATACCAGGAATCTCAAGGAAAGGCTTGGAAAGTATCCTGCTTGAAACCCTAAAGAACTGCTGCTAATAAATACTAGGCTAGATATACCACTGGTCTGGCTTTATACGAGGAAGCTTCCTTGTTCTTGTGCTATAAACAGGTTTTACAGCAGGTTTGTCTTTTAATATTGGAACAGTCTGTACTGAAATACCTTTTGGCACTCCCCACCTTAATAAACCTGCTGAAATACATATTCTTTAGTTGAAATCTCCACATTTTGATGATAAGTCCACAAGCTGGAGTGTGTCCAGAGGAGGGTGACCAAAATGGTGAAAGGTCTGGAAACCTGTAAGGAGCAACTTAAGGAGCTGAGTATGTTGAGCCTGGAGAAGAGACAGTTAAGGGGTGACATGATAGCCATGTTTAAATATTTGAAGGGATGCCATATTGAGGATGGAGCAAGTCTATTTTCTGCTGCTCCAGAAATTAGGATGTGGAGCAGTGGTTTTAAGCTACAGGAAAAGAGATTTTACCTAAACATTAGGAAGAACTTCTTGATGATGAGCAGATAAGAATGGAACACACTCCTTGGGAGATTGGGTGAGCCTCCTCCTTTGGAGATTTTTAACAGAGGCTGAATAACCATCTGCTGGGGATGCTTTCATTGTGTATTTCTGCATGTCTGGGGGTTGGACTGGATGGCCCTTGAGGTCTCTCCCAACTTTGTGATTCTATGATTTTGTTGGGGCATCATTCAAACAACATTAATGGAGCTTGCAGTCAAAAAAGAGGTTAAAAAAGAAAATTTGAATTAAGATCTGTCAGTGAAAATTTAAAAAGTGAATTGCTAGAATGTGCAAAATAGCATGATAGACTATATTTCAATATTTTGAACCTTATTTCATCATTTGATTGCAGTAGGTATATATTTGCAACGACTTACATAAAACATGATATAAAGACTATACGTTTCTAGAAATCCTGAGTCTATGTTGTTAAGACCTTTGTGGCTTGGCTAATTTAACAATGACTAAATTATTAACGCTTATGTATTTGTGTTACCAGAATTGACAAGTAGAAGTAATCCTTATTAATGTGCCTGACTCTAGTAGAAACCACTAGATTGTATAGATACAACCATAATTTGCTAATGGACATGAGCCTACTCTCAAGAATACATTTTATAGTACTACCAGCCCTGCATCTGGGATTACTTCTTGTCTCAAGAGCTTTTGAGGTTAGACAAACAGTAGAAATGCTTTGGATTTCCTAAAACATTAGCAGTGTTTACATTTACATTTACATTTCAATGACCAAAAATAATTGAAATCTCAAAATTCACTAATCTATTAAAATTTGAAAGCATACTTTCTGTTGTACACATTTATGACATCTATTTAAGATTAGAGAAGAAATATTTGCAATCCCAATATACTAGAAGATCAGATCAAGCAAATAGGAAATGATACTTCTGTTTGTTTGCTTTTTTGCAAAGGGAAGAGTGCTACTGTTATGCTTATTTATGCTGCTGAATAATAACTGAGCTTTTCCAAAGGGGGAAAAAATGTCTTTTTTAAAAAATCTGTAGAGGCCAGTTGGATTTCCTTTTTCATTCCACCATGGGATATCTCATGGTAGATGGTGCTGCTATCCGGTCTAAATCCATCAATTGAAGACCAACCTGGAATATTTTATTAATTTTGTGATTCATGTGCCTTGAATTAGCAAAGCTTTACTCTCATTCCATGAACTTTCTTAAACCATGATGGAAAGCTGATAGCAATGCTTCAGCTTCTTAATTTATGACCATTCTAACTGCTAGGCAATATAAAACAAAACTAAACAAAAAAGCCAGAAAAAATAACTTTAAAATTCAAATGGTTACATTTATATACCACTACAAAATTTAAACTGTAACACAAGCCAATGATAAGGCTCATAATGAGGTGCAAAATGCAACAAAAATTAGGAATATCCAATTTAGTGAGTGGTGATAAACATTTAAGAGATTCTGGAGGTGGCCAGGAGCAAATGTTAGGGGCTGTTTTGCTTACTCCAGCCACTGTTTGGTTGAAGTGGATTAGTGCCACAGCTGCTAGATCAATCTTGGAAACATCTGAAATAGATGAAAGAGCACCTGGAAGATATTTTCATGGGTCAAACTGCACAGCTTTGAAGATGGACCAGTCATGGCTACACTCTTTTTTTTAAAGTAGACAATAAACATCAGAGTTAATATTGTGTTCAATCACTGTGATTGATGCTTCATGGCATGGCACAGCTGTTTTTCTGGCCTACTTTGCCTTTTACTCTTCTTCCTTTGTATATTAAGTTGGGCACAAAAGGTGATCAGATACCAGGCAACTCCATTTTCAGGGTTGGTATTTCATTCATATGTTTAAAAATGGTTGGCATAATTGCACATTGTAAACACAATATAAATAATTATATTTCCAATATTGAGATAGAATCTCTGCCCAAATATCACTTTTCACTAATACATATTTTAAAAGCATAAAAAGGAAGAGAGGGGAAGAAAAATGAACTGTGTCAGCACCTTTAAATGGTTTTTATTTTTGCATGAGCTTTAATTGATATAAACTCACTTCTTTGGATGCAGTACCAAGTGGAAGAAAAGGGTTTATATTCATGGAAGCTAATGCAAAAATTAAAAACCCAGTTAGTCTTAAAGGTTCTGTCACATTCCACACTCCCCTTTTTGTCCTCCTTCTGATGCTGTAAGAAACGAACATGTCGACTTTTTTTTTTTTAAACTATTTAAAAAGAGATCTCATGCAGGAGGAAGCAATATTGTCTGATTAATCAAGAATTGTTTAACAGACAACACCTTTATTGGAACTGTGCTTCTGGGGCTAGAGTAGTTTCAAAGGATGGAATTTGACGAAGTTATTTAATTGCCTGCTACTTTTATCTATTCTTTTATCCTTTATTTTGCTTTATTTGTTTGTTTGTTTCCCAAGGTGTTCACAATACAGATTAAAGTAAAATACAGCTAAAAACAATGGTGATATTAAAACACAGTTTTAAAAAATCAGATAAACTATTCTTAAATGAACTATTAAATGAAGTAAATGAGCTATTTGTAAGATTTACAAATAAAGAAAACAGGGGAAGGGAAAATGGATTAAAGAGTCCCTAATACCACTTCTATCAAATTCATAGTGCCTCCAGTCAAAATGTTAGAAGACATAAATGACACTCTCCCATGAAAAATCAGTCCTGATCTTTAGCAAACTGGTCATTTTGCTACATACCATTTTTCAATGGCTATGCTAGTTGGGGATGATGGGAGTTGCAATCAAGCATATCTGGAAGTGCAAATCAATCTTCTTCATAGATAGCTGTGTCCAGGAAAAAGAAATGTGAAAATGCTGCTTTGAAGTTCAGCAGAACTATACAGCTATGCTTAAATAAAATCTGTGTAGGCTAAGATAAGTGTGTTCATGCTATGTAGTATATTTTTGCAGTATAGAATAGATAATCTGTTGCATGAGCAACAGGACAATTATTTTTTTTCTTCTTCCTTTTTTTTTTAAGAAAGAGGATTTGCATTTGTTCAATTTAAGCCTATTAAGTTCAAGTACCTTGGATCTGATTGATATCTAAAAAATAACAGATCACCCTTCTGTTGCTAAGCATGGCCCGTAAATTGCTGAGCACCTACCTAGGTTAAAGCAATTTACAGCAGAAGAGGTTAGGACAGAAGGCCTTGACTCCCCAGTGCAGTTGATTTGCAAGAGGCATTGCTTACCTCTGTCTTTGCATCAAGCAACACATGGCTGGGGGAGAGGAGGAGAGGATGGGGAAAGAAGCTTCCCCTCACATTCTTCCCAAATCTACTTTTAACACAATTTCAAGCTTCCCCAGTGCTGTTGAACCGTGAACTGTCTGTTTTCCAGATAGATGGTAAATAAACAAATCCAAAGCAACAAAGACAGTGCTTATCTTATCCCAAAATTTTAAAAATTGGAGGAGTAGAATATCTGAGCTAAGATAGATAAAGTTGAAGGTGCCATAGAGAGGAATTCATTTGTTAGCATAATTGCAAATGCTGGAGAAGAATGAAAAGGAGAAGAGTCTTCTAGCCACTTCATTGGTAATAAGCCCCATGGAATTCAGTGTATATATGTGTTTATATTCCTGGGAATAAGCCCCACTGAACACCACCAGATTTAATAGATGAATTATTTAATTTACATCCTGCTTTTCTCTGATATGGGACCCAAAGAGACCATACTTTAAAAGGACACCATACTTTAAAAGGATACAGCTAAAACAGTCTGAAATAAATACATTTTAAAAAGGTTAAATACCATCCACTTAAAAACATTCATTTAGAACAATTTAAAAAGACAGTATATCCATTGCACCACTCCAATCAGTTAAAAGCTGAAGGCCTGTTTAATTAAGAAGGTCTTTGCCTGCCAGCAAAAAGAGAGCAAGGATGGGCCAACTGAACCTCCCTTGGCAAAGAGTTCCATAGCCTTAGAACAGCCACCATGAAGGCTCACTCCTGGATACTCACCAACCATACCTTGGGATGATAATAGGACAAATGAGAAAGCCCTTCCTCAAAGATCTGAAAACTTGGCTAGGCTCGTAAAGGGAGATACAGTCTTTGGATAGCCTGGACCTAAACCACATAGGGCTTATAGGTCATTAAAAGCACTTTGAATTCTTCTCGAAAATGGACCGATACTCAGTGTAACTGTTTTAGCAGGGAGTTACATGCCCCATCCAACCAGCCCTGCCCAACATTGAGCTGCAGTGTTTTACACCTGCTGAAGCTTCCAAAGGTCCACATAGAGTCCCTTACAGAAATCAAAGTATGGATGTAGTCAAGGCATATATGTTGTTGTGGCCAGATCTGACATCTGAAGGAATGGGCATAGCTGTCACACTAGTTTTAATTGTGCAAATGTACTCCTGGCCACCACCAAAATCTGGACTCTCAGACTCAGGGCTGAGTGCAATAGAATGCCGAAGCTACAATCCTGATCTACCTTCTGACAGACCAGAAACACCTCTGTCTTGTCCCAATTTAGCTTCAGTTTGCTTGCCTTCATCCAGCCCATTACTGACAGACACTGGTTTAATACTGAAGCAGCTTCCTTAGAGTTAGATGGAAATAAGAGATAGTGTTAGGTGTCATCAGCATACTGGTGACATTGAACTCCAGATCCCTGGGACAGCCTGTGCCAATGGTTTTATGTAGATATGGGGGACAGAACTGAACTGTGAGGAATACAACAGACCAGTGGCCAGGGTGTCAAACAGGTCTCCTAGTACCATCTTCCAAAAAGACTGAAGCCATTGTAAAACAGTACCTCTAATTCCCATCCCAGAAAGGCAGCCCAGGATACCATGGTTGACGATCATGAAAGCCACTGGGATTCCCAGAAGAACCAACACAGCCTACCCATTTCCCAGTGTAAGTCATCCACTAAGATTACCAAAGTTATCTCTGACCAGGCCTGAAACCAGATTGAAATGAATCTGAATAATTCACTTCATCCAGGAACCTCTGGAGCTGGGAGGCCACAACATATTCACCCAAAAAAGGAATGTTGGTAATTGCTTGGCAATGGTGTAGTACACTGAGTTCAGTGACTGTTGTTTTCAGTAGTAGTCTCACTACAGCCTCTTTTAGGCAGGATGGAATCCTACTTACTACAGCAAAGTATTCACCACTTCATTTACCCACTCAACCAATCCTCTGGCTGCTTTAATGAGCTAGGAACAGCAAGGATTCAATATATACATGGTGGCTTTCACCTCTCCAAGTATGCTGTCCTCATCATCAGGCTGCACAAATTGAAAAATATGCAATCACACAGGCAGGAACCAAGATAACATCCACAGGACCTGCATCAGCTGCAGCATCCAAGTCAAACTGGATCTGAGTGACTTTATCTGTGAAGTTTGTTGCAAATTCCTTACAGTGAGTTGTCAAGTGGTCTGAATTTTGTTCTTGTGGGGCAGAGCACAGAAAGCTCTTGACTGCCTTGCCTTTTTACCCATTTCTCTTTCACACATGCATGCACACACTCATTAATTTGCCTATGCTAAAAGCTAGAAAGAAATATTAGAAGCAAGGGAGGGGAAGATATAAAATGGAAACTGGGTCAGGAATCAAATGGAAAACAAAAGGATGAGAAAGGAGCCACAGACATAATTTTCCTTCTGCTACGCTGGAATCAGGAATCATCTTACCAACTGCAGGGCAACTCATAAACAAGCCAGCTAAAGAGGACAGCAAAGGTCCAGGCAAGTAAACTTGATTGGTTTGGCTACATCTGTGTTTTGATCCTCCCATTTCTTCTCCCTTTAAACTTGTGGGAGATATGGAGGAAATATCACAGTACATTTAATGTTAATTGGCATCAAGTTGACTTTGCCTGATGGCAACCCTATGAATGAGGAACCACCATGGACTATGGGCCTGAACAGACTGCCAGAAATAATCCATCTTGAGACCACTTTAACTGTCCTGGCTCAGTGCTAGGGAATCTGGGAATTATAGTTTTTTTTTCTGAGATATTGAGCCTTCTCTGTCAGAGAGCTCTGGTGCCACAATAAACTACAGTTCCTGTGATTCCCTTGCACTGAGCTAGGGCAGTTAATAAAATAATCCAGGAGTTTTATTATTATAAAATAATAAAATAAAATAATCAAAGTGGATTATTTTGGGCAGTCTGTTCAGGCCCTCTGTTCATCGCCTGCCTTGCTCAGATCTTGTAAATTCAAAGCCATAGCTTCCTTCATTGAATCTATCTACCTGTAATGTGGCCTTCCTCTGTCTACTGTCTTCTAACTTATCAAGTACTATTATCTTTTCTAATGAGCCATGCCTTCTCATTATATGATATATCATGATCTTTGGCAGATTTAAGTTAAAATTTGAATGGATTCTCTTTCTGTAGCTTGAGACCTTACAGCAGGGGTTGGCAACCTTTTTTTACCGGGGGCTGGTCCCTTCTGGCAGTCCCTTCCGGTGGGCTGGGAGGGCGGAATGGCAGCACGCGCACTCTCGCATGCACACTCACCCCACTGCCGTGCATGCCACTGCGACCTCTGCCACTGCCTCCGTGCATGTCACGGCCGCCATTTTGGAAAACAAAATGGCAGCCACAGTGGCAGCGCACACAGCAGTGGCGGGGGGCGGTCCAAAGGCCTCGGGAGGCTAGACCCGGCCCGTGGGCCATAGATTGCCAACCCTTGGTCTATAATATCTGGTTGATCAAGTTGGAAGGGGGCAGGTGATAGTTTTTCCAAAAGTTGCTGCCCCTGGCCATGAGATAATGGACTGGCTCCAGTCCAGCAGCAGTTCACCACTCTGCATCCATTGTCAGCACCCACTTTTGAAGTACAACAGGCATGTTCTGAACAGTTTGGGAGGAGCCAGTTGTGATCACATGTTGCTTTGTGGAGTTCATTCATGTACCCTACCTGACATCCAGTGAACATTTTGACAGTATTTGGGCAGTTGTAACATGGGCAGTAATAATAATAATAATAATAATAATAATAATAA
>CM034706.1:67157323-67249200 GCA_020142125.1 Phrynosoma platyrhinos | reverse complement strand
TTGCAAACTGGTTTCGAGTGGGATGTTGAAATCGCCCAGAACCAAAAGCAGTAACCCAGCAATGAAGGATTGACAGATGGGGAAATAGCAGTTGAGGACGTCTTTTCGTGCAAGTGCTGACCTGAAGCAGAGGACTTTAAAGGTAGATAGGTGCTGATCTGTAAGACCATACAATATACCTGTCCTGGATAATGAGCATAAAATGAACATGAACAAAAAGATTAGATTCATTAAAACAGCTTAATTTTTTTCTAGTTTTCAAAAATTACTGCATTTAATTAAAATAATGAGTTATGTTTTCTAAGCTCTATTGTTGAGAAATGAAATCCCTACAGAATTGTCATCAGTGGTTGATGTTCCACTGATAGGAATTGTATTCACATTAATTTTCAGTGCTTTCCTATTGCTTACTTTCAAGTTATTCCATATGCAGTATTTTCAAACTAAAATGATTATATGCTTGCAGTTTGTATGTGTTACTTCCTATTCCATTTAATAGACCCAGTGGGCCTTCTCTGAAAAACAACAACAGTTTGAGTACTATTTAATCAGTGATTTTAAAATGTAGGATTGGATTCAGATGTGCTTTTCTGAAAGCAATGTGTCTTTGATCTGTGGAAGACGGTCAGATTTAATGAAGCCTCTCAGTCCATAAATTCTTGGGTGCAGAAATGTTGGGAAAGGCCATTCTTTCCATTTTTTTTAACTTTCCCCCTGAAGCAGAGCCATTATTTCACTATCCTCCTGTCCTCTGGAGCAGATTTTTTGGGGGAAATAGTGGACTTCAGGGGAAACTGGCAAATCAGAAGTATCTGTTTCACAGAGTTATGTTCTCTGCATCTGTACATCCAGCCCAATATCTGACCAGTCCACCTGCTTATTTCATTGCATGGGTATTATGTATGAGAGAATGAGTAGATATAGCAGATTGTTAAAATAGCTGCCAATTTTTAAAAGCTGCACAGAAAATAGGCTTTTAGGGTCATGCTAACCCATTTGAATGATTTCATAATATTTTGCTTTTAAAAATATTTTGACTATGATTATTTCCATCTTGATGTCTTATAAGTCATATTTTAATATTATCCTTAAATGGCCCATTGTTATGGTATTAGGAAACATGTGTATGCTAATTGTTCTGTTATGTATACTGAATTAAAATGATGTTAATAATGGTTTGGGGGAGAGAGTGTGTACTAGTTCCCTGGACATATTGAAGTATGCTTGTTGAATTCACTCATTTCTTACACTTAAAACTTTGATGAAAAATAATGTCTTACATTAATTACACAGTTAGACTATTTAAATCTCATGGAAGTGAGATTGAAGTGGTCTAACTGTGTACAGAATTGCAGCCAAAAGCTTAAAGAATCCTGTGGCTCCTTTTAATGGAGCTTCAAATTAAAAAAAGGTTGCCTATGAAACAATGTAAAATAATGGCTTAATGAAGGTGGGCAAATCTAGTTATCAGAAGATTAGGGCAAAATGAACAAGCAAACAATGAACCATTAAAATAGTTTTTAATAAAGCTTTAAAGAAACTTATTTTTATACAGTTTCAGACTTCTGATATTATCCAAAAGCAGAACAGGAAGCTGCCTCATGCTGAAAATTTTGACCAAGTTCCAAATTGCTGCTTACTCTTACTTCACAGGCTTGTGAGAAATTCATGAAACTATATACACAGGTTAACCGCTGGATGGCTAGGTGGGTGTGCAGATACAGATTGCCTTTAATAGGTCTCAGAGAGTGCCTCCACACCTTTCAAGAGGAATCCCTCTTTGGACTGCCAGCAAACCATATTGTCTTTTAAAAATCTGTTAGTTGTGAGTTCAGTGTCCTCCTCCCCTTTTCTCCAAATTTTAGGCAACATCCTATTGAGAGACCATGGAGTAATGCAGAGTTACCACTGCTCGCCACTGTGCTGATGCCCATTATAGAAGATACAAGTTTTACTCATGCACTGGGGCCCTGGTTTGGTTTAATGAGTGATATAAATATCAAATTGCTCATGTTATGCTAAATTGTCATGCATTGTGACCCCAACCAGAATTTGCAATTTACACTCAATATCTGGGGCTTCTTGAGCTACTTGAACATGTTCTTGAGCTACTTGAACATTGTGATATTTTTGGATAAGGGTGAGGGATTATCCCCTTTCGTTATAAAAAAAACCCCTTTTTTTGTACTTAAAAATAACATGGAATCACCTGAGCTTGGTGATAACTCTCCCATATCTCTCCATGGTCCTTCTTTTGGCTTGAGTCAGCATTGAGCCCTCCAGGTTCCTGATTAGATGGAATAAGTGGGATTTTCAACAAAACTTTATAATTTATAATGACAGTTTTGAAAGGGCATCCATAAAGCTAATTAAATCCAGTCTGCAATGCAGTTTTTCAGGCTTCTCTGTAATGATGTGGGATTGTTCACTATGCCAGGAAAATCACTCTAGAAGTAGGGTGAAACATTAGCATTGTACTTTCCAGAAAGTATAAATTCCTCCATCTTGGAAGAGTCAAAGAGCTAGATGTGAAACTGAGAAATTGACTAAAAAATGTAATGGCCAAAGTGCTGTACCTTTTAGGATTTTCTTTCTGATTATTAACCAAGTGCACCTGGTGCTAGAGATGTCTAAACTGGCCATGATAACACATGCCTTAGTTATTTCCTGGTCAGACTGTTGTAACCAGATTATTGACTGGAGACCCATTACGGGATATTTGTTTCTCTTTTTATAATAGCTTTGCTTACTTTGGATTTCTTTGCATATACAGTTTAGATTACAGATGATAAACTTTAAAAGCATATATAATTGAGTACTAGTGTATTTGAAAGACTGTCTTCTTTCAAACTTGCCCAGGGTTTAAGATCTTTAGGGAAAGCTGTTCCCTTGGTCAAAGTATAACTGGAGGAAGGTGTGGTGGCTTCCTTTGTGTTGATTTATGCACATTTTTATTCAGCCAGTCCTTTGACCTTTAAGGACTTTATCACATGAGGCTAAAAAACTGAAATTTTAGGAATATCAAACTGGTATTCTTCCATTCTCAAACAAGTGCAATTGTGGCAGGACAGCAAATTTGTGTGATAAAGTACTATATTGCTTTCTTTGCTGAAAGGGTTTTTCACTGGCTGGATTTTGGATCCCTCCCCCCCCCCCCCATTTTGTTGCTGCATTTTTATAGTGTTATTAATTAGTTTTCATGTTTTCATCAAGATTTTGTGTGTTGAGGGGGTTATACAGTCACACCTCCATATCCATGGGCTTGCCATCCACAGATCTGAACATCCGCAGATGGCAAGCCCTGTTGTCCCTAATGGCCAGATGGTTGCGCACATGTTGTGCTGTCATTAGGGAAAACAGGACCTGAAGTCCCACATTTTTTTGTATCCATGTGGGGTGTGTGTGTTTTGGAACAGATCTCCCACCGATACAGAGGTCCAACTGTATTATTGTTAACTACCTTGAGTGCCATTTTTGCTGGAGAGGCAGGATAGAAATGCAGTGAAATGAACAAATAAATAGCTATTATAATATAATAAATATTTTAATTCAAGGTTCAATTTGATCATAAACTACCGGTAATATTATTGGAAAAATATGAATGGCCTGTTTTGTAAATAGCTTGGAAAATTAAGATAAAGAGTCATAAATTACTGTCTGAAGTACACTTAGCCTTCTGAAGTGTTAAATTAAGCTTTTAAATGGTGAATGGCATGTGTGCATGCTTTCCATGTATGCAAGGCAGTTAATAGCCACTGTAGAGGCAATGGATTGGTACTAATGAGGCTCCTCCAACAAGAAAGTGATGAGGCAATAAGTTGAGCTTTCCCAGTGAAGCCTCAACAGAAAGTGCATTGTAACTATCATCAATCATGAGGATAGAAAAGAAGCTGATACACAGCATTGAAATGGGCATTAAAAAGAATACCTTGGGCTTCATAGCAGTTGAAAGAGGTTTTTAAAAAGGAAGGAAATAATATCTAAATTATCAGAAAAATTGTGAATCAGCCCAGAGAGGGTTGTAATGAGTTCTTTTGGGGAATTTTTCTCTTTCCTTAATTGCTTGATGAAACATTTATTATTCAATTTTGAGAGCTATCTGGTCGTACTAATGTGTTTCACAAACACTCTTTTGTTTTCATTATGGAATGAAGCCAATTTGAAAGTTACACACAAAGCTTATGATTAGTATTTTGTTGTACCAGAAATCTTTTGATCTTTGTGTAGGGAATTTTAGTTTGCACTTCTGGTTCTTTTAATTCTTGAAACATCTTTTTTTTTTTTAAAAAAAAAAATCCTGTCTCCCTTACATTGGTCCCTTGGTATCCCCTGGTGTTTGGTTGCAGGACCCTGTGGATACCAAAATCGGTGAATGATCAAGTCCCACCATTATATAAAATGGCAAAAATCAAGGTTTAGTTTTTGGATTTATACACACACAAACACATTTTCAAGTTGTGGATGGTAGAATCCATAGATGCAGAATCTGTGGATATGGAGGGCTGACTGTATTTGCTTTGCCCATGGTAGTATTTAGGCTGAAGCCCATATTTCATCAAGCATATTTTTCTGAATGCTTTGTAACTTTGCTGTATCCCTTTTTCTATCCTGGAGTGTATGAGCTTATTTTCTTCAATATATTTGAACTGGATAAGCATGAATGGATTTTTTTTTTTTTTATACTCAGGTTCTGCTGCTTATTTCTTTGAACATTCATGCAGAATGAATGATGTCTTCACTTAAAATAGAGTGTTTGAGTTGTATGCTTCACACAGAGTGGACGCAGACTCCATGATACTGAATGAAAGTTGTTTGTTTAGCTGTGTGTGCTGCTAAAATGATAGCATCATTACAAGTGGAACCGTTATAATGAGTAGTTGGGAGTTGGAGGCATAGTGAATGCATCATAAGCTCTGTAAAGAAAAGAGATGGTGACACGGTAATGCTACCCATTTTTCTCCTCCTTCCTACACATACATCTACTCATTTATTGCCATCTGGTACCACTAAATTAGGATGTTTAGTTGAAGTTAGATAATATAACAAAGATCAACACTGCAGGCATATACTACACTTATTCCATCCTTAACACAAGAAAAGACAAATAAACACACCAACTTGATGGGGAATACCAAAATGTAGGAGATTATGACAACAGTGGTCATCATTATCATCTCTGTTTCCCAAGATTAGGACTCATTTTACACAGTAAAATATTACGATATAATTATAAAGGTACAAAAGATTAACATTAAAATAAAATTAAACTATTTAAAACATACAGCTTCCTGGGAGGGAATTTGATTTACCACAGGGGTGATTCTCCTTTGTAACTATGTGGTTGCTCAGGTAAACAAATTATTATTTAGTTGAACAAATTACCTCTTAATAGACAAAAACACTTTGCTATAGCAAGACATTTTGTTTTTAACTGGCATATTCAGTGGAATTCAGATTGTGAAAACATTGCATTTATTTAATTTGAGAAAGTTTGCTTATTTTAAAGTTTGCATAAAAGCATATACTTAGGGTTGTAGCCTATAAATCGTATTTCTAGCTGAATTTCTGTGGAATGTTTGAGTGGAGCAAAGACTTTGAAGTGAAGAATTTGTATGGAACAGGATATTTTAACTCTAGTCTGCTTGGTGTTCTCTTCATAGACATGGGCATGAAGACAGATTTGATCATCTGAGTAGCCACATCAATCTGTTGCAGCAAAAGCACTGAAAAGTCCTGTGGCACCTTGAAAATTAACAAATCTATTACAACATGAGCTGTTGTGGGCTGTATCCCACTTCACAAATGTATAGTTTTGTGACTATATCTAATAAAACATGATACAGTCCTCAAAAGCTCATGTTACAGCAAATTTGTTAACCTTTAAGATTACTAAAACTCTCTTCTTATTTTTGAGCATCTGACTGAGTCAAGAATCCTACACAGCCTTAACTGAGCATTGGGTCCCCAAAGACAACCTGTTTCTGGCTTGGGTTCAGTGACAAGAATTAGGAAGATCTTGCACTGAAATAAAATAGGTGCTCCCCATTTAGACATTCTGCATAGGTGATAGGGATGGGAAGCAACTGTAATAACCCCTCCCAGTCCCATCATATGTAGGGGGTGGATCAGCTGGGTCTTGAGTTGAGCCCCCTGCACTTCACTCATTTTATACATTCAACTTAGGGGGGTTGCAGACTGCCAGAAATAGTGCAAATTGAGTCCACTTTTAGGGTTAGGGTTAGGGCTAGGGAATCATGGGAATTGTTGTTTTTTTTTTTTTTTTCTGAGACATTGAGCCTTCTCTGTCAGAGAGCTCTGGTGCCCTAATAAACTACAGTTCCCATGATTCCCTAACCCTAAAAGTGGACTCAATTTGCACTATTTCTGGCAGTCTGCAACCCCCCTTAGTTTCTTTCCAGATTTTATGATAGTCAAAAGCTCTGATTTCTTTTGCAGAATAATCAACCATGACTACAGAATCTGGATCAGACTCTGAATCTAAGGATCAGGAACAGAAGGAAACTTCAAGCGATCAAGGAACAGGTGGGACAGGAGGAGCCCAAAATCCACAACAGCAGCAGCAGCAACTGAATGAAGAACACCAGAATGCGTTAGAACAATTTTCCGGTGTTGCAGCCCACAGCACTCCTGTGAAAAAAGAGGCAAGTTATCAGTAAGATCATGGTTAATTTATAAAACATAACACTAAGTGGCTTTATTCAGGTTATCTGATTAATAACACATTTTCCTTCTCTTAATAGTATTCCACTTTTTAACCTTAGGTATCATGAAGAAGTATTGCTCTTTGGGGGTGGGGGATGGATAGATTTTCTTCAGTTCAGACATGTAATATTTTTATAATTTATGTCCAATTGGCTTCCCTGCTGAGCTTAATTTTAAAGTTCACTGCTGCTGTTAAATGGTGGGGGTAGGTGAGTATTTTTCATCATTGTGTTAGAGCACATCAGTTTTTGGAGGAGCCAGAAACCTGGGGGCACATTTCAGTTTTGATACCTGCTGAAATCTAATTTTATTCTGGGTTGGGTGTTTTCTTAAACAAACACAATCTCATTTATTGATCCCTAGTGGTTTGAAATCACTGCATTTTTAAATACTTTGTCATGTAATTTTTTAACATTTTAAAAATGTGAACATGTGTATGGTTAATACTTGCAAATATCGGTAGTATCTTCAAAGGTTAGAATTGTGAACTTGTTCCCTTTGAAATTAGAAGGTTTTGTGACACAGTAGGATCAAAATATTTTTTGCCATTTTCTGTTAATTAACTACAGATGTTTTAGGCTAAGTAGATCTTACTCTTTCAAATTTTGAGCCAACCTGTACACATTTAAGCTTTCTATAAATAACCATTATCCAGATTATGTGACCGAAAAAGAAGGGAAAGGAAGACTAAAACTATTCACATCTTGGCAACAGCAGTATTGATGCAGCTGTTATCTCATGATCCACAAAGAACCTTAACAACTTTTTTCTTCTATGTTAGATGTTAATTTTAAATGCTATTGGCAAATCATCACATTGCTTGGGGAAATGCATCCAAAATAACCTGGGTGGGAGAGAGAGTTCATTATGCATGACAGAGAATGGATTTGTGCATGTAAAATACAAAACCAAATATTTAATGTATGTCTCAGTGGTCATTTTGCCCTAGATAATTGCCTGAACAGGATGTCAGGCTTCTTTAGGAAGATGAAGTCTAATTCCTTATGAAACTATCTTGTTGCATGAATACATCTTGACAGTTTGGGGTTCTGCTATAATAGTTCCTGGCATTTTTTAATATATTTGCACAGCACAGATTAATACAAGGTACTCCTATGACAGACTTAACCTAACCTAGTGAAATTTTCTCTACCTTTATTTTTCTCCTGCTTGGCTACTCTTAGAAGTGAGTGCCCTGTCTTTTCTTATTTTTAAAAAATGTACAAAGCTCCTGTTCCTTGGCAGGTCTGTGTATTTTCTGTTTTTCTCTGCAACACCTGCTAGTTTTAACAAGCAAAATATAATTCTTTTCCATTTGCTGTGTTGAGTATGCAGTGAGCGCTGTACTTTGCTACATATTACGCAACACCCAACTCTCTCGGTCTGAAAGAAGATTAAAGCTTTTGGCCAGATTTGATTCATTCTCATGGACACTTGTTACAATGAAGGAAACAGATTTGGAGGATTAATTTTTGATAAATTTCCTTGCTGCCAGGCTACTGACTTATTCAGAAGTCATTGAAAGCCAAATCAGATATGTTTTTATGATGGTCCAATGAAAATAAGATTAACTTTCTTAGCTTTAGCTAAGGTATTAGTTCATTTCTGTTTCTGTTGATACTTTATTGACCTGTTGTGCAAGGGCTGTGAACAGAAGCAGACACATTTTGAAAGTGCTGCTACTCCTGGAATTTAGCTGTCTGGTAGGAATGACACAATGGTTAATGAAGTAGTCTAGCATTCCATGGTCTTCTGGAAAGAGGCATGGCTATTTTAAAAAACATGCAACACGTTGGATTTTATAAGTTCAGACTCTCCCAAAAACGATAAGAGAAATAGAACTTACTGCAGTGACTCATTGCAGATTGCTCTGTATTAACAGTTTTGCAACAGACCAGCAGTTTCATTGGAATTGACAATATGGAATGAAATCTTTCTCTGTTGCACTGCATTTATGTCTGTATTTTCAAATGTGACTCCAGATAGTCTTCTGTAGAGGGATATCTGATACTGAAAGCTTAATGTGATCAGCTGTGTTTTTGGTTGTTTTTTTTTTAATCTGAAACTGGAACTTAATCTCCCTGTTTTCTCTTTGTAGGCCACTGATAAAGAACGGGAATTTGCTGCTGCAGCAGCAAAACAACTGGAATACCAGCAGTTTGAAGACGACAAGCTGTCTCAGAAATCATCCTCCAGCAAACTCTCCAGGTCTCCTCTAAAGATTGTCAAAAAGCCAAAAAGCATGCAGTGCAAAGTGATTCTTCTGGATGGTTCAGAATATGGCTGTGAAGTGGAGGTAAATATGGAAAGAAACGGGGTGGCAGGGAGTTTGGGGTTTTTCCCCTTGTGTGTTTCTGAATGTATTATCTGGTGTTTGATCAACTAATTGTATGGTTGAAGTGCGGTTGCAAGAAAAATTCCCCCTTATTATCAAAAGGGAAGTGTATCCATGTGAAAAGACATATAATACTTAGAAAGCTCCATGATTGCCAGTGTGTATTCAGTCTGGAATAGAGCATTAGAAAACAAAATAGAAACAGAATACACTTGTCCCTCCTGATTTGTGGGAGATCTATTCCTGATTCCCCCCGCAAATCAGAAAAAATGCAAATATTCAAGTCCCCATTGATTATAATGGCTGTGCAACCATGTGTGTGTGCGCCATTTTGTCCTTCCTGGCTTGCTGTCCATGAAGGATCAAAACCACAGACAGCAAGTCTGCAAATGGGGAGAGACAAGTGCATTTCTGTTCCAGTGGTTCTGTGTGATGACTTGCCTAGCAAATCAAAATATAATATTTTGTGCTTGTGATGTTGATGGTTAGTGAGGATAGAGCAGCAGGACACACCAGCCAGAAAAAGCAATAACTATACAGATAGGAATTTCCACAGTTATTCCACATTGCAGTCATGTTCTCCAGCTGTGCCTGAGTCTTTCTTTATGGGCACAGCAGTATTAGGGCTTCTTTCAGTAAAAAGATATTTGATTCAGACTCTTCAAAGGACATCCTACCTAGAATTTCACACCTTTATGCTCCAGTTATGAATCTTTGAATCTGTGGGAATTGATGAGAAAGAGCGAGCAATTTATTAAGCATCAAGGACAACAGTGTGTGGCAGTGATGGAAAAAAGCCAATTCCATACTGGGGATTATGAGTATATAGATTGAAAATAAAACCGCTAGGATTTTAATGCCTATATATAAATCTGTGTTGCAGATGCATTTGCCATTGTGTTTCTAGTGCTAGTCTCTCAGAAAGACTAGCAACTGGAAACAGTGTACAAAACTAAAAGGTTTGGAACACTGTCTATATGATAAAAGTCACAGTTGGTGCTTTTCAGTTTAGAGGACAACTGAGGATAGGGATAATGATAGATGCTTTAAAACTGTGCATGTGCACAGAGGATTTTTTCTTCTTCCTCCTTTATCAGAGTAATATTGCTCAGGGTCATCCAGTGAAATTATCTAGTTTTCATTTCAGAACAGGAAAAAGAAAGTACTTACTCAGCACACATAATTTTTTGTCACAAGGTGTAATGATAGCAAGGTGTTTAAAAAAAACCCATGGAGGACATATCATATATTAGCTGTGATAACAAAAGAAAGCTTCTAGGGTTAGAGGAAATATGTCACTACAGTTTGCTGTATCCTGTTATGGTAGCTCCTGCTGTGTGGCTCAGAATTATGCCTTATCAAAAAGGCCATCTGATGGATCAAGATGTTCAGGATAACAGTGGAGTTGCTCAGCAATGTGTCACAAGAAACATACTAGATTAATGCCAAGACCCCAGCTCAGCAGCTTTACAGCTGACTCTGCTGTCCAACCCATTCTTAGGCTACCATTAATCCACAATCCAGAGTACAAGAATAATTGTTCTCACAGGTAGGGCTCAGGGGTGATCAACCTTGGGGTCCCCATTGACCACTGCATCAGCCTGCATCAGGCTTTCAATTGGACATGCATCTGTCTTCTCCTGATGGACCTGTGGCAAAGTTAGTGAACTGACCAGATTAACCACTGCACATAGATTCCTTGCTGTGCATAGCTTCCACGGCAGTAGTCTTGGAAAGTTTATTGGTATCCTTTGAATCCTTCTGAGTCCCATGGGTAGAAGGGACACTAGAGCAGGAGTAGGCAACCTTTCCCCTTTAAGAGCCGAGGGACTTCAGCTCCCAGAATCCCAGGAGCTATTGGCCAATATGGGACTATTGGCCAACATGGCTGAGGCTTCTGGGAGCTGAAGTCCCTTGGCCCTTAAAGGGGAAAGGTTGCCTACCCCTGCACTAGAGTCTTTATTCTTTTGAAGTGTTGTCCAAAAAAGTGGTGGCAACATGACAGGAAGACTCTTGCCTTCATGTAACCTACTTGTGGTTGACCACTCTTAGAAATCTGTCACCTATCTGGTTGGCCTCTCTTGGAAAGTGAAAGTTGAAAATGTCAAATGTACCAGTACTTTAGCTTTTTCTCAAATGCGTGTGTGTGCGCGCGCTTATATACACTGACAGTGTGATAGTATAGTGTAACATGTTCTTGTACTGGAAAATCAATAGATTATGAGCAGAAAATATCAATTTTATGTTTGGTCATGCTGTTAGCAGAGTAAGTCAGAACAGGAATCACATTGCAATTGTGAAACAGTACTTTTATTTATTTATTTGCCTGTAGAAGTTATGGGCAGCCTGAGTAGAAAACAAAAGAGGCACCTGAGTTGCCTCTTACACTAAGTTAAATTGAAGACGAAAGAGTAGGGGTGCTTTGAAACAATTGTGTTTACATTCTCTTACTATCAGTTGCATAGCAGTCCACCATCCCTCTCAGAGGCTGCACCTGCACTGTACCATAATGCAGTTCGACACTGCTTTAACTGCTGTGGCTTAGTGCTGTGGAATCTTGGGATTTATAGTTTGTTGTGACACCAGAGCTCTCTGACAGAGAAGGCTAAATATCTCATAAAACTACAAATGCCAGAATTCCAGAGCATTGAGCCAAAGCAGTTAAAGTGGTGTCATACTACTCTATTTCTGCAGGGCAGGTGCAACCTTAGTAATGCGTGTTGGAATTAGGTGGCTGTCACATGCTGCTGTTCAAATTGTTTCTTAGAAAACTGGCTGAATTCACTTCTCACAAACATAGCCAGCATCTCTGTTGAAAAGGACGGGTATTTAGCTAAGTCATGGTGTGTTTGTGTGTGTGCGTGCACAAATGCCACACAACTAACCGGTCAAGGTCTTGACCAATCTAACACAGGGGAAGTACCACAGGAGCTGCAGCAGTGAGATTTTTTTCATTTCTCACCAATACTGCATGGTAGCATCTGGACCAGTAAAAGAGGTATGGAGAAGAAGACATGTATAAATTGGCCCAACATGCAACAGGTTGCCCAACTAATTAATTGCAAAATAAATATTTGTGTTTAGATAGTGTTGATTTCATCTGGTTTAGAGTTTCTGATGAGCAAATTTTCTTGTTGATTTCAGTATCAAGTCATTTTGAACAATATTCTATTGCTGATGTCTTTGTGTCTACAAGTAGACCACTTAGAGTAGGCACTGTCTTGATGTTTGTCTCAACATGGAATTACCGCACGAGAAAAGGAGAGATAATTGAAGTGTTTAAAAAACATTTCTAGAAGTTACTTTGAACACCTTAGTAGGATATCAGCCTGTTGCAGTTTTGTTTTGTTCAGTTGTTCAACACTGAATTGTTTGTTGTTTGGTATTTAAAGATCAAGTTCCTTTTGGTCTACTTTGCTAAGTTTAGAATCTCCAGGTATTAGAATTTCTAATAAAAGTTAATTAAAGGATGTAGAAATGAAAAGACTATACCAAAGTACTCTTATTCTTGGACAGAAATCATTTAATGTTTTAGATCTGCTCGAAACATATTCCCATTCTAATGTTCACTAATGTTTGATCATAGCATATAGTATTTATAGTACATTTTTTGTGAGCCACTCAGTGAAAGTTCATTTTAAACTCAGTAATAAAAAGTAAGATCAGTAATAGTTATCACTGGTATCATCATCTTTATCACAGTCAAAGAATTCATCATGTCCACCTGTTGTGGAGCAGTATTTTTTTCCTACCCTCCCCATTTTTCAATGTTTTCTGGATGGTGCTTAAAAATAGAATTTGTCTCTTCTGAACTAAAGGATTATCTAGAAAGGAAAAAAGACACCAAAAGTATTGAGACTTTCCTGTTCTTTTTGTTTTGATTTTAACTGCATGTTCATGGTTTTGAATCCATACTCCTGAAATGTCTTGGGTTTCCCTCCTTTCCCCACTTCAGTTCTTCCTCCTCCAAATGATCATGTGTCTCAGGTAGATTTGAGCAACGTTTCAGCAGTTGTCTTTCACCAATTTCCACAGAGCCCACTTTAATTATTATTCAGGACTAGTCAAAGTGCTAAAGTACTTTAGCTATATGACACTAGTTAAGCATTAGGATCATTTTCTTTTATTACTAGCATTCCCCTTTCCTTTGTTTTAATCTCTATTGCATCCAGGTTCTGGGGAAAAAACCATAATATTTCTTGGTGGTGGCCATCATAGCTATTTCTGGAGTAACACAGATAGTCATAGAGAACTACATTTCATTTTGGGAAATAGTGGGTTAATTTAACCTGGAGAGTGGGAGTGAAAAGTCCTTGATAATGCCAATAGTTCCTTAAGAATACTTTGGGAAGGGGAAAAACCTGTAGATCTCCAAAATAAAATACCTTATTTTCCTGCATATAAGACTACTTTTTAACCTGCAAAATCTGTGGTTAAAGTGGGGGGGGTCGTCTTATACGCCGGGTATAAGGATAAGGAGGATAGAGGTGCTAAAACTCTATATTTTGACTGGAAAAATGGAGGGTCGTCTTATACGCCAGGTCGTCTTATACACCGGAAAATACGGTAGGTTTGTACAGGGGGGGAAAACTAGGACTTTCATAGATCTTTTTCTTGTCTGGAGAAGCTCAAAATTGATTTAACGTTTTTAAAGTAGTAGAACAGAAGGTTGTTTAGTTTGTCATTTTCTCTGATTGGCAATACAGGCACTGCATGCACAGACATTCAAAGCAAGCTAAACTTTTTCTGTGCTTGAAGTGCAATTCTGTACATAGCTACTCAGAAGTAAGCCCTACTGAGTTTAATAAATCTTACTCCCAGGTATGTGGGTATAAGATAGCAGCCTTACTGAGCAATAGCTATTATATGGGAAATTAATGTAATGGAACCTTGGTTACCGTGTTTAAATGAATTACTTCAGCTAGGGTACTTGAAGTTCCTCTTTGTCATTAAAATGTTGCATATTAAATATAATCAGAATTGCAGATTCAAAGATAAGAGTGTTCAGCTGGAATTCTTGTAGTCAGTTTTGATTAAAAGCTTTACTGGGTGTAAGGAATGATTACTTTTAAATGGCATGTAACATTTAATTGAATAGAAAGAGATCCAGAACATGGTACATGGTATCAGTGTAATATTAATACAGATGTTGAAGGCGTTTTTCCAAACCTCTACTGCTTAACATACCAATAAATCCTAAGGAATCATCTGTAATTAACAAATTTTAGGAAGGGTCCATGAAAATTAAAGGGTTTTAAAAAAAAGAACTGAATTGTTTGGAGAAATTGAAAGCCATAGTCAACCGAGATGGACTTGAGAAAAGTCTTTTTGGTAACTGTGTTGGAGCTCTGGGGATACTAGCTCCATATTTGTTTACTTGCTGTCAGCAGATAAAAGCATTTTTCTTTATTCAGTAGAACTGTAAATATGTTAGAGAACATGGTGGCTGTGTGGTCAAGACGCTGACTCAGTTGAATGCAAGGTTGGCAGTTCGAGGCCCAAGCAATGTGTGATGGGGTGAATTCCCATCACTAGTCTCACCTTCTGCCAATCCAGCAGTTTGAAAGCATGCAAATATAAGTAGATAAATAGATACCAGTTTAGTGGGAAGGTAACAGCATTTTGTGCAATTATGCTGGCCACATGATCACAGAGTTATCTTTGACAAAGCTGGCTCTTTGGCTTAGTAACAGAGATGACCCCTACAGTTGGACACGACTAGACAACTTTGTCAAAGGGGAATACCTTTACCTTTACCTGTAAATATGTTACGTGTTTTTACTCTGTATTGTGTCTGTATTGTTGTTAGCACCCTTGAATACAATTTGGTAGAAAGGCACAATACATATTGGATAGATGAATTAAACAATCTACAGATTGTCTCAGTCAGATTATAACTATAGACAGAGCAAGCAGGAAACAATGTACACTTTTCATTTCAGTTGATCTTCTTCATACTGAAGGCTTGGGCCCCATTGCTTCTCTACCCATGGGGCTCATCCCTGAATGTAACAAATGCAAGCAAACTTTCAACAAATGCAAGCAAACTCTCCCTCTCCCAATTTTTATTTTCACATTCTCAGAAATACTACTTTTCAGAGCAATTCTACATGTTGGATGTGCTAAATCAAATGGCAGGAATGCCTACTAAAAGAGGACCTGTCTGAAACGATGAATGACATTTGGTATGACAGGGCTCTAGTCAAATATGTGAAGCCTACAGATAATGAAAGAAGTGGAGCTTCAAAAAAATGGGTTGGATTACAAGGCTAGAGAACTTCAAGTAGAAATCACTTTAAGATAATTTAGAAAAATTTATTTGTATGGATGTGTATAACGTGTGTGTATGTGCATGTGTATTTGTTTCCACATAGCCCCTTGAAGGTATGACACCAAGTTGAGGGGTAAATGTACCTGACTTTGGGAACATTGGAAACTTGAGAGAGTGGATATAAGTAGCTGAGTTTGGGAAGCAGTTTCAAAGAACTGGGGTGGGGAATATTTTCATCCTGCATGCCAAATTCAGTTTCAGAGAAGGGCTCATGGGGTGTGTGTGGATCATACCAGAGGGGGTTGTCACCCAGTGCACTGGCGGGAAAAGGTGATGAAGTTCCAGGTCTGGAGCTTTGCTGATGGGGTGGGAAAGGGCTAGCCAGGCTAGTAGCTCTTTCAGACCTGGAAAAGCTGCAGGGTGGCAGGGTTCTGGATACGGTAGCTTTGCTGAGCAGGTCAGAAAAGGAGTCTCCTTATTCTCTTGCCTGGTCAGCAGCTCCTCCTCCTCCAGCTCTTTGGTGACGGGGAAGCATGGCAGCTCCTCTGGGCAGCACAGAGACAGGTAGGGGGTGAGAGACCTCATGCCTGCCTTCCTGTCTATATGCTGCTCGCTCAAGCTGCCAGGGTACTCTGGTGCTGGTGGTAGCATGTTGGCTCAGCTGAGCAACTTGGAGATAGACGGGTGACAAGGAGTCTCCCCACTCATCTTCCTGCCTCTGCACTACCTGGTCAAGCCACAAGGTGCATCCGGGCCCTGCCTGGGCTACCACCCTTTGGAAGCAGTGCCCAGGCTTTGGGAACTGTCTGGGAGGAGATTGCTGCTGCTGCTCCCTCAAAATTACCACACTGGGTGACACCAACCCTGGTGAAGCCACTGGGCTCGTGACCCAGATCTCAGTAGTGGGTGAGGCCAAAGGCTAAAGGGGTGGAATGCAGCGTACCAGCATGTTTTAGCTTCAAGCTGTTAAGTCCTAGTTGCCAAGCCTTAACAGAAGCATTTGAAAAAACATATAAAAACTGGGAGATAATAATTATTCCTACTATAATAGATGTTCTATTAACAGAGGTTGGAATATCATATTGCCAGAATACTTCCATTGTATATTCCTGCATATCTGGGGGTTGGACTAAATAGTCTTTGTGTGGTGCCTTCCAACTCTAAGATTCTATGAAGAGTGAACAAGGGAAAATTAGTGGGAATAAACATTGCAGGAAGGAATGGAAGCTCCTGAAACTGAAGTGATAGGACATGAGAAGGGAATGATATACCCAGTATTGAGATGTTGAGCTCAGGTATGGAGTCTCAAATCCAAGGGAAGAATGGAAGCCCAGGGACTTGAAAGATGATTTCATAAATCACTCTTTGTTATCTTTTCAGCCTCAGGATGTTGCTTTATTCACATGTCTTGCCTGTCATACCATTATTATTTACCTCTGTGTTTTCTACTCTTTTCAAATACAAAGCCACAGATCTAATTCCACCTGTTTGTTAAAAACAACCTCTGCATATATCTTTTTTCCTGTGTGTTCCTTTTATACAGACTTCTGGCCTTTTACCCTCTTCACTTTCATCTATGATGTAGACTGCTAGCCAGCTCTTCTACTTTTTTCTGTGAAATATGGTCATAGCAAATGTCCTGTATCACACCATAACACTGGTCAGTCTTTCTCAGTAAACTGAATGGCATGAATCTCAGGCATAGCTCGTCTGTTGTCAGTACCTCTGAGCCTGCTTTTGCCTGTGTCGTCTCTCCCCTTCTCCTCCTCTTCAAAGCACACTCTTAGTAATTATAAACTATTGGATTCCGCCAATGTTGACATTTACATCAGTACATTCCTGATCTGTTTTGGTTTTGTACTGATCTCAGATCTTTTAAAACAAAATATGTCCAGCTTTTCTGTTATCTTTGTGGCTTTTTTAAATATGAGCATTTTTCCAGTAAGGTTTCTGTCATGCTCCATTGAACTAGTAGTTCAACCAGTAAGAATGAAGACTTCTAAAGACTAGGAATGTAGGAAATCTGCTAAACATTACAGCCTAGGGAAGGTAGACTGCATAGAAACAATAGTTGTGGTTGTATTTGCAATTCCTGTATTAGTTTTTCCAGTCTTGTAAGGTCTCTCATTGCTTGTCCCCATCATGCCTCCCTACTAATGTGGTCTAGCCCTGTGAGCCGTTCCATTCCTTCTCCGGATCCATTCCTTGCTTCATTTCTAGCATGCATGCCTTTTCCTGGAGCCTTGTCATATCAATTGACACATGGAAACAGAAAAGGAGATGAGAATTGTTGAATGGCTGGTCCAGATCAGGACTGTTGATGAGTTTGCAGAAGGAATCCCTAGTTTCTGCTGAGCAGGTGCAAAGACAGCTTTGCTTTTCTGATTCTGGAAGGAGAGATAACGAAGCTACTACTTTTACAAAAGCACAGTCAACTGGCATATAATAAGCAGATATAAGTACTGTATACATATCACAACAGTTCAGCACTGTAATATGAAAACTAAAATTAACAAATCACTTCTGGCAACAGTTTAAATTTGTGTATATGTATGGAACAAGTAGCTTAATATCACTGCCTTATAATACATTTGTTATCAACAGAACTAAGCAGCTGCTCAAATGGTGTGTGGAAGAAATTGATAATGTTACCCTGTGGATAAGGAAAACACTGGACATATTTGTTATATAATACTGCTTCTACTGAACCCAGACCCTCAGCCCTTTTTAGATCTAAAGAAAACGAGAAACACACAACCTGATCTATTGACCTCACCATTCAAAGCATGGTACTCACAGCATATTATTCCTGTACATTACATCATATAGTTCTGAATATGAAAGAACTTAACAGCCTCATCACTTTTAGGTAGTATTTCAAGATACAGCTCTTTTTTCTGTTATTAGACTATTTCAAATGTGGAATTTCACATTTTACATTTATAGCACTCCCTTGATTATCAATTTCTTCTGTCTTTTTCCTGCCACGCATACACATACACACACAAAAATCCATTAAGGATGGAAAGGTGGAATAGCTGCACAGTGTCTTTTGATTATTAACTCATCTGAATATCATCTGAAAAGATCTACAGTGTTTGTGATTATGTTAGGCTTTTTGAGTAGACTATGAAGAGGTTAATCAAATGTCTAGTATTGGATAACATCCTTTTACAAAGAAGGGTGAATGTATTCTGCTTTTGTATGGGCTTACAGGACACATAAACAGGAGGAAAACACTACCAGTGTAATGTTTTTGTAACCATTACATTTTGTAACCAAGTCCCAACAACTTGCTGTCACTACACCAGCAAAAGCAGCTTCCACCACAGCAAATGAGAGAGGTAGAATCTCACCCTTACCTCTGCCTCTTAAAAAAAACTGTTCTCTGAGAGGTGAATAAACTTTTCGGATCGGGCTTGGAAGTTCTGGAGAAGGCTGTAAGTGGAAGGGCCAAACATTCTGGTGGTTACTGCTCACAATACATTGGATTTAGGCCAAGAAAATATTGTTTACAAAATATGTTAAAATGACTGGCCAAACTGCTAAAAGTATAGATGTAAACATTTTCTTCCATTGCTCACCTTTTGTAGAGCCGATGGTCTCTATTGAGGTCTTCTTCCATAGATGTTAATCCTCTGTTTTGTTTTGTTTTTCTAAATTACTATCTCTCCTAAAATTTCATAACATTCAGGAAATTCTCTTGTAAACACTATAGTTTGAATGCATGTAATACACTGCTGCTGAAGTCATGAGCAAAAGCCCTAATTTGGTCTGATTCCAGAATGAAGACTAGGTCACCAATCTTCTTATCAGGATTTAGCAATCCTTGGGTTGCTGGGTTGTTGCTGTTTTATTTTTATTTTTTTGGATTAGTGCTGGCTTTTTACAATCAACAAGTATTTAGGGGGGAAATGGTTGGCCTTTGTGGAAAATGTGCCATATTATACAACATCACTGACACTTAATGTACCGGTATACTTGTCACTAACATAAAAACATATGATGTATTATTATCTGGACGTTGAAAGCCTACTGGATGCTGACATTTAATGATATATGCAATTGTGAAGCTGGGTAAATTGTTAACAATAGTATTTGCCACTTATAATATTCATTGTACAGTCGACTTTCTGTATCCACAGATTCTGTATCCATGGATTCAACCATCCAGAGTTTGATTTTTTTTTAATCCAAAAAGCAAATCTTAATTTTGCCATTTTATGTAAGGGACACCATTTTACTAATCTATTGTGTATAATGGAATTTGAGCATCTATGGATTTTGGTATCCATGAGAATGGCTGGAACCAAACCCCAGTTGAAACCAATAGCCCTCTGTATAAAATTAAACTGGAAAAAAACGTGAAAATTAGGAGATCCTTAATTGGATATTGACAATACTTTCTAATCTATAATATGAGGTTTATTTCTCAGGAAGTTTCATTTATGTTTTGCCATATGTGTAATACAAAAGCAGTAAGACTTGGAGTGGCAGTTTGAGATTGCAGTCCTGTATACACAGTGTGAACTCACTGATTCTGAAGATGGAGCAAGATTGTTTTCTTCTGCTCCAGAGGCAGGAACACAAAGCATTGTACTCAAGTTACAAGAAAAGAGATTCTGCTTTTGAATGGGCTTACAGGACACACAAGCAGGAGGAAAACACTACCAGTACCAGGACTTCTTTACTGTAATAGCTGTTCAGCAGTGGAGTAGACTGCCTTGGAGATTAGTGGACTCTCCATCTTTGGAGGTCTTAATACAGTGATTAGATGGGCCTCTTTCAGCAATATTTCAGTGTATTCTTGCATGGTAGGGACTTGGAATAGGTGGCCATTGAGGTGACCATTGAGGTCTCTTTCAAATTTAAATTTTGTTATTGTTCTTCTGAGAAGACAGGCATAAAATTGTGTTATGAATTTTCTTTCTTTCTTTCTTTCTTTTTTGTCTTTAGCAAGTTTTAAAAAAACATTTTACAAAAGGTAAAATACAATTAAAGTATTAATAAAATTCAAAACAGTTAAAAGCAAACCATTTAGAAGAACAAATATAAACATTATGTATCTGTAAGCCTGAAGACAGAAAACGGTGTTGTTGTTTTATGTGTACAGTGATGATTCTATATAAATAAATGATCATCATCTCAATAAATGAAAGGCTATTTCCCCTAAGCAATGAGCCCTAAAAGGTCTGCCAAAAAAAAAAAAAAAACAGGTCTCCACCCACCTACAAAAGGATAGCAAGGAGAGTGCCAGACTAACCTCTCTAAGAAGGGCGTTCCAGAGCCTTGGAGCAGCCACCAAGAAGACCCTCTTCTCTGGTCCCATCAGATATATGGGTGGAGGTGGTATGACTGAGAGAAGGGTCTCCACAGAAAAATAATAAGAAAAGGGAAGGCTCATATAGGGAGAGATGGTCCTTCAGAATCAATTTAATCAGGAAATTAACTCAGTGGGGCTGAACACATGGGCAGGATCGCATGGGCCAAGGCTGTGCTTTCCTACCCACAGTTCTTGCCCGTTCCCACTCCCAATACTTCCCTGGGCCAGTACAGCAACAGGCAGGTGTTAACACCATGCCGTGGGGCCATCACCACTGCTGCCGCCATGTTCCCTATGAAGCCCCCTATTGCAGTCTGTAAGGGTGGACACAGGATGTCTGGCCTCACCCACGTGGCCAGGCAACCCCTTCCAATATCACAGGCTGAGACTGAGACCTTCACAGGGAATGTGACAAAGGTGGCAGGTGGAGGGGGGCCATGTGGCTGTATGGCAAACTAGCAAATAGCCAGTTTTTTAAAACCATGTTAAGAGCCGAGGTTGGGCCAGAACAGCCAGATTGACACCCAGTCTGCTCAAGCCTAGGCAACATGGGTCTTTTGGCCCATATGTACAGCCCCGGTGTTAATCTTAAATGACTTGGGGGGCTAAAACGTAGAAAAAGTGCTTCACACTTACCAAAAGAAATTTTGGAAAGAAATGCAGTGAGAAAACATAGTCCTCTAGCCTTTGACCTTTGGATCCTCACAGGGTCTTGTGATCCTCAGCCTTTACCAATTGCCCATTCCATATACATATTCCATTAATGGGGCTTGAAACACAGAAAGAGGAATCCATGTTCCTATATGGAGGTATGACAGATGTAACAAAGGACTACTGTAGGATTGTGTTTGTAGGGCTAAGAACATCCAAGAGAACTTCAGGTAGCCCTGAGTGTAGAAACAAGTACAAGATATGATGTCCAATCAAACCAGACTAAAAAGTGAAGGTGTGTTGAAATAGGAAGATCTTAGCCTGTTGGTGGAATGAGAAGAGGAAGGTGGTCAGCCAAGCTAACCTTGCAGAAAGTTCCATAGTCTGGGAGCAGCCACCAAGAAGGCTTCTTCCTGGGACCTCACCAGTAGTATCTGTGAAGGTGGTGGGGCTGAGAGAAAGCCTTCCCCCAAAGATTTTAAAACTCATATAAACTTGTATAGGGAGATACAGGGTTTCAGATAGCCTGGCCCTAAGTCTGGACATTTTAATCTACCTTATTTTCTGGCGTATAAGACTACTTTTTAACCTGCAAAATCTGGGGTTAAAGTGGGGGGTCGTCTTATACGCCGGGTATTAGGAGGTTCATGATAGGTTTGCCTTAGTGTCATCATCAGTTGGAAATGACTTGAAGGTGCACAGCAACAACAACAACAATAGTTTCGGAAGTCATACTCTTCCAAAACTCTATATTTTAACTGGAAAAGTGGGGGGTCGTCTTATACGCCCAGTCATCTTATACGCCAAAAAATACGGTACTTTAATTTTGTTTTACTTCACATTTTAATCTACTTTAAGAGGTGCATTATTTAGAATTATTTTAAGTAGTATAAAGAGTGGTGTAAAACAGAATACAGTATACCCTTTCTTTTAATGCCCTTTATTCTGAATCTTAGTCCCAGTTAAATATTTTTTTTATTATTATCATGTTTCTTGTCTGGGACTATGGGCCTTTGCAGACTGCTAGAAATAGTGCAAATTGAGTCCAATTTACCTGCCCTGGTTCAGTGCTAGGGGATCATGGGAAGTATTTTTTTCTGAGACATTGAGCCTTCTCTGTCAGAGAGCTCTGGTGCCACATTCAACTACAGTTCCCATGATTCCCTAGCACTGAGTCAGGGCAGGTAAAGTGGACTCAATTTGCACTATTTCTAGCAGTCTTCAAAGGCCCTATGTTACATTAAGAAAATTGTTAACAGTAAAAAAATATGTATCACATAAATGAGAATAATCAGAAGAAAATCAATGAACTGTTTTATGGCCTTTCTGCACAAGTGTATGGCTGTGAACATCTGTGCATTCACATGTTTTTCTCGGGTTATATTTTGCTCTAGGGATGCTAAAAAAATGATACCATCTACCTTTATAAGTGAGTCAAAGATTGTAGTTATGGAAATGTGGCAAGCCACTGTTGGATATAGTACGCCTTATAACTTCTGGTGAAGAGTGAGATTACTTCTTACTTCTTCCTTCTGCCTGACAGAATTCAAAAGTGATTAAAACCAACACTCCATTAATAGGTGGCTGTTTTAAAGAAAAGAGCCAAAGGTTTTATTTTGCCATCTTGGCTCTCTAGCCACATTTCCTAATTGTTTTTCAAATGTACAGAATGCTCATTTTTATGTTCTGCAGTGATCATGTGCACAGACAGTGGTGATGTACACTGTGGATGCAATAATTATGAGGGCCATAATAGAAATCTGTATTTGGATTGCATATACTCAGTGTTTACATACTCTTTTGCACATAATTATTTCTTGCACTTAGATCTGATGCATTTTCATCTGCAACTGTATGTAGGAGGGTTAACAGAAATTGTCTTTTGGTGCCAACCCCAAGGGAGGAGCAAATTTACTGCTCTTGGAGTAGGATGTTATGGATGATTCTTCCTTGTTGATTCCAAAAGGAGGTATTAATATTACCGATGCTGTGAATGATCATGTGGGAAGTGCCTATAAAAACAATATATTATTTGCTCTACTTACAAATTCAGACTGGCAGGGTGTTTTTTTTAAATGCCTTGTACTGTGAGGAAGGAGTGCTTGCAGTTACACTGCTTTCCTTGCCCAAGAAGTCAAGAGTTCAGAGGCTGACCTACTGTGAGCACTGAAATGATTCAGCTGGAAGGAGTGGACATGTGCTGTTACTGTACTATAGACAAAATGTTCCTGACATCCTGCTCACCATCCAGGCCCACCTCTCTTACATGAATAATTATACTAGGTACAGAATAGGTGAAATTATGTTTTCGGGTTCATAGGTTATTTTTGAGTGTTTTAATATTTGATAAAGATTTTTGTGTGTACATAAACATTTCTATTTTTAGCAGTTTTCACTAATTTTAATGAAAATATGATGGCATATTGCAGCGTAAAGGTAGAATGGCATCAATACAATGTAAAGTTAAAATTACCGTATGTATTTCTGAAAATAAGCTGACAAGGATCATGGCACTCGACATTTAATTTTGAGCCAGTCAGAATATAAATTGGCATGAGAAGAAAGACAGCTTTGTTCTGGCACCATCTGAGTAGAACACTGTGTATTCTTCTGCTCCTGATTTACCATGGACAGTAGATCTACTCTGACAATAAACCACAAATTCCAGAATTGGTGCAGTTCATTTGAATAAATATATTGATGTAAATCCCCTGAACTTCCTGTAACTGACATGAGGAGTAACAACACTATCTTCAGAGTCAAATGACATGGTAGATCTAGCACCAATTGGTGAAAAATGTGTATTTAAGATATCACATGATTTCCCTCACTCACATATCTTGTATTCAGTATACTGTGTTTTGTGATTGATTATTAGGAGCTGAGCACAGGCTTCATTTGCCATTCTGATTCCTGAAGAGAGATGTAACTATTTGGCTGTTCAGTTCTCACAGTCAAGGAAGAATAATTTCCAGTTTTTTACTGCAGGAAAAAATGAATATTTCAATACAGTTCTTGCCTGGTATTCACATATTCACATTGAAATAAAGCAATTGTACTTTGCAGAAATGCTTGTGCATTTTTGGTGCAAAAACCATGTTTTTAATGTAATGTGTTTCTGGATAGATATGTCTTTTGTCCAAAATGGCTGGGTTTTGCAAAAAACAGCAATTTTGCACAAAATAAAGTTTATCTGGAAATGTTGTTTGTGCAAAAACTGGTGGGGTGTTGTCAAAAAAAGAAGCCTATGGTATTTTTGAAAAGAACACACTTTTTCTGCAGTTTGTATTAGTGTACCATTTTAGTGTATTCCCTTCCCTTCAGCTGTTTTCTGACACAGTGAGTTCTTGATGATAATTAGCTTTTTGGTTACTCATTGTACACTAATTATTAATGAATATTTATTTCTTAAAATAGAGCTATGTGTTAAGCACCTATCTCCTGCAGTCTTCCAAAGAAACACCTTAACCTGCAGCTGTTCATTGCTGTTTATCAGAGCAGACAGCTATGCAAAGTCATGAACTTGCCAGCTGAAACATCTTTGAGTTTGACCTTGCTTGACTTTTAAATGTCAAAATATTATAGAAATGCAAATGGATGCAAATTGAACCACTGAACCTTAATTGTGAGACCAGAAATTTTACTGATATAAATCTTCTGTTAGACTTTCTGTTTATATATCCATTTTTCTTGACCAATACTAAAATAGAAAGCAAAGGAAGTGATTGTTATACTGTGTAAAACTAGTATTTATTTATTTAAAGCAGGGGTAGGCAACCTAAGGCCCGGGGGCCGGATGCGGCTCCCCAAGGCCTTTGGACCGGCCCCAGGCCAGTCCTGCTGCCGCCGCCATGTTGATATTAATTGTTATTGTTATTACTTGTTTGGGGGGTTTTCTTGGCAAAATCTCCACAGGGGTTTTGCCATGGCTTTTCTGGGGCTGAGAGAATGTGCATGCATATTTTTTAAATTATTTAATTTTTTAAAATATATATATTTTTATTTATTTATTTATTTATCTATTTATTTATTTATTTTTGGTGCTTCGGCCCCCCCAATTGTCTGAGGGACAGCAACCCAGCCCCCAACAAAAAAAGGTTGCCTACCTCTGATTTAAAGACTAGAAAATTCCTCTTCTCAATGGCTTCAGTCCATTCCCATGCTAATGAATACCACTAGAATAGCAGGGACAGGATTTCATTCCCCTCTCTCACCAACCTTCCACAATGCCCAAAAGGTGCTCTGGCAGGTCTTTTAGCCCTTTCAGAACAGATTTTGAGCAGGAGGAAATATCCTTTATCTTGGATTCGCTGATGGAAGCACTTCCAACAATAATACTTTGGAAACTTTCCATAGAGTACTTCAGGGACCATGTACAAATAAACACAATGAACAAAATAAAATAGGTAAAACTAAAAAAAAAACTGTACAAAAAGTCATTAAATAGTTGTGTTCCTGTTTTCTCAGGCTTCTGAATGGGAACATATAAAATAGATTTCCCTTCTGCTAAATAACCTGATACTTAACATAATATTGCTCTTTTAATGCACTGCCCATTTCCATCATCCTAAATGGCTTCTTGATGACTTGTTTACTGAATAACCTAAGGAATTTGACACTACATATTTAGCCTTTGGGGGAGGTAGCAGAATGGAATTAATCTACCTAGCATAGTTTTGTTGCCATACAATTTAGATTGAGAATGATAATGTTCACTAATACTCATTATTTTTACTGCTCTGAATATGTATCCCTATTCCTATTTTGTGCGTTTTGTTACTTGTTTAGGTGTTTCCACTTAACAATTAAAGATGTGCTTCTGTTTGCTAAAACAAAACAGTTCAGAAATGTTCTATATTACAGTCGAAAATGTCCTACTATCAGAGCAGTAGGCCAAAGTGTCCAATTTAAGACATGATTGCTTGAGAGTAAATCCCATTGAACTCAATAAGCTTTTGTTCTTGTTAGCTGCCTTCAAGTCAACCAGGATTCATGGCAACCCTGTGAATGAGATGTCTCCAAGCCCCCTATCCTCTACTTCTCTTCTCGGGCCTGTGGTTTCCCTGATTGAGTCTATCCATCTTGCATGCAGTCTTCCTCTCTTTCTACTGCCCTCTACCTTCCCTAGCATCATTGCCTTTTCTAATGAGTCATTTCTTCTCGTGATCTGGCTGAAGTATGACAGCCTCAGTTTAGTCATCTTGGCTTCCAGGGAGACTTCAGGCTTGATATCTCCTAAGACCCATTTGTTTGTCTTAGTTGTTCATTGTATCATCAGCACTCTTCTCCAGCACTACATCATAAATAAATTAGTTTTCTTTCTATCTGCTTTCTTCACTGTCCAGCTCTCACATCCATACATGGTAATGGGGAATACAGTAGCTTGGATTGTTCTAACTTTGGTGTTCATCTATATATCTTTACACTTTACAATTTTGTCTAGTTCTTCACAAGTGCCCTTCCAATTCCGAATCTTCTGATTTCTTGACTGCAGTCTTCATTTTTCATTCTTGACTGCAGTTTCCATTCAGGAAGCCTTACAAATGAGAAAAAAATCACTCTTAATAGAAGCAGATATCACTCTTGATACCCCTCATGATACTCAGATGTTTGAACCTTATTGTACCAGGAGGTGGTAGTGAGTGAGGAAAAGAGGGAAAAGCAGAGTTGGGATAGAAGAAAGTGTGTGTGTGTAGACTGGGGAATTTAACTGGTGCTGCAGTCTACTCCTTGAAAGTCCTTCTTGCTGACAGTCATCACAATAATGCTACTAGGCCTATACTGGAGAATAGTAAATAATTGCTATGACACCTAACTGGGATTTCCATGTATCCTATTCACAATACTTGAGGGTCAGTCCTATTGAGTTTGATGTCAGAAGAAGAGCAAAAGTGGGGCAGGATAGGAAATGTTTCCTAAAGAGAAGAGCCTTTTCTTACCACACTTGATTCTCCTCAACTTGGTACATCTCTTAATAAATTAATTCATTTTCTCCAGGGTAAGAAAAAAGGAGGTAAAATCTGCTGAATTCATTTCCTATCTTTTTCTGAAAAATGTCCTCTTATGGTAAAGGAAATACTTCACGCATACACACATTCCCCCAACAGCAACAATGATCTCAACACAGAGAGAGAGAGAGAGAGAGAGAGAGAGGATGAAATTGAGCTAACAATGGTGCTAGCTGGCAGCTATATATCTTCACTCTTTTCCTGAAAAAGGAGGAAAGATGCCACATGGCAAGCAAGAGAGAGGGGATGGTGTGCTGCCCCCTCCCCCATTAATCTCTTCTTTTAAATTCATTATTTATTTTGGGTTATAGCACTGGTTTATTTAGGTGACTTTAAGCTGTTGCATTTGTCTGTTTGTATTAATTCTGTGGAGTGTAGGCAAAAAGCTTGCCTCTTAGGCTAAGTGGGGAAAGCCAGCCCTCCCTTCTCCCCTGTTCCTTGCTGTCACTGCAGTTAATCATTTTCTGACATCAGGAAATTGCCCTCCCCTTGTTCCCTCTGACACTAGGGACAGTTAGCAACAGAACTGGCCTTTTATCAAGAAAGAGGCAAAACACAACAGTTTTGACTGAAATGAGCTTGAGTGATTCAGGGTCCTAAAGTGTCTATGAGCTTTATTTAAAGAGGCTTCCTACAACTTAGGGGAGCAATGTTCCAGGTATTCAGAAGTGTATCCCTTTGCAAAGTATACTGTTGCGCTGTTGTTGTTGTGTGCCATCAAGTCATTTCTGACTTATGGTGATCCTAAAGTGAACCTATAATTGGGTTTTCTTGCCATGATTGGTTCAGAGGAGGTTTGCCATTGCCTTCCCCTGACGCTGAAAGCATGTGACTTGCCCAAGGTCACCCAGTGGGTTTCATGGCTGAGCTGGGAATCGAACTCTGGTCTGAAGAATCTCAGGCTAGCACTCAAACCACTACATCCCCTACTCCCCAATAATTAAAAATGTGGAGAAGGTTAGAGATCTGAAAGGCAAATGGAGTAACAGTACAGTTGGGCCCTTGATATCTCCTGGGGTTTTGTTCCAGGACCTCCCCCCCCACCCCACCTCCTGTGGATACCAAAATCCATGGATGCTCATATTGTGGTGTGCTGCATTTTTTTAAAAAAAATCTTTAATCTTTAAATTAAATCATATTGTAAATATGTTTTAAGTGTTTTTGATTGTTTTAACCATGTTTTTAATAATACAGTGGACCTGCCAACACTGGCAAAGAAATTAAGACAATGTTCACTGAATTGTCTAATTCCTCAGAATAATCTTGATTTTTGTAAATTTGTGTTATGAAACTTTACAGTATTTCCTTTTCCTCTCTATTTTTTTTTCCATTTAGAAACGCTCAAAGGGCCAGGTGCTGTTTGACAAAGTGTGTGAACATTTAAACCTCTTGGAAAAAGACTACTTTGGGTTAACATACAGAGACATGGAAAATCAAAAGGTAAAATTAGTCAATAATATAGGAAAGTCATGAAATAATGATATAATGGGGGGAACTAGATCAAACCTAAGCACAGAAACCTAAATAAATTAGACCAAGACTGTGCTTTGAGGGTCAGGCTTTGAAACTGGTTACTTGATAGCAATTCAAAATGCCTCCTCCCAGGTATGATTATATCTAATTCTGAAAATGTTTACACTGTAAAACAGGTTATTGCTTCACAAACCCATTTCTATATTACCTGATGTATTCCTGTTCTTTCTGATTTATACTAGTCCACATGGATTTAAAAATAAATTATAACCATCCGTATACCTGTTTTATTTATATTTCTTGTTCTTGTGTGCCTTCAAGTCATTTCTGACTTATGCTGATGCTAAGGAGAACCTATCACAGATTTTTCCTAACAAGATTTGTTCAGAGGGGTTTTGCCTTTTTATATAATTAAATCTTAATGCTGTGACACACAAGCTGATTTGTTGTCTAGACAAGATTTCTCCCAAAACTTTGATTACTGTGACAGTGCCTTTATCTTGGTCCTAATGCGAATAGAAGCCTATGAATACATGTTAACTTTAGTGAAAGAGTGGAAGAAAATGAGGAGCTTAGACTACATGAGCAGATGCCCATTGTTCCCCTGAAGCCAATGTATGGGATCTTAGTTTTTAAAAGAACGTGTACGTCTGTAAAGGAGGAGAGCTCCATGTTATGAAATTTGTTGAATAGAATATTGTAGTTGGTGGGAAATAGAAGAGAGACAAACAGTGAGGGCTGACAAGAAGACTCCTACAGTTTTTACAGATAGAAAGTATCTCCTCCCAGCAACACCCTCCATATTGTAGTCCACACAAACAGACACAACGTTTTAAAGATGAACATGTTCTTAGATTTGTTTATGAACCTGAAATACAGTCGGCCCTCTTCTTCCGTATGCTTGCCATCTGTGGATTGGAGCACCCACAGATGGCATTGCCCCATTCTCCCCAATAGTGGCATGTGGACATGGCCACGCTGCCATTAAAAGCAATGGGACTTGAGGTCCCACCGATTTTGTTATCTACAGGAGGGAGAGTCTGGAAGGGAACTCCTATGGATATGAAGAGATGACAGTAACATGTTAATCCATATGGACAACTTTCAAAGGAGCATACATCTGTGTACAAAGCGAGGCTGATTTTGTCTTCTAGAGAGGAATACTCTTGCCCCTCCATGTCAGAGACCAAGAAATTTCCAAAGATTGATAATTCATATTATGAGCCATTTGAGACCTGTGTGCTGCATCCTAGTAGAATATAAATGTCTTTCTCTTCACCAATCATAATAATGCTAGGTTATTTTAAATGTACATAATGCCTATAATGCCTATAATGTACATAATGCCTATCTTCAATATTTACCACCATCACCCCAAAATGGGAAAGCTAAAGCTGAAAAGACACTAGTGAAGTCGCTTTTGAGGTGAAAATTGTACTGGAAACTTCCCAGTAATTATCACATATTCTTTGCCAAGAAATTAGCTATCGGTGTTCATTTAGATTTTAAAATGAATGCACATGATTTGGAATTAGATGGAGTTAAGCACTTTGGATTCCCCTTGTTTCCAAACAGAATGTTGAAGCTTATGTTTCTCTCCTTCCCATTTACATTAATGTGACATGAAAGTGTTTGGCTTCAGTTGGGTCACTGTTTTATACTTGTATCACTTGTTATTTAGTGTATTTGAAGTGCAACGTTTGTAAATCTGATTCCAGTATTTAAAATACTTCTTTTCAGAATTGGTTGGACCCAGCCAAGGAAATAAAAAAGCAGATCCGAAGTAAGTTGCAATCATCTTAATAAAGTGAACTGTACCATTTCACTGGATACTTAAAATAGAATGTGTCTCTATTACAAGAATTAAAATTTACATTGTGCATAGAAATCATTGTGTTAACATGAAATATAAGTCTTCTTATTGATGCACCATATAGCTACAAACATACTCTAAGCAAGAGTTGTGTATTATGAAAAATTTAACTGAAAGAAGTAGGGAGGGAAATGGAATGTGCTGCACTCATAAGGAAGCAGGATGTGTTACTCAAACTCACTGCTAAAGTGGGAAAAGCTGAGTATGAACTATGGCATGTTATATTCAACTGAGTCCTGATGATTTTACAACTGCTTGTCTAGAAGTGATTTTAGAAAGAAAATATGATTGATATGCAGATGGCTACTGACTGTTAAGAGAGCCAGCCCTACTGTCAGGCAAATAGTTAAGAGTGTCCTGAAATGACAGTAAATTGATAATTATTTTATTTATTACTACTGTAATTTTATTGTCAAGGAATGAGAAAAGTACTTGTGGGATTTTTATGATCTATAATATTGTACTTGGTGGAGCGGTGCAATTTTCTTTTCTGCTTTGCTTCAGGCAGTAAAGTGTTAAGCTGAATCTTTCCCTGTGGGAAGACATCCAGTTTACAAGGATATCTTTCTGTTTCTGGGCTAGTTTGGGGCAGACCAATGTTAGAACATGCTCCAAAGATCTCTTTGTTGAATTAAGGGAACAGTAGAATAACTAGTTCCCAAATCTGTTTTTGTGTCGATTTTGAGTAATACTATTTTTCAGGTAAACTTCAGAGTGACATTGCCCAGGCAAGTTCAGTGTAAGAGACTATCCATTGGTTTCAACCTGATTGAACACTCAGGATAACCAGCAGATAGTCTTAAAGAGACAGTGAAAAATCCATTTAGTCTCCTCTAAGCACTCCATTAACTGGGTGCTGAAGGGAGGTACTTGGTGAATCCAGCTATCAATAGATACCATGATAATAACTGAAAGCACAATCAGAAGCAGCCCCCAGTTGCAAGCAGCAGATAGATGGACCAAACTTAGGATGTTATCACACATGGTCCAGAAACTGAAAATAAAGTGGAAATGAGGCATCCCGAAAATAAACGGGAAATAAACCTTGCTTCCGCAAACGTCATTACCTTCATTGCGCATTTACAGTAACTGCATTGAACGTCCACACACAAGAGAAAAAAAAACGTAAATGTAGCAGAAATGAGCCTCCTGCACATGCGCAGATAGAGTAATGCTCGCAGGAACCATGGGTAATGACGGGGAAATGCTCCCCAATATGTATTTGGTTATCATACTTACAGTAAATGCGAAATGATCTTCATCGCGCAATTGCAATTCCTCAAGAAACCGAATTTCAAAAGATCTCGGTTCTTTCCACTTTCTGTCCACTTTCTGTCATGGTTCTGTGCGACGTCATGTGAAAACACAGGCAAATAATCCGGTTTCGGTTGGGATTTCATTTGGATTTTGTTTGGATTGGGCCCCGTGTGATAACATCCTTAGTGTGCTTACCAATGAGTGGTTTTTCATTATCCTGGAGAAAAGTGGTTGTTGCAAGGATCTGACTTTGGTCCAGTACTTAGATCCAGTACTATTCATTGCCTTTATAAATGACTTGAATGAAGAGGTTTAGAACCGAATTAGAACTCAAGATAATTTAACAGAGTGGAGAACTGGGTCAAAACTAATAAAATGAGTTTGAGTAAATGTAAATAACTTCAGTTAGATCAAATGAACATCTATAGGATGAACAACAGAACATGTAAAAATTAGCTAAGTGACTTTGGAAACCACAAGCTAAACCTGAGTCCACAGTGTTATATGGCAGTGCAAAAAAAAAAAAAAAAAAAAGCCAATGCTTTTCTTTTTTTAGACTACAAACATAGTGTCCAGAAAAGGGGAAGTGATACTCATTGTGCTTTGATCAAACCTCACATGGGGTTTGTGTCCAGTTTTTGGTACCACAGATTAGGAAAGATACGAGCAAACTGGAATGTGTCTAAGAAATGGTGAACAAGATGGTAAAGGACCTTAAAACCAATTCCATGGAGGAACAGTCAATGATGTAGGGTTTATTTAGCCTGAAGAAGAGAAGGCAGCTATTTCTAAAAGTCTGAAGGGCTGTCATATGGACAATGGAATGTGTTTCTTATCTGCTGCTCCAGAAGGTAGGACCCAAACCAGATTAAATTACAAGAAAGGAAATGGAATATAAATATTAAGTAGAATGCCCTGATGGTAAGAGCTGGTGTATCATGGAATTGACTATGTCAGTGGATACTGCCACTGGCTGGGTGTTAAACAAGATGATTCCTGAGGTCTCCTCCAGTGACGTCGTGTGTGGTCTCCTCCAGTGACGTCCTCCTCCTGTGTGATTTCTGTCTCTAATGGCTTCATGTGCATAGTCACTTTGGAATTCAAGATTCTTTGAATCAAATTATTTTGAATCATGCCTCCTGGCTTAGTTGTTTAGGTATAGATGTATTGGTAAGGAATGCAAATGTACGGTATCTTTCAGAAGCAGTTTCACAATGCAGCTTTAGAATGACCACCTGGCAGCAATAATAATATTTTATTCTGACATGCTGGAACGGTTTTCATATTGGTGCATTGATGGGTTCTTCATCTGATATAACTTTAGAAAAACATCATACAACACCATAAACCATCATATCCATATATGAATAAGCTTATATTTTTGCTGCAGAAAGCAAAATTTTAATGTGGAAAAGACTATTTACTTTTTACAGTCCCACTGCATTTTAAATGTTCACTTGATTCTTTGACATTTTCTTAATTGCTTCCAAATAAAATGACTAATTGTTAAGTTATTGAGATATATTATTAATGAGTATAGAATGATATTTAGAATGGTTAAAAAAACAACCATCAATGATAGAATGGACTTCTGGCTCCATCAGGAGGAAGAACTGAAGCTTTAAGCTGGGGTAGGCAACCTTTCCCCTTTAAGGGCCGAGGGACTTCAGCTACCAGAATCCCAGGAGCTATTGGCCAACATGGGACTATTCCTCCCCTTCCAGGATCAGCCCAAGGAACAGCTGTGGCTCCGACTGGAAGGAGGCCTCCTTCCAGCCGCAGCCTTGGCTATTCCTTGGGCCGATCCTGGAAGCGGAGGATTCCTCCACTTATTGAAATGAAATGGAGATGTTAATCACAACTTACCTAAGTCCCATTGGTTTCAATAGATCTACTTTGGGTAGGACTAATGGTGAATTTAGTCCACACTTTGAAGTTCTGTGCATACTGTGTCAACTGGGCTAGGTTTGTATAATTGATACTATGACTCCAGTATTCTCCATTTTAAAAATCAATATTTGGGCAATCAAGAAAATGTGTGGAATTTGTTATTGTGAGTATCAAGGGTTGCCATAAGTGAAAGCCGATGACAGCTATTAACAAGAACCAGCAATATGACTTAGAATTCTTAACCAACAAGATCTGCTGTGACACTAGGAGATTGTGCAGAATTTAAAAATGACAGTACTACATTAGACTATATGAAAGGGTTTCAGAAGTAATTCAAGAATATTAATCTTACAAATGTGCATTAGCACACAGTGACTCCCTTGGATCTTTCTACCTGAAAGGTGTCCAGTTATCATGGTATCAAATAAAGCATATACCATGCTTTTGTTTCTTGTTGTTATATGCCTTCAGGTTGATTCCAGCTTAAGGAGACCCTCTCATAGGGGCTTCTTGGCAAGCATTTTTTCAGAGCTTGTTTGCTATTGCCTTCCTCTGAGACTGAAAGAATGTGATTTATACAAGCTCACCCAGTGGGTTTCCATGCCTTAGTAGGGATTTGTACTAATACAACCCTCAAGCTGCTGTACCACACCATGTGATCTGATATAATTTGGCTAAAAGTGCATATATAATTTTCTCTTCTCCCCCCCCCCCCAGTTTTACTCTTGAGTATGAACTATGGTATAGGGGTGAGAGAGTTTGCTTTTATAGGAAGCCATGTGCATAAATTCAGACAGCAGCCTTAATTTATTCCTTGCTTTACCTGAACCAGGGGTAGGCAACCTTTCCCCTTTAAGGGCCAAGGGACTTCAGCTCCCAGAATCCCAGGAGCTATTGGCCAACATGGGACTATTGGCCAACATGGCTGAGGTTTCTGGGAGCTGAAGTCCCTCGGCCCTTAAAGGGGAAAGGGTGCCTACCCCTGACCTAAATTAATTATCCAGGGATGTGTTCACTAGGATTAAACAGACCTCCAATCAGTTGTTTAGAATTCAGCCTTTATACTGTATATACTATACTGAACAAACTAAGTTTTGTTAAGGGAAGATATTTGTAAAGATGGACAAAGAAGTACAGGGAAGTTTATATATTGCAAATGTTTACTCACACAGGCAGTATTCCAGACCCTGAAGAACAGAATCTAAAAGAATTTGCAGACAACTTAAATGTACATTGTACTGCCAGTGTTAGCCTGACCTATCTTCCATCAAGCACACCAAAGCTCTAGTAATACAGCTTGACATACCTTCAACATGTATATTCATCACTACATGCTCAGTTTAGATAGTTTAAAATAGGATGGTGCAAAATGAAAAAAAAGTATTTAAAATGGATCTAACTCACATTGCTTTTCGTAGAAAGAAGATATATTTCTTCTTGGAGAGCTGTGTTATTTATTAATTTCTAATATTGGTAGCCTACCTTTCTGTAGGAGTGAAGAGCAGGCAAATGATAAAGCAGCAGTTGAATGTTTTAGGAAACAATACAGATTTTTAAAACCTGAAACAACTAAATATCACCCACCCTCCATTCTCGCAGACTTGGGATCTGCATCCCTTGACTATCTGTGGGAGGTGAATGGAGGGGTTAAAATTAGGCGCATGCCCCCACACCCCCACGGGGTGTGTGTGTGTGTGTGCCTCCATTCAAGCCAATAGGGCTTGAATATGCATCATTTTTCGTTTTCACCAAGGGTCCAGAATGGATCCCCCACAAAAACAGAGGGAGGACTGTATTTCTCTCTAATGCACTAACCTGAAAAAAACCTTGCTAGAATCAAAACATTGGTTTCTCTTATAGGTGGTGTTTGGCATTTTGCATTTAATGTGAAATTCTACCCTCCTGATCCTGCCCAACTTTCTGAAGACATTACCAGGTATTTTGAAAACCAGTACTCTTTTTAATTTGTTCCTGAAAAGTCATTAATAGCAATAATCTCTATCTAACCAAAATTTCCCTGTACTGCCAGGTGATCATTACCACTATATTGGTATTATATCAATGGAAGAAAAAGATGTAATAGGTGTTGAATATTTTTCCTTTCTTCTCTTAAACACAAATTGAAGTTTAGATTTAATTCATATGTTGCATATCTCATAACCACTACAGCTTGCACTTGTTGCAAATGGGGCATAAAATTAAGGAAGCAGTGTATCAGCAGAGGTCTCAGCCTCAAGAAATCCATTACTATTTTGAATGCTGGCAGATGTAATTTTTCATTTCCTCCTGGCTCAAATATGCCAGGAAAGTTTAAAAATTATAGTTCCTAAGCTTTCTGGCAATGGGCTATGCCATCAAGTTTGCTTGGGGACATCTGTGGACAACGTCTTCGTGTCATTTTCTTCCTCATTCCATCATAATGTGTTTTTAGGAAGGAATGAGCAATGGCCACAGTAGAGCACCAGTGATGAAGCTTGTTGAATATTGCAGTTTTGAACTTTATCTCAATTGTTCCAGAAAGGCTGTTGATGGGGGGGGGGGGATCAGAAAACCTGAGTGCTTCATCTAAGAAATCTCCAAAAATAAGATCTCACCAGTCCCCAATAGTTATGGCTATATCACTAAAACTATGGATTTGTAACGTAGTGTAGTAGTGATGCACTGATAGAATTAAAAGGTAAACAGGAGATAGAGTAGTTGCAGTTTGCCCTGAACCATAAGTAGAAGCACAGGTTACAATTCTGATAGAGAACTGCTGTGCCTAAAAATCAAATGGAGTGTTTGCAGATGGGTTGGAGTACGTATATAGTTTTTGTTTAGCTTTTGGACAAATATTCAAATTTCAGTTATGTATTAACTTAAATGTCTGTGGAAGGGAAGCTATAGTCAGAACAGAATATGGAGAAGCACAATGGATCCCAACTGGAAAGAGGATCAGGCAAGGCTACATTTTAGCACGCTATCTATTCAACTTGTATGCAGAAAATATCACAGATATAAAATGTTTAGACATGGAAAAAGGAGGAGTGATGATTGGAAGAAGAAATGTCAGCAATCTAAAATATGCAGACAACACCATACTACTGGCAGAAAACATCAAAGACTTGAAATAGTTACTAAAGAAAGTCAGAGAGGAAAGTGCTAAGGCAGGCTTGCACCTGAACATTAAGAAAACCCAAAATAATCACCATGGAGGAGCTACAGGAATTCAATATAGAGGATAAGGAAATTGAAATAGTTAAAAGATTTCCATATCTTGGATCAATAACTGATCAGAATGAGGATTGCAGTCAAGAAATCAGAAGAAGACTAGGATTGGGAAGGACAGCTATGAAAAAACTAGACAGAATCTTAAAGTACATAGATACCAAGCATAATACCAGCGCTAGGATTGTCCAAGCCATCATACTTCCTATCACCATGTATAGGTGTGAGAGTTGAAAAGTGAAGAAAGCTGATAGAAAGAAAATCAACTCATTTGAAATATGGTGCTGGAGAAGAATGCAAACAAATAGATCCAAGTACAGATCAAACCTGAACTCTCCCTGTAAGCCAAGATAACTACATTGAGACTGTTATATTTCAGCTATATCATTAAAAGAGATGACACACTAGAAAAGACAATAATGCTAGGAAAGGTGGAGGTTAGTAGAAAGCGAAGAAGACCACATACCAGATGGATAGATTCAAGGAGACCACAACCATGAGCCTACAGGACCTGACCAGGGTAGTTGTGGACAGGGGGGCTTGGAAGTGTCTCATTCACAGGGTCACCATATGTCAAGCCTAGTCAAGGGCAGTTGACAACAACAGCAAAGCACATTCTCACCTCAAGAAGGAGGGAGATCATTTATTTCATATTCCTGTTCTTTTTTTTTTTTCCCTCCAGGGATTGAGCCAAGGACCCTAAGAGGCAATGAATCATATTAACTTTAATTTCTTCTAAACTGCTAGAACCTGTATATTTCTAATGTATGTTTATAAAAATGTTGATAATTTTTTTGTTTTTGTTTTTTCTTTTAATCTGGTGCAGGTATTACCTCTGTTTACAGCTGAGAGATGACATTGTTTCTGGACGACTGCCATGTTCTTTTGTTACACTTGCGCTTTTGGGTTCTTACACAGTTCAGTCAGAGCTTGGAGATTATGATCCTGATGAATATGGAAGTGATTATGTCAGTGAATTTCGTTTTGCACCAAACCACACTAAAGAACTGGAAGATAAAGTAATAGAGCTTCATAAAAGTCATAGGTGAGGAAAGCAGGGGGAAATGAGCATGTATAATATGGCACTTTGGGGTTTCATTCAAGAAAAATATGTTGGGTTTTCAAATTTTAAAATGAGAAAAAAATAAAATTAGTCATTGCATCTATGTAGTTTAAAACAGCAGTTGCATGAAATTCTGCCTTATTAAAAATTAGCATGAATAATATTATGTTCCAGAAAACTTTATTTTTTACATGTGTTTTAAGTGTTTTTACCTAACTGACTTTCTTTAGGGGAATGACACCAGCAGAGGCTGAGATGCATTTTTTGGAAAACGCCAAAAAATTGTCCATGTATGGAGTAGATCTACACCATGCCAAGGTAAAAACAAACAGAACTCTGACTCAGTGCATGGACTTTGATACAATTCCTTCATACACGACATTGGCAAATATATTGTTGTACTTATGGGTATAAATAGAAATGTATAAACATATTTATGGTATTTCATGCACGTTTCATTCTCTAGTTACTGTGTATATTGTACTATGTATATTGATGATGATAAAAAAGTTAACAGTGTTAAAGCACTTTTCACTGAAGGAGAACTAAATCTGAACTAGGATGCATAAAGCCCTATACTTAGCATGTTAAAATCCACATTATTTGACAAGAACCTAACTAAGGTCCTTACAGCTCTGAAATACGTTATTATCATTCATGTTGGAGCAGCCTTCAGAAATACAGTGTCAATCAAACCCCAGTACAGAGTGGGAGGAAAAGAGATGCAGCCATGGATAGAGCTGTATTACAGCTGTTAGAGACAATTGGTTTTATACTTGGGCAAGCTGAAGGACACATGGATGGACTTTATTAAAGGGACCAAGAATAAGAGTTTGCAGGAGCTGAGCAGAGCAGTAGAGGACGGGGGGTAGGGCTGGAGATGTCGCATCCATAGGGTTGCCATGGGTCGAGACCAATGTGAAGCCAGTTAACAAAAACAACAAAAATATCAAAATTAATTTTTAATTAATGTTTGGTAGAGGAAATATATGATTGTAACAGGTTTTTGGGTTTTTTGGTGGGGGTGTATGTAGACACAAATCTAGCAGTTGCCTAAATCCAACATCACGGCAGTGGAGCTTTCTTTCTCTTTTGTCCATCCAAAGCTAGTTTAGAGGGTTCACAAGGTAAAGGAAATTACATCTCCATTTCTACCAGATTCTGTCTCTCCATCCGTAGAAATTCAGTGTGGAGTACTATCTCCAAAGTCTTGTGCCATCTCATTGACAACTTTTATGTTACAACAGCCCACTCTAACAAATAGTTTATACTATTATTATTATTATTATTATTATTATTATTATTATTATTATTATTATTATTATTTCTTACCCACCTTTTCCCATGGATTGAGGTGGGGAACAACGACAATGAATAGATAAACAACAGTTAAAAGACATCAGTTAATATACACATCATTTTAAAATGACAAATAACATACACACATATCAAAAAGATCCACATTTAAAATTCATCATTTAAAATTCACAATTTAAAAATCAACTGGACATGCCTAATGGAAGAGACTTGTCTTCAATGATTTTTTTAAATTTGGACAGCATATTCAGCTGTCAAATCTCCTCCAGCAGGTCATTCCACAGTACACGGGTGGCTAAAGAAAAAGTCCTCTGGCTGATAGTTGCCAACCTAGTCTTGGCTGACTGGAATAAATGTTTTTAAGATGTCTTAAGTTCCTAATACATAGTTGTGTTAAGTGAAGAAGTGAAGAAATGGGAGAGTACGCTATAGTAAGAAGAAGAAGAAGAAGAAGAAGAAGAAGAAGAAGAAGAAGAAGAAGAAGACGAAGACGAAGAAGAAGAAAAAGTTTTATTTATAACCCGCCTCTCTGCTTGGCAATTGGGGCAGCATACAACAGATTAAAAATACAACAAGTAAAACATTCCATCATCCCACCCCTAACCCTCCCACCCCTTAAAACAGGATTAAACTAAGATAGAGTTAAAATCAAATTCACAAATAGAATACTATGAAACCAGATCTGGCCTAGTACAATTCAATTTGTCTGTCCTTTAATTCTGAAAGCCAGCATAGTGTAATGGTTTGAGCACTGGACTGTGACTCTGGATCTGGGTTTGACTCACTGCTCAGCCATGGAAACCCACTGGGTGACCTTGGGCAAGTCACACTCTCTCAACCGCAGAAGAAGGCAAAAGGAACCCTCCTCTGAACAAATGCAGTTGGCCTTTAGTATCTGTGGGGATTCCATTCCATATCTGCCCCCTGACATGAAAAAACTGTGGGACCACAAGTCTCGTGGTTTTCAATGGTGGCACTTGAACTCGTGGCCGCTCTGTTGCGACCACATGCACACAAAACTATTAGGGAAATGGGGCTTGTTATTGTGGTCATCTAATTTTCTGCATAAAATCTGATAAGAAAGTGAATTTCAAAAGCCCTTCAGCAATTTCTGTGGTATTCTACAGATAAATGTGCACTGATGAGTGGAAGACAGTTTTAGCTTTTGTATTTTCTTAATTGCCCTTACTCAGTCAGTTTGTGTTGTTCAAGGACAGCATTCCACCAGAAGGCATGCTGGTTTTCTTTTTCATACTGACGTTGAAAAAGCTTGGCAACTTTAGCCATCAAAGTATTTTCACTGATTTGAAGGACCATCAAGAGTGTATAAATCACAAAAAGCAAAGAATGTGAACTACATAGAAATGTTAAGATGTATGCAGTCACCATAAACAGTTGCTGTATAAAAAGTTGTTGATAATGTGCCTAACATTTTCAAATCTGCTGTACAAATATTAAGACAATACAATCTTTGCCCCACAGGCTTACAGTCTAATAGATGCAATCCAAAAGGAAAAAGTGATTGGGAAGAAACAGGAAAACAAGTCAATTCAGGCACTGATTCTTGATCAAGATGCATTTTTGTTGAAATGTAACAAAATGTAACATTCACTTAGTATCAGGTTTTCAAAAATGTTTACCTGATACAAGAGCTTTGTATGCGTATAATCCCCAGCACAAGCAAGAGTTTTATTGTCCACTTAAAACAGGAGTGCACAACTTTTTCAGTCCCAAGGGCTTCTTCTAATATCAGTTAATGGTCAAAGGTCATAAGCATGCCTCTGCGTCTATGCACACTTTAGCATATAGAGATTAGGTTAAAATTTACTCTTGCTTCCCACTGAGACATAGCGATTGTTGTGGTGGGTAGAGTAGTGAAGGGGAATACCTCTCCACAGCAGTGTTCACCACTGGCATTATTGTTCTTATTGCATGGGAAAACAGGTATCTCAAAAGTCCGGGAATCGTTTCTCTGAAATCTCTAGAATTTAGTTCATAATCTTGGCTGTGAGGGTTCGTGGCTTGGGTCCTTCAAGCTTCAAGAGTCAAAGAGGAAATGGCCAAGGTTCCTAGGGACACAGGTTGTGCACTCCTGATGTGAGCATTTAAGTGAAGTCCTGTGTGCATGAGGGAGATAGTCCATATTTTGAAGCCAGATTGCTTACTTGCACAGTAGCTCTGTGTTAATCTGACTGTGTGTAAAGTTTTGAAAGGGAGTTTTCATTGAGACCATTTGGTATGCTGTTTACAGTTTTTTCCTTCCTATCATGAATAGATTTCTTTAATGAGCTGAGGCCCCTCCATTAGAGAAAAAGTTGTTTTGAAAGTTTGTGTCTTCAGCAGTCTGTACTATTATTGGTTGACCAGAAAGGCTTTTATGGGGCTTAAGTCTAGCTCCAAAAGACTTTTGCAAGGCCCCCAGCATAGCTCTGTATTCCAGAAACAGCTCCTCATGCTTTTCCTTATTGTTAAGGCCAGCATCCGAGCAAATGGAACTGAATCATCCTCTCAGTTTAGCCTCTTTTCTATCCTTGATCAGAAGGAGCATGTGTACTGAGCATGAGCACTTAGACAGGGGAGCAGAATAATGGTCTGAATTTCTTTCGCCTCCCACCCCTTGTCACAGCCCAATCGCTTCCTGGAGATGTTCAGAATTATTTAAGTATTTTTGTTGTGCAACTGCAAGAACCCAATTAGAACAATCCACCCTCAGAGATAGACAGGTTGGGATGAATTCCTAAAAGGCTGGGATGGAGGGATGCTAGTTGGCATGGTCTGTGGAATACAAAGATGACTCGGTTGGCCTAGCAACCTGGTCTAGTTAATAATAATAATAATAATAATAATAATAATAATAATAATAATAATTTTTATTTATATACCGCCCTATGGCGAACCAATCCGGGCGGTGAACATAATAAAATACAATATACAATGAATACAATCTAAAACACACCATTCCCCCCTCCCCCCTTTAAAAACTATTAAATCAGGTCAAATTAAAACAGAATGCGACTAACAAATTAAAAAAATTTATACCAACCAATAACCCTGCTCAAGGGAATTTAACAGATATTTTTTGAGAACGGTTGATGCAAGTCTCAAGGTCTTAAGGCCGGGTGGTTTAATCTGGAAAGGCCTGCCGGAAGAGATCCGTCTTGACAGCCCTTTTGAAGCTATCCAGAGATGTTAATTGACGGATCTCATCCGGCAGGCCATTCCAGAGTCTGGGAGCGACAACAGTTACTATAGCTTGTCCACTCTTTTAGTTTATGAAAGATATGGAGTAGCTTGATCTACTCTAAAGTAAATCAAACCAAACACATGAGGAATAATTTTAAATGTACTCCTATGATAATAGCAAGTGATGGCAACAAAGGCGATGGTACATAATCACTGCCATCATTTCTGCTCAGTGCTGCTGGAGGAGCTTTTCCAAGTTCACCTGAGCTAGTCTGATCCCTGACATGGTGGAACTGAAATAACTTAAAGAGTGCCTTCTCCCATATGTATCGAAGGCCCCATCACATTCCCACAACATCAGAAGTTAAAAGAAAATTTTATTTTCCCAGCTAATTTATTGATTGATTCAGTTTATACATATTGAAAGCCAACCTTGGGAATACTTTCTGATTAAAAAACAAATACTGATAAATAAACCTATGTTTAAAAGTATAAGCTTTTTTCTAGCTTATACTGTTCCCATGTAGGATTACCTATCAGAGAAAGGGCATCCACAATTATATTTTCATCATATGTTCTGGGTGGTGAATGTAGGCATGGTGATCATTGCCTGCCAATCTCTATGTTTTCTTAAAATCAATGCACAGTTATTGGTGAAAATGGAAATGAAACACCATTTAAATGATGGAAAACAAAGATCTTTGAAAGGAAACTTTATCCTGTTTATTCCATTCCCCTCTTTCTTTTTTTTTAGGATTCTGAAGGTGTTGAAATCATGTTAGGGGTTTGCGCAAGTGGTCTCTTGATATATCGGGACAGACTAAGAATAAACAGGTTTGCTTGGCCTAAGGTTCTCAAAATTTCATACAAGAGAAATAACTTCTACATCAAAATCCGACCAGGTGAAGTAAGTGTACTTCAATGAATTGAATGTCTTCCACATTGCTTGTTGCACACTGCATAGTCTTGCAGTTCCTTAAATCTGTAAAGTTGCATTTTGCTTTAGAAATTAGTGTGCCTTAAAGCATACCCTTACAACTAAGACACTTTTTTTCAGTTTTGAAAACCTCTCACAATCTGGCTTTCCGCCTCTGTCTTTTGGGCCACAAATTATCTTCCTGTCACTGCAATAAAAGAGGGAAAGAGAGATTTTTTAGGTGGCAGCCAGTGCAGCATCATCCTGTATTTACACAAATACAGGACCATGACTGAGGTCTCAGTTCAGAGTCAGACTAAATATGACACAATTTATGCAGTTAGTAGCTGTGTCATTGGTTTGTTTTAGTTTTTTAAGAATAAAGAGCAGGTTCAGGAGGGATAACCCATTGGATGCCTGGTTGGGGGGAAGAGGCATTTAGCCTTTACTGTGTTTGTGGCTGGGATTACCACCCCACTGTTTGCATAATTTCAATGGGTTTTCCCTTCCAATGTGTGTTGGGGGGGAAGTGTGATCCTGAAATAGACTGTAGGTGATGGGAAGGACTAAAGCAATGGGACTCAAAGTGGTAGTCCCTAAATCAGTGCTAGTCCCCAAGCCATTGGCTACCACTCACTAGCAAGTTTCCAGGGAAAAAAGAACCAATTGTAGCCAGTGGGTGCAAATATGGTGCTGGACCCTGGCACAATGGGAAAAAAATAACTGTTTGTTCCTTACGTCAGATAGGTTGAGAAGCACTACACTAAGGGGGGTTGCAGACTGCCAGAAATAGTGCAAATTGAGTCCACTTTAAGGGTTAGGGTTAGGCTTAGGGAATCATGGGAACTGTATTTTATACTGGCACCAGAGCTCTCTGACAGAGAAGGCTCAATGTCTTAGAAAAAAACCAATTCCCATGATTCCCTAGCACTAACCCTAACCCTAAAAGTAGACTCAATTTGCATTATTTCTGGCAGTCTGCAACCCTCCTAAGTTGTTCTATACTATATCGAACTGAAGGTCCACGACTGTACTTAATCTTAAAAAAAAATATGATAGTGCAATTTTTTATTTGGTGAATGGTGTCAAATTTAATTTGACCCTTAGAAAAGTAAAGAGATGTGTTAATCCTTGCAGCTCTGGAAATATGGCAAAATGTGAAGACTGTATATGTATAGATAGGTGTATATGTTTCTCCTTTTTGCTCTAAGATGGTTATCTCTTTGAAAAGCCATATTATTTCAAATTTTAAGAGATTCACACTGTCTAAAATAAGACTTATTATTATTATTATTATTATTATTATTATTATTATTAATCATCTGCCTGTCTCCGTGGATTGAGGATGGAAAACAACAATAAATCACCAATGCACTTGGGTCTTGACATTAAAACGTATTAAAATTTAATTCAGTGTAAATGTCAAATGGATTTTGCTCAGTATGGCAAAAAGATGAGGATTTTATATAACACACAATTAATATTATTATGATTAACAAATAAATATTATTTACTAATTTCATCTGTACATCAGATGGACATTACACAGAATGTCTGTGACCAATAAAATCCAGTGGTAGCAATTAAATTCATAGGCTTTTTTGTGGGTTTTTCAGGTTGTGTGGCCATGTTCTAGAAGAGTTTCTTTCTGATATTTCGTTTGCTGGTGAAAGTTCAGAAAGAAACTCTTCTAGAACATTGCCACACAGCCTGAAAAACTCACAAAAAACTATGGATGCCGGCCATGAAAGCCTACGACTTCACAATTAAGTTAATTCTTATATACGTATATAGATACACACATATATACAAGATAAATACAAAAAAAGTTGAATAAGCTAGAAACATAGACATGTACAAGTGTAATGTGTAATTATCAAGGGTGAAAGTTAGCAAATAGTGTAAGAATGCAGAGCTAAGAATGAGTCATAGTCTTGCAACCCTGTCTTTGCCTCTTTCTCCTGCTTGTACGCTGGCAGAGATCTTGGCTTGAATTAAACCACAGTTATCCAAACTGGGGAACTCTAGTTTAGAACTAACAGCCTACAATGGTAAGACAGATTCTCATCCTCCTTTTTATGATATTATACTTAATTATCTTTCATTTATAAATGAGTAACTTACTAACTGGATAAAATATTATTCAGTTCATTAACTCTTCTTTCAAGAATTTGGTCTCACCCAAAGGATCAAATTGAGATTTCACAGGTAGCTATAAATCTAGAATAACTTGGCCATCCTAACAGTGTCCTTCCAGTCTGTTTAAATGTGATGTATTTGCAGAGATATGAATACATTTATGGAAATATTTCTTTTAAAAAAAATCTTCTGTGTAGAAATACAAGTTCTTTTCTCTCTTTTTTAGTTTGAACAGTTTGAAAGCACAATTGGATTTAAATTACCAAATCATCGTGCTGCAAAGCGTCTATGGAAAGTATGTGTTGAACATCATACATTTTTCAGGTATCACATCTCTTTTTAAAAAATTATTTTAAAATAAACAGAAAAATAATAAATTGCTAAAATATGTTGAAAATTAGTTCAAACAGTATTCTTCTTGGCTACTGATCTTTTAGAGAAACTTTATTGTTCCTGATTATGTCTAGCAGTGATACTAAATGTACTTTTACTTTCACACAATGAAATAATGCTGCTTGATTCAATTGTATATTAATGTGTGATATGTTTATATCATGATTCATGAAACAGTCTCATGAGACAGAGACTTTCACCCAATAAAATAAAACAATTTGATCCTATTATATACTATATTATTATATACTACAGAGCAGGGGTAGGCAACCTTTCCCCTTTAAGGGCCGAGGGACTTCAGCTCCCAGAAGCCTCAGCCATGTTGTCCAATAGTCCCATGTTGGCCTCTAGCTCCTGGGATTCTGGGAGATGAAGTCCCTCGGCCCTTAAAGGAGAAAGGTTGCCTGCCCCTAATATACTATGTCATATGTGTGATATGTTTATATTATGATGATTATTCCTGAGACAAATATTGTAAAGTAAAAAATGGCAAGTACTGTTGTGTGTGCCTTCAACTTGTGTCTGAATCATGGTGATGCTAAAGCAAAGCTATCACAGGGTTTTCTGGGCTGAGAGGGTATAATTTTCCCAAGGTCACCCAGTGTACTAGCTAAGTTAAAATTAATATATATTCTCATATCCAATTGGGTCAAATTCCTTCATCATTTTCTGATTAGTATTATTTGTGAGACTACACAGTAATGAGCATTAAGTGCATGGAGAATTTTATTGGCAGTAAGATTATGCATTTGGGGTACTAGCAGAAAGGACACCTGTAACCTGTGACAGATATGACATTGCTACTCATGTGGGAGAAAAGCTGTTACAGAAGGCAGTTGTTTCAATCTAGAGTTTGAACAATTTTTAAATGTGAGGTAGGGGATTGTGATTAAGGGTACATTCTTTGGCAAATTCAGTATTCTCTCTTAATAGTAAACCTCTTTGGTGCCAGGTTAAGAGAGGGCAAGGAATTGTAGATGCATAGCATGTCTGCTGTATAAAATAAAGGTAGTCAGTATCACATTAAATTGCAGGGGGTGTTTTTTTGATGCACAGAATTGGCTGTTGGCATATGTTGTAAACAAAATAATTTTTGACAAAAACTTTGAAGTATTCAACTGTTAATATTGTGTTAACTGTACTTCATGATACTATGCAATACTAAGGCTGCAAATCTTTGCGCATGTACCTGGAAGCAAGGTCCATTGAGGAGGGTGAGTGTAGTGTACTGGTTTGAGAGTTGGACTATCACTACGATTTTGGAGATCCTGGGTTCAATACCCAGCTTGGCCACAAAACCCACTGGGTGACCTTGAGAAAGTCACTCTCTCTCAGTCTCTGGGGAAGGCAATGGAAAACCTCCTCTGAACAAATTTTGCCAAGAAAACGCCTTAGGGTCGCTATAAGTCAGAAACAACTTGAAGGCAGACAACAACAATAAAAGGTCCATTGAATGTAATAGACTTGTTTTAATTATGTATCTTGAAATCACTTCCAGCTTATGAGATGACTCTAAAGTAAACATATCCCAGGGCATTTTTGACAAGGTTTGTTTGGAGAGGGTTTGACATTGCCTTCCTTGAAGATGAAAGAGTGGGACTTACCCAAATGTCTCCCAATGAGTTTCCATGGCTGAGTGGAAATTTGAACTTTGATTTTCCAGAGTCTAGTCCAACACTCAAACCACTACATAACACTGTTTCTCATAATGTAACTACATGTGGATAGATTTGTGTAGGATTGCCTTATGTCACAATATATTTCTTCATGTCAAGTGTGTAAAATAGACTCAGATGCAGATTTTTTAAAATTAAAAACACCAGCCATTTATTATAGTCATTTTGTATGATATTATTCTAGGCTCCTGCTCCCAGAGGCTCCTCCCAAAAAATTCCTTACCTTGGGTTCCAAATTTCGCTATAGTGGAAGGACACAAGCCCAAACAAGGAGAGCCAGTGCATTGATTGACCGCCCTGCACCTTATTTCGAGCGTTCATCAAGCAAACGTTACACTATGTCTCGCAGCCTAGATGGGGGTAAGATATTCTTGATGGCCTTATTTGGACTTCTAGCACAAATCTTTTTTTCTCTCTCTAAAGAAAGCACTTTGTAAACATCTTGTAATTTCATGTCCCTTGAACTTCTGCTGGATGACATTTGTAAGTATATGCATGACATTTCATTCATTATGAGATGACCATGAAATAAATATTAGCCTTCTGCTTTTCCTGGCTTGTTCATGTAGCAGTATACAAAAACTGTGGAACAAACCTCAGTCCCTCCCTATCTGTTCCCTCAAACCCTAGCCTTCCCTCTGCTACTGAAATTCTTATTTTCTTTTTAAACCATTAATTTATTTCCTCCCTATTCCCAACCTAGGACTTGCTTCCACTTTTCATGGTGCTCCAGCCAAAGTAGGAGAGAGGCCCCATTTGCTGTCTTATCACATATATGCAAGAATAGCCATCAGAATGCTTTTAGAAAAATCAAATTAGTGCCAATAAACTTTCCTGGCTGCAAGAAAAAAAAACCTGAGTTATCATATGATTTGAGTGGCCTGTGAAGTTCTTAAAAAAAGGGAGCAGACAAATCTTTGTAGAAACATCAGTGACACAAGTCCTAAAAATATCCAAGTGTGTCAGACTGGATTCCAAATTTCATCATTTTCATCATTTCTACAATTAAGTATACGTTTATTTGTATTTTACCCCTCTTCCATGGAACTCAAGATTGTGTATGTAGGGCTCCCACATGGATGTCTAATCAGGCATAGATTAGTCCCAGTTTTGGTTCACTTCACAAATTGCTATTTCATAGGCCTTTTGATCATATGCTTTTAGACTGTTGTTGTCAACTGCCATCAAGATGGCTTTGATTTATGACAGTACTGTGGATGAGAGACCTCCATGACACCCTTTTATTAACAGCCTGTCAACAAGTTGTTCAAACTTGGGGCCATGGCTTCCTTGATTGACTCAATCCATCTCTAATATGGTATTTCTTTCCTTTTTTCTGCTGCCTTCCTCTTTATCTGACATTATAATTTTTTTCTAATGAGCCATGTCATCTCATGATATGTGCAAAGTATGGTAGCCTCAACTAAATTTTGGGTTCTATGAGGAGTTCAGGCTTGATTTGTTCTAGAACCAATTTATTTTTGTCCGTCCATGGTATTTCTCAAACTGTGCTCCAGCACTATATTTCAAACGAGTTGATTATGTTCCTGTGAGCTTTCTTCACTGTGCAGTTTTCATAACAGTTTGTATAATTTGGAAATACTGTGCCATGGATGATCCTGACTTTGGTATTTAATTATTGGATATGTGACAAATTTTATTTTATTTTTCATTGTTTTATATAAAGTTACCTTAATATCATTCACTCACCTCTGCCTTAAACTACCTTTTTTACACAATAGATTTAAAACTTCCTGGAAGGCCTTTTGCTAGGTTTTGCTTCAAAAGAAATCATGCAGCATAGATACTTTAGACCAGGGGTAGGCAACCTTTTTCAGCCGGGGGCCGGTCCGCTGAAGTCCTCCCTTCTGGCGGGCAGGAGGGGGGGATGGTAGTGCGCGCGGAACCGGCCCACGGGCCGTAGGTTGCCGACCCCTGCTTTAGACTTTCCTTCATGATGTACTAAATGGTTTCTAACTGATACAGTTGATTGCACCATTTAATAAACCAGCCTTAAGAAAATGTTTTCCCTATTCTACAATTAAGTATTTTTACAGAGATTTTAGACACATTTATACAAAAATAGCATTTACACATAGACTTCTGGCCCCATTTGCCAAGATGACTTTATGTTGGATAGAGTAGGCAAAGATACTCAGTTAGCTTTTCTATGCTTTTTCTCTTGCTGACAGAAATCAGTAATTTGCAGCTCTTTAGAATTAACCAGACATGATGCTCTGAAATATAAACTTATCTAACCAGTTTTCAGTGTAACATTATGTAATTGCAGAGAAATAATAGGTATGTGATTTGTCTTTCAATAAGTTGTGATTCAAAAGTGTGTAATTTTAAAATGAATGTAGCTGTGAAGATTTCATGAACTTTAAGAAAAACAGGTACTGAAGATTGCTGAGGGTCAATGGAAATATCTGTGATCCAAATAAAATAGTGATAATCCTTGTTGGTACTAGCTGAAATAGATAATGTGGGTGCTTATCACTCATTAATGTTGATCCTTTGAGTATTAATATGCTTCCTGCTGGTTACCAAGCAACTTATGACCTTACTGCTAAGCAGGCTTCTCAGAGAACAAATTGTTCTCAACATTATTTTTCTTTTGATTAATCTGTGATATTGTAAGCAAGTCCTTCTACAAAATGTTTTTGTAAGGACTACAAAAGCTATGTAATACGTGCATTTTTAAAGCAAATTTAGCTAGCTGGTTAGTCCATGTTGGTCTTCTCATTTTGCAGTGCTGTATCTACACACGCAGTCTTGAGGCAGCAGTCTTCGCTAAACTGTAAGCTAGCTGCTTCCAGTTGAAATGTCTACTGAACATGCATATTAGTAACCATGTATAAAATTGTCTGTAAGCACCTCCTAGTGAATTACACTTAGCCACACATTAAATGGAGCCTTACCCTTACCTGGACAGTAAATGTGATGACAGTTTGTCCTGTTAGTATATTAACCAACAATCACATAGTCCTAATCAGAGAAGGTTATTTTTTTATGCATGTGAAGGTTTCATTACAGTTTATTGGATAGAACATAAATCACTTTTAAAGGCAGGTAGTGTTAAAAAAGGAATTGGGCAGAGGCAGCCATAAACCAAAGAGATGCATGCTTCACCCAGAAATTGTGGGATGCTTGACCTGTTTAGCTCATGAGCTGCTCATGTCTTTGTGAAATGGCAGTCATACTGACTGAAGGGAGAGCTGGTCCAATAAACATAGGATTTATTTCTATTTTATTTAAAAGTAGAATTTAGTTTGCAGCTTCAGAATTTAACTTGCATAGTCCAACACCTAAGAACAAATTTAATCAAATGACTTGTTCAATCAAATGAACAAATTTAATCAAATTAATTGGAACTATTTGGGTATAAAATTACCAGTTAATCCAATGGTGTAAGTGTGTTTCTGGCTTTTTGAAAAGTATTTTATTTGCATCCTGTTTTTCTTCCAATGAGTTCTAAATTGGGGAAGGGGGGGGGCTAACCTACAATATCTTTGTGAGGTGGCTAGGTTGAGAAACAGTAACACACACAAAACCATCCAGTGACACTGAAAGCACAGTGAAGATCTCAATCTCAGTTTCCAGAGTTCAGGCCAACAATCGGTGTAGCCACTACCCCATACTCTTGCACAAGCATCTGGAAGGTCTTGCACTTTCAAGTAAAATTGCTGACTGTTCAGGAAATATTCTTCTTGGAAGAATGATGTATATAATTGTTCTTAATGCTCCTAGAATGCATGTGCTTGCTTACAATTAAATAGTAGTGTGTAGAACACTACAGCCAGAGACAATTATTTTATTATTTCATTTAAAAGATTTTTAGGCTCCCCTTCAGTAAATTTATTAGTGTAGCATACAAGAAAATAATTTTAAAATAATATACAGTAGTGATGTAAAAACAAAGTAGAACAAGAGTACAGTTAAAAAATCCATCAAACATGTTTGGATTCCTTCTGAGTACAGCTCCATGGAAAGTTCACAGATCTGTTGGAATGGAGAAAAAAAAATAAAAATATTACTAAGCTCAATATGTTGAAACAACAACAAATACCTTTCAGAATCAACCATTCTGAGGCTGTTTGATTAGGAAACACTATTGAGGACCAAACTAAATGTATAGCAGGCATGTTGCAGGCTGGTGGTGGGAGTCTGATCTGTTTTACAGTCCTAATTTGAACTGAAGAAACATGGCTTCTATATGTAATCAAGGAAAAGTTTCCATTAGCACGTAATTTGGAACAAGACCACATCAGGGACCAAAGGTGAAAAGGCCAGCAGTACCCTCAAGCCCACTTGGTGTTCTCGCCTACCTCCCCAAAAATGTGTTTTTTGTAATGTTTAAAAATTATACAAATATAATATCATGTCTAATTTGGTTCCCTGTGTCAGTCTTTAAGAAACCTATGCTTATTCAGGGTATAGATCAGGGGTAGGCAACCTTTCCCCTTTAAGGCCGAGGGACTTTCCCCTGAAATCCGAGGGACTTCAGCTCCCAGAAGCCTCAGCCATGTTGGCCAATAGTCCCATGTTGGCCAATAGCTCCTGGGATTCTGGGAGCTGAAGTTTCTCGGCCCTTAAAGGGGAAAGGTTGCCTACCCCTGGTATAGATAATTAAATGATTATTTTTCATGCAAGAGCAAATTATTCAGTAATATCTGAATATTGAATATTTGGAAGAAATTGTCATGCCTAGATAACTGATTAGAAATAAATATTGCATGAATCATGTAATACCATGAATTGTGTCCTTGAGAGTTCACATAGATGTGTCTGATACAATTCTGAAACAGGTAAATAGATTAATTTACATTAGATTGAAGAAATGTGGAGAACGATTTTGTGTGTGTACACACACACATACATATACACATGCACATTTTGTGTGTTTCACTGATACTCTACATTTAGTATGTTTCACAGATGCAAAATAATTAATCAGCAGAATCCTATTTTATTGGTTCTCTACATTGATTTTACATATTCATTTTCTAAAACCTTTTTTCTCTTTCCAATGAATTAATAAACCTCCTTTGGATCTGTACTGGGTTTTTAGATTGACAGTATCCTGCATTTTAGCTTTGTTTGGTTTGCATTGCATCTAGCTACTAATGAAAATTGCTAACTTTTAAAAAAATCTTCCATGCTATATTCATTGCTAGTTCTGCCTTATTATTTGCATTCTGTTGAAGAATGCCGAAATCATTTCAGTATTTTGATGTGAAATACTCTACCAGCAAACACAACAAAAGTTGAAAATATGTTGTGGAGCATCTGCATGTGTTTGCGAATACATATAAATCCTTAATATGATATGTGCATATGCATACATATTTATATATTAATCTGATTCCTTTGCAAATTACTTATTTATACATGTTTCTGCATGTTTCTGAAACATGACATGTTTTCTTTTCTTTTTTGGCAAGTTGGCTTACACTGCAGTCCTATACTCACCTACCTGTAAATCCAGTTGAACTAAATAGGGGACTTATTTCTAAGTAGACATGTATAGGATTGCACTGTTAATCAACAGTCAGTTTTTATTTAGATTTGCAAAGTGATTTCTTTCAGATTTTACTTCTTCAAATTATATTTGCTTTTAGCATCAGTGAATGAAAACCATGAAATATACATGAAGGATTCTATGTCTGCTGCAGAGGTTGGTACTGGCCAGTATGCCACAACAAAGGGCATCTCTCAAACCAACTTGATAACCACTGTGACTCCAGAGAAAAAAGCAGAAGAAGAGAAAGATGAGGAGCAAGTTAAAAAAAAGAAAGCAGAAGAAGTCACTCCGGTCTCAGCCAAGGTATAGTTTTGCGGTTTTATTTTATACCACCTGCTATGTGGTATTGGAAGTTCCATAGCAGGTGTAATAGAAAGGAAGATGAGAAAAACATACATAGTCAGTATATAATAGTAAATATATATGTGATTTAGTTCTGCTTTAATTAATGTATGCCAATGTGAATATGAGAATTTAACACTGTAAAATTAACATGCTCTGTTTTCTAGAAAAATGTGTCACGTTTAAACTATTTGAGGAATTCTCTGTAAGAAATATTAATAATTTTGCAGTTGGAAATGGGGGTGGCTTCCACATTTTCCTTGTTTTTGAGAACAACAGAACTTCAGGTTTTAGATTAGTTTTTTAAAAGTTTGCTCATATTTTCCTTGTGTTTTGTATTGCTTCTGAGAAGTTGGTCTTAGTAGGCCTTATTTTGGGTTTTAAAGAATTGTATCTGGAGTGTTAGCTTTCTTCTCCTGATCTTTGACTATTTGACTATCCTGAGTACTCTTAGCATCATTGAAATTCTTGTACATTTAAGTGTAGATTTTTGTATTCATCACATTTCATTTCCTTACCACATTGCATGTGGAATTATATGAACTAATTCCACCTCCATAGTAAATCATACAAGCTCCCAAACAAGTAGATCCTTCTTCAGAGCTTACCGCACAGAAAGGGGCAGGCACAATCCAGAAAGTAACCCAGGAGCTGTTAAGCCTGATTCTCTAGATATGTACAAGGCCCAGGCATCTCTCACTTAGCAAGAACAGGATGCTTCTTAGTGGAGTTTGAAAAGCAAGTCCATGCTGTTAAGGTGTTTATCAATTTGGATTCTGTTCTCAAAGATTATTACCAAATATTAGGCATGTAAAATTTTGCTGGTGTGTTTCACAGTAATCAAGGTACCATTAGAATGTTATGCAAATCTGTTATCCCTAGTTTTGTCTGCCATTTGTATGTTACATCTGCAAGCACGCTTTCCCAAAAGCTCTTCATCTCAGATCGGCACTTGATCTGTCTGCTGTTTCCATATAGATACAGTAGTGCTGCTATTCCAACATGATAGCTAGGATTGACTGTTTATGCCAGTCCATTGTTACCAAAGATTATGATAGCATTGTTCCTTCTCTGACTACTTTGTTTGTTGGATGGTTTATACAATTGGTTATAAAATTTTCACATAATGTAGCTATTCAGATTCTCTTTTTACAACTGCCATATTGATTTTTTTAAAAAAATGTTTTTCTCATTAACTAAGTTTGTAAGAATAAATGTAAGCACTATATTGTAAGCATTCAACAACGATCTTATAATTTACTTATAAAAGTTAAAAATGAAAACATTTGCAGCTGAACAATTGCACTGGAAGACTGTCTAGCCATGCAAACTGATTTCAGATTTCTAGTGATCGCGATTAAGACCAGAATCTAACAGCATACAAGGGAGTATCGTAAATTTTTAATTATCACCTTTAAAAAAATTTGACAGAGACTTTGTTTTGATTTGTAGTTGTTAACTTATCTCCAAGTAGTTACCATTCAGATTTGCACATTTTCCCCAGCATTTCTTGACCTTCCAAATACCATTATTGTAGAAGTCTGCAGATTGCGCCTTATGAGGATTTTACACTTTAGTCACTTCTGGTACAGCCTGTCACAAAAATAAAGGACACAATAAGCTGATTTTCTCAACATCATTCACTTAGGGACCAATGATGACACTAACAAAATTTCATCAATATATCATAATAACTTCCAGGTAATAATTATTATTTTACAATACACTCTTCTAAAGTGCAGTCTGCAGACTTCTGCAATATCAGGAATTTGGAGGGTCAAGACACGCTGGGGGAAATGTGTAAATCTGGGTGGTGACTACATAGAGATAAGTGAACAACTATGAATCAAAACAAACTTTCTGTCATTTTTTTTTAAAGACGATAATTAAAACTTTACGATACCCCTTCATACATTGACTAAGGGGAATTGATTCATCATCAGATCCAGAAAGAGGTGATTTCTCTCCCACACTGCCCCCTTGCGCTCTGGAGGGCTTGAAGAGCACACTTTCAGATGTCACAGAGATCTGTCAAGGGGATGTATGAACAGGGGAATTGCTTTCTTCTGGATCAGCTGTGGATCTTTGGTTAACAGGTATATAATGTCGAATTTGGCCAATATTTTGAAGCTGTATTAAACAGTCAGAGATTACTCAAGCTGTACTTTTATTTAGAACATACAGAAAGAGATAGAGATAAGAGAGATACTTTATCAACATTACATCCTGACGTTGGTATTACTTGTTTTTGTTTTGCTTTGGGGAATTTAAATTAGTGCTTACTAATTGTTTGCCCATTCCAGAAACAGTTATTCCAGTGCATTAACAGATTATATTTTGATTAAGTTCTAATTAAGATAAACTAATGTTGAATTGAAACTCCCATCAGGCCTAGCCATCACAGCCAATGATGAAGGAAGATGGGGTCTCGTTTCCAATGAGACCAGAAAAATATTATAAGATAGCAAATGTATCTTCTTCAGGGGCAGTCCACAGTTGTTTTATAGGCTATAGCAGACTGGGTACAAAGAGTTTCATGTATGAATTTACTGAACTGGTGAACTCACTGTTCTGACAGTGCGAGTTCCCTGATGAGATCAAAGGAAAAACAGACTGCGTTCAGTCTGTGCCCTTTCAAACAGGTGGACAGAGTTGTGTTAGTAAGAGCTTCTGTTACAGCAAGGGTGGGCAGCTTGTGGCCTCTATGTGTTGTTAGGCTGCTGCTCCCATCTTACTATATCATTGACTATGCTGGACAGGGCTGATGGGATTTGCAGTTCAACCTTTTGCGGGGCATGAGTTATACGGTTGGACAATGCATCGGGAACATCATAATTCCTAGATGGTACACTCATTGAAGTTAGCGGCTGATATGATTGGTTTTTTCTAAAAAAACAACAACAGAATTGAACTCTTTGCTTTATATTTATAGCTATCTTTATATCTACAGCATGGATTCAGATTTGTCTGTACTTCTGAAATCCGCTGTGTTTTAGGTTATAGTTTTTCTGTGTGTTTTAGTGGCTTTCCATAACAGTGAAAGCTGGTATTGGTTTTAAGCTTGTAGAGTCAGCATGGTATAGTGGTTTGAGCTTTGGATTATGATTCTAGAGATCAGAGTTCAATTTCCCACTCGGCCATCAAAACCCACTGGGTGACCTTGGATGAGTCACACACACTCAGACCTAGAAAACCCCATTATATAGAAGGTTCACTTTAGGTTTCCATAAGTCAGAAATGACTTGAAGGCACACAACAACAAACAAGGTTCTTCAGTTAAAGCAGTTTACAAAATATAAAATGCATAAAAACAACAGTTAATCATTAAAAACATTTACAGCATGCTGAAGGCAGCAGCAAAAACACAAAAGAATCAGAAGTAGTAATCAATAAATAATATGAATTTAAAAAGTCAAATTCAAATGTCTTAAACGGCTTGCCTCTTCGGACCAGGCAGTTTCCATTTAACACATTGCACATTAACACATTAAATGAATATTGATTAACTTCAGTGAAATTCTTTGAGGATCTGAACCTTGACATTCACAGGAATAAAATCACTACTGGGACCCACAAGAGTTGCAAGTTACATTTGGGCAGGGATGGCCAACATATGGCCCTTCAGATGTATCTGGAAAACAACTTGTATCATCCCTCACCATTGGCTCAGCAGACTGGTCCTGATAAGAGTTCTAGCCCAACATCTGAAGGGTCACAAGTGGCCCACTCCTGTGTTGGGATCTGCTGTAAAAGTAGAAAGTAGAGTAAAGTCTAGCCTGTGTCTGCTTGAAACCTTGGAATGTTTCTGGCCACAGTGTCCCCAGCATGGTACTGCAAGTGCAGATGTACCCACCAAGGCCTATGCTGGTGTCCATGGGACAATCTGAGCTTTTTTAATATAAAAAATCTGTCCTCGTCATCAAGTACTTGCTCAGCCTGGGATTTCTTTTTCATAGCATATGACACAACCCTTCTGTAACAGAAGGGACAGTTCCCATTCCAGTATGGAGGATGTTAGCCATAGAAGAGAAAATTAAGAAATTGTTGGTGCATCTAGCAGCAGTGCCTTTCATTAGGTGGGCAAGGAAGCAGCAAAGCAGCTGGACTCCAGGAAGACAAAACCTGGAGGCAGTGTGACCCTGGAGAGATCTGGGCAGCTATATAGCAACACTAGTTGTTAGTCAAGAAGAACACTCAGAGAGTAGTAGAACAAAGTAGGTGATTTCTTAGCCACCTGAATTGTGTTGGTGGTGGCAGCAGTATTTCATTTGTGAGTCTTTAACCTACATGACGGTAGCAAGGAAGAGCAGATGAAGAGAGGAGGATATTCCCTGAACTGTTTCTGACCCTAGAAGCCTGTGGGGAGCATGAAAAGTAATATGTGAACAAAGGAAGGGAGCTGTGGTGAGGCTCATTCCACATACCTGATAGTGATGGCATTGCTGCATTGAGCAAATAACCCTGTCTTGGCTTGTTTTTTTCAAAGAACTGACTAGTGAAAGAACAGCCATGACACATGATCTTTAGTACCATGGTCTTTAGTACCATGAAGATGGTTAGGAGGAGAAAGAGCAAAAGGAACAGTATTCACTTCCTGCAAGCTTCTTCTTGGACCACTTTTCAAACTTCCCACTTGATCCCATTCTGATCTCTAATGCCTGAATGTGGGAAGAGGGATGAGAAGAAGAGGCTGCTGGGTTACTGGTGGTGGGCTAGAGGTTACTGGTGAGAGATCAGAGCAATTGCTGCTTTTTCCTTCCCCCCACTGTTCATAGGACAGAAGAATCCTGAAGATACCTCATTCTTTTTCTCTTACTGGTTTCCTTCTTTTTCTCTTCATTTTCTTAGTTATAATCTGCTCTCTCCCTGTCTCTCTGAAATGAACAGGCACTGCTTCCCAGAACCAAGTGACACCACTTTCTTGCCTTCCCTTTTTTCTTCCTTTCCTTTCCAGTTTTTCACAGCTGCAAGCACTGCTTTTTCTTGCATTTTAGGAGAGCAGATTTGCTACCCCTCTCTGCTGTCCCTGTGTCTTTTATTTCTCATGAGTTTTGTTTTCACCAACTAGGAAAGACTTGGAAGGAAAAGCATTTCTGAGCATTTGTAGACTGCTTTTTCCCTAACTACCTGTCTTATATTGAGGAGGTGGGCTGACTGCTTGGCATGGCAGAAAAGGCTTTGCGGGGCCATTATTTAGCTTACATGTAGCCTTCATTGGGCATTGCCAACCTTCCAGTACCCTTTCTCTGAAAATTTTGGGCATGGCCTCTGTTGTAATAGTCTCTGTTGTGGTAGAAGTAAAGATAGGGGTTCAGTGGGAGAAAGGCTGACTGAGTGGCTGTTAGAAGTGCAGCCAAAAAGGTTGCACAGCTCCAAGTTGTCCTTTTACAGGCATTCTAGCTCTGTATATCACTATTCAGTCATTTTGAAATGTTAACATGCTAGCCTTACCTCCTCTGTTACCATTCCCATCTCCTTCTACATGGGGAGAGTGATGGCCTAAAGGGTAATATCAGAATTTAGTAAAGTATCAGATTGTTTTTTGTTTAGACTACAAGGGCCAGTGCCAGACTGGCTGGAAGACTATAAGAGTTGTAACCCAAAATACACATTTTTCAATATCTGAATAACATTTATTGCTTCTCCAGATAGTAATTTTTCATAAGCAAGATCTTACAATAGTTAAGATGTTTCATGGCACACTTTCTCTGTTCAGGGTTCCATCCAGCCAGTAGCCATGCTGTGTTCTAGGGTACTCCATTTTATTCCCCCAGTACTATTTGTTCCAAAAGACACTCAGCATTTTGTGTTCACTGTGCATGCTCAGTCCTCAATAAGCCATTAGGAGATTGATCAAACTCTTACTGTCAAAAAAACAACAATTTCCAGCATTCCTTGGAGAAAGGTGGCTTGGAAGAATCAGGAATATAGTTTCACTTTCATCCTATTATACCAGTTTTCTCTTCCATTTTCTGGTTTCTTCTAATCATGTTTTTTTAGTGATAACCTGATTGGGAAAATTATGATATGCTAATTTTGAAACCATCATCTGAAGTGAATTTAGAAACAATGGTCAGCACTAGCCATGGTTGTTGAACTAAGATATCATGAGAAAGTGTGATTAGAGCAACCAGCAGATAGAAGAGAAAGAACTGTGTAGGCCTGTAGCTTGCTTCTAGTCTTTCAATGTATGGTTTGTAGGATCATCTGAATAGTGAACCTTTGGCCTATGAGTCTTTAGTTTGTTAACCGGATGGCCCTTGTGGCCTCTTCCAACTTTATGATTATATGATTCTATAACCAAATGCAGTATTCGTGTTTCCACAGTATCTGCATTTTTTAGTATTTCTAAATAGAACATATCTAATAATATTTTTAATAGATGGGTTGACTTTCAAATTTGCTTTGTTGAGCTGCTGTCCTTCTTTTGAATAGTAATCACAGGCAGCATGGGAACTGATACAATTTTAATCCAGTGAATAAATTTGGTTTTTTAATCATGTGTAATTATTTTTTAATACGCAGAGGAAATGAACTAATTCAAATTTTCTTTTTTGTCCTTTTGCTCTTGCACTTTGTTTGCTGCTCTTTCTTCTCTTTCATCAGCCACCTTTGCTGGGCACTGACTCATTACCTCCCTCACCATCCTCACAATCTGATCCTTTTGCATCTTCAGCAAAACTCCGTAGGAGATGTAAGGAGAGTAATCGGAAAGCATTAGATTGCGAGTCATCCAAAAACACTGCTCAAAAGCATGGTGAGGCTGACTTGGACTCTGATAGAAAAGGAAGAGTTTGCTCAGTTGAGCATGATGCAGCATTTAGCTATAAGCAAAAACCTGGAAAAGGTGGGACATTGTTTTCCTTCTCCTTGCAGCTTCCGGAATCATTCCCCACTCTCCTGGATGATGATGGTTATTTATCCTTTCCCAACCTCTCTGAAACCAACTTTCTGCCACAAAGTGTGCAACATTTCCTTCCCATTCGCTCACCCTCCCTTGTGCCTTGTTTCCTTTTCATCTTTTTCTTTTTGCTTTCTGCCTCCTTCTCAGTGCCATATGCTCTTACTCTCTCCTTTCCTCTGGCTATGTGCCTCTGCTACCTGGAGCCCAAGGCGGCCTCCTTGAGTGCTTCACTTGACAATGACCTGAGTGACAGTTCAGAGGAAGAGGTGTGTACCTCGGCACCGAACACACTTTTTGTGTTCATTGCTTCAGTCCGAAAGTGTTAGAATGCTGCAGTAGTGGTCCTACTTTCAGAGCCTCATTTCTGTCTGTGCTGATATGTTCAGAAATTTTAATTTTTGTTGTGTTGAGAGTGTAGTTTGGAGGCCCAGGGTTAGGCACAACACCATGTGTACAATGTAAAGATATTTACAGATTGCTACAAAACAGTTTTAAAAGTTATTTAAAACCCAAGAACTTCGTATCAGTTGTGTTTTGTTAACTGCATAGCCAAAAAAGCTTCTATTGGTTGGAGTGTCTTTCGAGAACAAATACTTCCTTATTTTGCTTATATATTCCAGCTATACACTTTGCATCAGTTAAAAACTAAAATGAAGCTCAAAAGTTGTAGTAGACTTTTATCTTTGGCCCAGTTACTTAGTCTACAAGGTTTTTGATGTTCAGATGCAGATATTAAAACTTTACTGCAAATCCAACTGATATCAAAAAAACACCCTTCGTCATATTTGAAATAGTCTATGGTTGGCAATATATTGTCCACATGATTTTTTTCAAAGACATTACACTATGGAGGATAGATGTTCTCCAAGGCATAAAAATATGAAATGGAATTTGCTATTTGTACTCATTTGTACATTATACTATAACAGTAGATAAATCATTCTTCAGTTCTGAACACAGATTCCAATTTTCTCAACTGTACGATTAGGATTTGACATTTTAGGAAACTAAATCAATAGCAGCATGCTCCATTGAATTTGGTAAAAAATGTTTTTAGGAAAAATGCACAGCATTGGGTCGGATGTCAGATTTTTTGGAACAGTTTTTCTCCAAATGTAACATCAACCCATGGGTTACAACTATGTGAGTACACTTGCATGTCTTCCCTGTCCCTTTGTGATTCCGTTCAGTTAGTTCTACTTCATTGCAAATAGTTTGGTACACAGTGGTTTATGCTTATCATCCAAAACAGGGATTACAAACCATGGTCTAAAGCTAGTTGTCAAGTCTGATTTGGGGGACAAGTACAAACCACAGTTTGCAAGTTCAAATTTTCTGTAAATGATTTTCAGTAAAGCAGAAATAATTAATAGCACTGAAGTATGGAAGTGGTCAAAGAAAAAGGGGAGACATGCAAAAATAAGAGTTTGCTAATGTAGCTTCAGATTATGGGATCATGTTAGAACTAGCACTAAGGCTATCCCAGAACCATTTCTTCTATAGTATATTACACAGACTTGTGCCTAATCCAGGGTGCTTCTTTTGTTGGACATATTGCATGAAACTTTATTTTAAATTTGGGCATGTCTGCATTACATCAGCAAAACAAAACACAGCAGTTATTATGATAAGAATTCAGGGGTAGGCAACCTTTCCCCTTTAAGGGCAGAGGGATTTCAGCTCCCAGAAGCCTCAGCCAAGTTGGCCAGTAGTCCCATGTTGGCCAATAGCTCCTGGGATTCTGGGAGCTGAAGTCCCTCAGCCCTTAAAGGGGAAAGGTTGCCTACCCCTGAGATAGATGACATGTGGCTGGACCTTTTTAGTTTTTAAGGCTGTTTTTAATTTTCTTTGGAAAGCCCATCTCTTCCTGGTAGTTCCAGCAGTAGTAAATCATTCAAAAATTCAAGATTGTCAGCAATTATCTACTTATCCTTTGAACTTCCTGCTCCTAGAAAAAAAAACTTCTCTTCTGAGTCCTTAAAATTTAATTGCACTCTTTCACATTTACTTACTATCTTTACTGTTCTAATAGCTCTGTACCTTTTGCATTCTCAGTCTTAGCAGGTATTTAATCTATTCACAGACAATTAAGCAATTTGATTATTGTTACAATTGATTGAATTCATCAGTATAGTTATAAAGACAAAACCACATCGACAGACTTTGTGGACAAGTGGGATGTTGTTATGAGTAATATTATTCAGCCCCCCCACCCAGCAGGTACACAAGTAAAGCTTGTAGAGATAAATGTTTTGCATTTGAGAGGAGGGCCTAATGTCAAATGATGAGGATGTATAAACAGGTGAGAATTTTTCAAGCTAATAAAGAGAAGATAAGGCATGAGGAATGCCAATAAAATTAGAGGTAGTTGAAAGGCATGATTGTATGCATAAACTATTTCCCTATGGTGTAATGTACATAGAGCAGAAGATACCTGCATTCTGCACTTTAGCCCATACTCCAGTCTATTTAGGCCATTTAGTGTAGCACATTTATCATGATAGTTAATCCTGCTTTAATAGAAGTAAGCAAAATCTAGTACTGACATAAGTATGATCATAAAATAACAAGGGCCTTTCAAAGAGTAACAGTGAGTATTTTCTATCTACCTGAGGAAATGTTTTAATCATTTATACTTGAATTCACTACTTCTGCCATTTATACATTTCTACTGAGACATGAACCCAACTGAATTCACCTCTCACGTAGATGTGTGTGGGATTGTAGCCAGTTACTCTCAAGTTAAATTTGTTTTATATTGTATTTTTTCCTAAAGTACCAAAAAATATCCCAATATTCTTTAAGTTGACTACCAGCAAAACAGCTGTTTTCCTAACAACCCCAGCATTTATTACTATATGCCAATCCTTTTAGTAAGATTGACAGAATCTTATCTAAATGCAATATTTCTATGAAAATCTGACTCAAAAAGTAGCCACTGAACTTCGCCTTGACAAATTATCAACACAGCAGGTAGTACAACTTGATCATAAATATAGCATTGGAATCATGAAGACCACATGTGGCGATATAGTGCCGCTTTTGTGTGTCCTGTAGCTTCAGGGAAGATTTCAAATATGTGTGAATGTCATCCTAATCTAGAGGAAATAATTGATCACATATGTGTTAAAGTATACCATGAAAAATGTGTATATCCATATACCCTTCATGCAAGATGGGTATCTTGTGTAGTCTGGACTACAGAAACCATGTCCACATAGAAAAGATCCCTGCTGCAGCCCTTTCAGTTATTGGAGATCCTATAGATCCTGTGTTTTTAATTTATTTTAAGGAGGACTATTACTATAAGACTCTATATCCATACTGGGCAATTAATGTAAGCAAACAAAAAGTGGCCCCCTCCCAAGTATTTGTTCTGCTTTGTTTTGTTTTGTTTTTTTAATGAATACACAGTCAGAATAGCATCCTGTGTGAAGAGATATATAATTCTAATGCCCCATATTGCTGCATCAATAGACCAGGTTTTAGTATACTTCCACATGTGAAAGACTTAAACTAGCAAATATGTTCAAAGCATATATGCATTTAATGTGTCCTTGTGTTCTTGAAAAAATAGTAGGTAAGGGAAGACCCAATGAGATCAAAAGGTGATGTGCAAGATGAGGAGTTAACATCACCTGTCCCCAGAGAAAATCTCATCCCCCTCCCCATCACTATAAAGCACACTACTATTGGCATCAATAGTCCTTTACATTTTGCAATATATTTTATAAATTTAAGACACCATAGCTTTGGAAGTATGGGATCTATTACTTCAAAACACAAAAGGAAAATACATAGTGTGTTCATACATTTAACATACTGCCTGGTTTGTCCAGATGTGGTGACTGGCTTGGGACTACAACCCTGTATTTAAGTGATTTGAATTAATAAAGAAGCTCTCCAATTCTGTGAATGACACCTGCTTCACAAAGACAATGTGCCCTGTGGCTGTGTGATCAACCTACTATAGTGACTTGACTAAATGGAGAAATGTTCCAGACTGAATCAATAAGGACAAGATCACATTATGTCAACAAATCAGAGGAGCTAAAAAGTATGTAATCTGTAACGTTGACTTACAACTGAATAAATATTAAACCCAACTACACATACGTTGCAATATGTCTATAATAGGAAATACAACAAAATAACACAACTCTTCTAAGAAAACACATTTATTGGAAATAGCACAACTCCAGTAAGAGTTGCATGTATATGTACTTCTTCAGATTAAAAACTCCCCTTCTTGCCCCTTTTGCAGTTGCCACCCATATTAGAAGAAGGCGGCTGCTGAGGTATCTGAAGAAGTAGATACACAAAACAAGTCTTAACCTGAATGTTGTCATTCCAAATAGATTTGTTTTCTTATAAAAACTGTATATTTTGTTATATTTCATATTATATGCTATTGCAACCCATGTTGTTTCATTTATATATTCAGTTATAAGTGTATGTTTGGGGCTGCATACGTGTTAGCTCCTATGATTTGAGGGAAGGTTCTTTACCTTTTTTTCAAGACCTCTCTTAGAGCCCAACACGATTCTCACACAGTTGTCATAGGGCCATCAGAAACTACATCAGAATCTTATAACCATGCCCTGTTTGTGATCTGTAGATGCTTTAGTGATACTAGTAGAATCTGTAATGTTGAAACTGGAGTCTCTATATGGCATTGAATTGCCTATAAATATTCAATTTACAATATATATTTTTTTAAAAATGAGGGGTTTATGCAACCCAACCCTCAATAACTCAGTAATTAGTTTTACATTAATTCTACCTGTACACTGTAGTTCATTTTCAGGCATGATTAATTGTTTAGTATTTTTCATACATTCTACATCAGCAATAAATTAAGATGGATAATGCTGTGGTTTGTTTCACCTTGATCATTTGTATCAACTAAATGTCAGTATTCTTTTCTTTTTAAAATATTTTTGTCATGTTTTGTAAACTGGAATGTAAACTATTGCCTTTATTTTGCTTTAATATTTCCTTACAGTATGGAATTAGTTACCAGAATCTCTGCCTGAGCAATTACAGATGTTTGTATAATTGTAATTCTCTCAGAGGCATGTTGTAGCAGATTCTGTTGTTTAACCATGTTTGTTTTACCTCTTTAGTAATGCAGACAGCTTTATAGCTATTTTATATGTGAGGAAAATAAAACCTGTACAAATGAGGGGCTGAAAGTCAGGTGACTGTTAAAGTAGTTTTATACATATAAAAACGAAAGTATATCTTTTCCCTTTCCAAATACAATTTTGATCTTTTTTGTAATTTTTCAGTAAAAGAATACATGGGGAAAGTCTGCTTTTACAACTTCTCTTTCTTCTTAAAGCCACCTGGCTTTCCTCAGAAGAATTAAAAGCTTTTAAAAGAATTAAAAGTAGATACTTTTCCCAAAATATATGTTATTTGGCTAATAAAGCTTCAATACAAAAGCCATATATTTTGTACAGTATACCTTGAGCCTTCCTCTGAGTCTGGTCTGTTTATTTCTGATTTTGATTCTTTTGAATTGTCAGTAGTTTGAAAAGCAACTCAGGTGCAGTTCACAGAGATGTAGACTGTAAATCACCCCATTACTTATGCTTACTTACAAATTGGATTTATTCTTTATTTTTGCTAACCTACTGGAACCTGGTTAATTGTACAACAAAACAGACTGACAGTGAAAGGACAGATACTGCAGCTGATGGTGAAACCACTGCCACAGAGGTTTGTATTATTAATAGTTGCCAAAGACTGTATCATGTACCACAAATCAAATCCTCAGCATTAGCAGTGCTGTGTATATGTATTAATCAAACTGAGCATTTGGACTATATTGCATTTGGACTTGGATTGTCAGAATACAGAATACATGTATGCTTTGTACAGTAGACTCTTCCCATCTGTGGGGGTTTGGTTCTGGGCCTTCCTGCAGATGGAAAAAGCATGGACTGTTGTCCCCCATATTATTCATATTATCAGTATGCATGTACCACTATTAAATAATATGGAATGTGTGAAGCTGTGGGTGCTCCAATTCACGGATCGCTAGCCCACCGATGCAGTAGGTCCACTACACTGTATTTATTTTTTTTTTTTTTTTTTTGTAAATCAGGTGTGCTTTCCAGATGATTTTGTACACTGCATGTTTTTAGGGGGGTTGTCCAACAGCTGGAAGGGCACATAGGCAGCTTTTGTTATTTTTACTCCAAAGAAAAAAATCAGAATTAGAAAACGGTCAGGCTCCACTGGCTGAATTTTAGAAAGCAAAACCAGTAGACATATGCCCTTTGTGATTCTGTGTAACCTTTTGTATTGTGTTGCTGGAACTCTAGTGTATAAATGCCTGTCATCATGATGAACTGTGCATGAGTGGAGTCAGAATGTGAATTTTGGATTGAGTCCACTCATGCATACATTGACTTCGTTGTAGCATTCCTGTCAGTGAGGACCACTCCACTCAGGGTAAAACTTTATGAAAGACAAAATGCATTTTGCAACTATGTTGGGGAATTCTTTCTTTAATTTTTACTCAAGTGGGGATGGGAAGAGCAGGTTAACCCTTCCCTGACCAGGTATAGTCCTGACAAAACACAGCATTGCAGTTAGCCTTAAGGGAAAAGTTCCCATTAATGCCTAACAGAATTAATTGCACTAAGGAGGAGATCCTTCATATTTATCCACATTATCTCTAACTCAAGAAGTGTCCAACTATTGTCCTGATGAAAGTAAACCCCTACACACACACACACAAAACTATTACACTTTTGAAATCCCCTAATGTCGATGTAGAAAATGTGGAAAACCCAAAGACAACAAAAGTAGAAAAAGCAGAAAAAATAGTAGCAAATAACTAATAGAACTAGCTAAAGTGGAATGCAATGGGAAGACCAAAAATTAGCAGAAAAGAAAGAACAAGTTTCAAAAAGAAAAAACAGCTGTAAAAAGTCAAGAAAACTAAATACTAAACTGTTGCTAGGTGGGAAGGAAGGTAGAATGAGAGAGAAAGAGAAGAATGTGATGAAAGTGTGAGCAGGTGATTAAAAAGGTATGAGAAGAGAATAGGGTATGAGTAGATAAATAGACTGTTCTGAATGGAAGGAGAGATGAGAAAGAAGTTGAGAGGAAGATTGGATATGACGAAAGACCAGGATTGGTAGAGAGAAGAGAGAAGTAATTGAAGGGAATAGAAGGAGTATATGTAGAAGGGTGAAAGGAATGGAAGAAGAATGATGGGTTAGGAATGGAAGATATAGAGGAAGAAGAGAATAGGATAGGCTGTTAGGTGCTAGTGATAACAGTTTGTAGGTAATTCAATGCAAAATAATGAATTAAGACAAAATGAAAGATGATAATGGGATTTATGGGAAGACACAAGAGTTTTTTAGCTTGTTAAAGGTTTGTATATAAGATTTTATATAGCTTTCCTATTTATTTTGCTAATTTGAAATCAGATGTTGATGATGTAAAAGAGAGATGATGTACTTTTTTGAATGTATTATTTTAATTAATAAATGTATTTTAAAAAAAGAACAATGTCATAATCTGAGATTCACTCTCATATACCAAAGGATTGTACTTGGGAAAGGTGTGCTTCATTCTGACCCGATAAATCTAGTTATCTCCCAGCAACTCAGAAATAAAGCTGCTTCTATCAGTCTGGCATGTTTTGGTTATGTGCACACTAAAGTAGGTAGCATTTTTGACAGCTCAGTCTTCACTTTTCTTTATTATAGAAAAGCAATTAGTAGCAAAGTATAGACCGTAATAATGAATATGATGGCATTTCTAGGCCATCTCTGAACTGTAGCTTACTTTATGTAATCAGTATGATTCTCTCAATCTTTAAAATTTCTTCTTAATCTAGGAATTGCACTAATTTTGTACAGCTCAAATACAATTAACTATGCTGCTGAATGTTCCTTTGCAGCATTCTTAGCATTATTTTAATATTTTAAACTTCACCACAAAATAAAATGGTACCATGAAGAGTTCAATACAACTCTATAAAGTCTGTGTCCTTTCACATTTAACTGAGGGTCTAAGCATTTTATTGAAAGCTTGTTGCATTGCTTTCTGCATAATCTTATATACCTTTGGAACAATATTATTGTAAGTGTTTAAAACTTGATTGCCCTATGTTAGTGCCCTACGTATTCTTATAGTTCTCTCATGAGCACAGAGTTGTCTCGGAGACTGCTAAAATGATGTATGGGAAGATCTCTATATAACACTATTGTTGTTATAAAAAGAAAGGAAAAAAGATTCATATGGCAACTTTAAGACTAAGAGATTAAGTCCAAGCCATTCCAGAGATGCTGTGAATATAATATGTAAGTCCTAAGTGTCTCTGAGCTGTAGTTCTTCCCCTAAAAACAAAATTAGATTCCAGTCCTCATGGTTCTGAATAAAGACTGATTGAATGGGAACATATCAAACAATAGAGAGCCAGTGTGTGAGTGTTGGATTAAAATTGGAAACCCTCTGGGTGACCTTGGGCAAGCCACACTCTCAGCAGCAGTGGGGGGCAAAAGGAAACTACCTCTGAACAAATGTTGCCAAGAAAAGGCCATGGTAAGGGTCGGCATGAGTCAGAAATAGTATTTGCCAGAAAGTTTATGCTAACCAGCCCTTTTGATTACATTAGGCAATTGGTTACAATCAGCCCTTAGGAAGTGGATCATAATTATGAAAGTGCATGGTGAAATAAATCTGCCAGTTTCATCAGACTCATTTTAAAATTATTGTTATGCTTGAAATGTACCTACCTGTTTCAATGTTTATTACAATGTTTTAGCCAATGAAATCCTTTTTACTGATGAGATCATGTTTTTAAATCTTTCTTGTATTAACAGTCTGATCAGGAAGAAGATGGTGATCTCAAGACACAGGTAGGCGAAATAATGGTTTGTGTGTATTTTTGTGACTAAGCTGTTGGTGCTCTTCTCCTTGGCACACTATTCATCAGTATTGCCCCAGAGCAGCCTTTTGTATCCTTTCAATATTGTTGCCCTTACTTTTCCCTTTCTCTTTCACTTTTTTCAGAATAGTCTGATTAAGCGCATAAAGGGTGAAAATGTGTATATCAAACATAGTAATCTTATGTTAGAGGTTGGTATTGGTATATCAGTGCATGTAATGTATATGTGTTTTGAATATAGTGATTAAGCTGTGAATCTGCACTATGATGCATGAGATGTGTAGTCTCACTTCCTAATAAGCAATCTCTCTTCTTAAATTAGGACTTTTTTGTTACACTGTTTTTTAGGATTCTGTTGTGTTTGTATGTAGATTTTTTTTAAAAAATTCTGTTTACCAGGTAGCTTTTAGAATGTGTGTGAACATTGACTATACTTAAGTGCTCACATGACTAAGGACCACTTTATACATTGCATTTTAAAATGTACCCTGAAAATGTTTCCCTTGTACAAGTAAAATTAAAATGTATGAATGCAGTAAACCTCCATTTGTAAATATATTTTTAAAGCAGATACACTCGTAAGGGAGCTGGCATTGGCTGCAGATTCTTTATGAGCATACATTTGGTTTGCCAGAGTGTAATGCGTGAAGTGTCCTAAGAGTTTCTATGCAAGTACCTTCAAAGCACTACAGTTTCCCAGAAGTGTTGTGTTAGTGCTGTGAGACCTAATCCCTCTAGTCTTCTTTTGCTGACTAACTTAAATGGTTTGGTTTTTTGTATCCTGTCAGTTGAAATAACCTACATTATAAAATGTTGTATTCCCTTCTCTCTTCCCTTCCCCCCCCCCCAGGAACTAGATAAAAACCAAGAGGACATGATGAAACACCAGACAAATATAAGTGAGCTGAAAAGGACATTCTTGGAAACCTCCACAGATACCTCAGGGACGAATGAATGGGAAAAAAGACTTTCAACATCACCAGTCCGGCTTGCTGTAAGACATGAAGAAGCTCCTATGATTGAACCACTTGTGCCTGAAGAAGTGAGTGCTTAATTTTCTGTCTTCCAGCTTCAGGAAATCAAGGAAGTGATGAGACCATGATAGACTAACTAGTTTTAATTTTTGATTATGACAAATTAAGTTAGGTTTGCTAAAATACTAACCTAAGTTTATAAAATAATAAGATTATGCTTAAAAAATGAAACTGAACAGGTTTGTTTGGGTGGGTATCAAAAAGATGGGAGAAGTTTATAAATCTACCTTTTAATACAAGCAAAATCATAGGGGAATAGTGGTCACAGATCAGTCAAAGATTCAAATTTCTATTCCAGAATTTCTTTCTCACTGTGTTCCATACACAACTAGGATTTGTAACTGACTTATTTCATTTCAGAACAAATTAGTTTGGAGGGGAAGGTATACAACCCTTAGCCGTTTATTACAAGTTGAATATGAAGGCTTTAAAAAACCACATAGGATTTTTCAGCTTACAGTTTCCCCTCCCAATTTGTGGGGAATCCGTTCCATTCTCCCAATTTGTGGGGAATCCCCCCTCCCCCCGCAAAAGTGGCAGCTCACAAATATTCAAGCCCCATTTGAACTAATGGTGCATGCAGGATCATTTAAAGTATAGCCCTTATCTCTTCCCATGAAGTGCGAGACCACGGACTCAAAGTCCTTGAATGGGGAGGGACAATTGTATATTACTCTTTCTGAAAGAGAAAATGTTACCTACCAGTGTTAACAGCCACTTTTTAAAGCCTGCAGTCTTTCTGCTTCTATACTAGTGCAATTTCTTCCTCCATCATGAAAAGTAAATCAAATGAAAATGATAATGTCAAAAAATCTTGAGCTTCCACATACTGAAATGACCCTGAATGGAAATTTTTAGCATCACACCATTGGAAAGAGAGAGTCATAGGGGCCATGGGGGAAGGGGATTTGTCATGATAGAGCAGACAGATATGCAAGTAGTCAAACATGTTTCACATTACAATTGGGCAGCATACTACTGTTTTTCCTAAACTTTCCTAGGCTAACAATTGCCTATGTTTAATAAAAACTGAAAATCAAGAGTAGGGCTGGAATATCTTAGGGGACCAGGCTTCCCCATGTTTCCCTTCTCCTGTGTCTATTCTGTGCAGGAACTCCAAGGGTAATTAGTAGCTGGTATCAAGTATCAACAGACTAAGCTGTAAACTTAGTGACTTCTCTTGAATGTTTCTCCAGCCAAAATTACAGGAGGATATACAGGCACTGTGTAGCAACTTGTAGCTCAGTTGACTGCAGAATTAGATATGCCGATGACCCCTGGAATAAGTGATAAAATCAACCCAGCTAATTCTGTATAAGCTTCTGCTACTTGTATTAAATGAGAGTTGAACACTCTTATCATCTACTTTTATTTCAAATAAAATAGCTCAATGAGTTACATTATGCTCATATGAAGATATTGGAAAGTGAAAAGGCATGCTGTGAATTACATATAAGATCATCTGTTTATTAAGTCACGTGTTCTTATTAAAACTGTACACTTCCCCAATCCCTCTTATTCATCAGACCAAAGAAGAAAGAGAAAAATCTGAAAAGCGTATATTTTTGCAGAAGGAAAGCACTACATTCCTTGATTCTCAGGTAAAAAGGAGAAGCATGCATTCTAAGAGGCTACATTTTGTGGCACTGATTTAATAAGCATATCACATTCCTTTTGATAAACACATGCCCCAAATATCAGTGGTAGGTGGTATTCTGGAGCAGAATGCTGGAAAGCATATTGGAAAAATCTGTTTAAGATTTATTCCCCTGTAGTCTCAACATCTGGAATGTAGAATCCCCTCATTTAATGTTTAAAATGCATGCATATTTCTCAGAAAAAATACTAAGTAACACAGTATTGTCTTTAGTGAATTCCCTGTATGGTTTGAAAAACCCCAGTTGTGCTTCACACATTACAGCAAATATATTTTCCAGCTGGTGAGCATCTGGTAGGGTAGAACCACACAAGGTTTGGGCTAAGGGGGAGAGGGCAATCCAGACAGCACATGACACTTTAGGATGCAGCAACAGAGATTTTATGCTCTTCCCCATTGCTCCCTCTCTGTTGAAATGTAGAGGTCACTCTGGAAGTAAGAGGCAGATGGAAGGCATCCTCTATATTGTAGGGACTCTTATCAAATCCCAATTTCCTCACGAATAATCTCCTATTGTACACATGATGAAAATATGCATTAGACACTGGTACATGTTCATTTTTATGGTCATAGCTGTCCAGAGCTCACATCCTCAAATAGAGACTTAAGTAGATGCCAGAAAGCTCTTGGTTTCCCTGTTTTCTCACAATATGCAGATAGCATCAGAAGCTTTTACTTGAAACTGAGAGGCATCTACAGATCAATCAAATTGCCATTAACATTCTTGCTCAGGTTATGTATAGGACAGGATGCTCAACTTGAAAACATAGGTTAACTACATGAAAGGAGAAGTAACTTTGTTTGGAAGTGCACATACTTTCCTAAAACTGCTTAGGGAATGCAGTGGGGGCCCAAGGGAGGGACAGACTTAAGGGGATTTTTTTCTCTGTCCATGAGAAGAAAGATTATAACTTTGTACATATATTTTAACACATAGAGCAGGATTTGGGCATATTAAAATATATATAAAATTTTCCCTAAATCTGTATTTTAACAGAATTTAACTGCAAGAGGAGGAATTCATTGTCATTGCTTTTGCATTTCATCAAACTAGTGTCCAGAAAATTAGCTTGTACCATTAACTATGTAATTGGGCACTGAATATGAATCTTAATTAAAATACCACAACATTTCTCTCAGAAGACTTGCACATTGATGTAATAATATGCACTCCTGATCCTTGGGGTGCTTCCAAAGTGTTCGGTGTGTATCACCTGCCTAAAATGTAGACTTTTACAAGGGATCTAAATGTCATCATTTTCTACTTGTAACCCTCCTCTCATGGTTTCCCTATTGCTTCTTCCATCTTTTTTCTTCCCACAAAAAATTCTTTAAGGAGAGAAACATAAAACAGATGTGCAATAACATTAGACTGGTAATGCTAGAAGCTGTTCATCTGGAAATACCCTTAAATATTTTTATTTGAAAATAAGTGTAATTATACTGGGATGCATGTTTGGGAATGAGCTTTTGAAATATATGGAATTGTTTACACTAAAAATTGTAAACAAATGAAAATTGCCTAGTTTAGTTTCTTACAGCCTGTACAGCTATACAGCTGAAATGATTAAGATATCTTCAGGTTCACCAAAGGACCTGAAATGTATTTGTTTTCAAAATGGCTACCATAATTTCCTAAAATATATTATATGTCAGTTTCCTGGCACACAGGAAAACAATTAGTTGTTCTAATTTAGTTTTTATATTTCAAATATAGGGCACTGAGGACTGGGTTATTGTAGACAAAGTACCCATTGAGGTAGTTGATGGTGAATCGAAAACCATTGTGACATACAAAGTAATGACCGTGAGCAGTAAAACTGGTGACATCTCAGCTGATCTTTCAAAGACCAGTACCACTGACATACAGAGCTTTGAGGACTTGGAAGGTGAATTGCAATCAAAAGATGACAGTAAGCAGAAAATGTACACCTTGGGGAAATCCTACGATACTGTCTCTGGGAAAATTGTTACTATGACCACTAAAGTAAAAGAGGGAGAAAAAAGTGTGCCATCATCTCTTGAAGCATTTCAAAAAATGGAAAGGGCAATGCCAGAATCCGTGAAAATCATTCCAGTGGTAGCAGAATATGAAATTCTAGAACCAGGTACTGATGAGAAAACCAGAAGGTTATCTGATGCAAAAAGAAGGGTATCTGAATCATTGACACCCATTAAAGAGGCAGATTCCCGGCTGCAGAGTCCTGAAGAGGAAAGTGTGAAGAAGATGCTAAAGATTGAACAGGATTTGCAGTTCCATGATGCAGCGGGGAGTATACAGATTACGAGAGCTGAAAAAACTCTGGAAAGTGAAAGACTGAAAGGAGAGGCATTTGGTCGGAAAGATAAGAGTCTATCTGAGTGGAAATATTCCAGAGAACCACCCTTTACCATTGCTACTGCTCACTATGTAACTGAATCATCAGCCTCAAGAGTTGTGGTAACATGCAACTTTGCCACCGTTTAAAGATAAAAGCATGACTTCTTAAGGCAATACCCTCACTACCCTGCCTCTTGGTCCTTTTGCTGCCTGGCTTTATGTTGACAACAGCCAACCCAGCTTTTTATTATTTCCTCATGGTTTTAAGTCAATTAACACAGTACAAAGCAGGCATTTTTAGGCTTTTAAACTTTTTAAAAATTCAGTAATACTGAAATGTGATATGCTGCTGTTGCTTGTTTTAGAAGGGAACAATGCTTCACAAGACCAGCAAAATCCTGGCGCTAACAACTGTGCTTTTAAAAAGATTACTGCTTATAGTCATTACAGACTTGTGCTAATTTATTTTCCCATTATTTTCTTTCCTATTATCCCTGCCATGTTTCTTCCTTTCCTTTGTCTTTGTCTCTATTTTTGTCAATTAACATAATCTATATGTCTGTCTGTCTGCTTCTCTTTTTCTATGTGTTTATATGTGTGACTCTACATTTCTCTGTCTATTTAGAAAAAGCAACTCTCCGGTGAAAAAACTTTGGATGGTTCTGATATCTTCACTTTAATAGAGTCTGCAAGAAAACCAACTGAGTTCATAGGAGGGGTTACATCTACTTCACATAGCTGGGCGCAGGTGGCCATTTGATTCCATCTTTAGATTTTAATGATTTTATCTTAATGGGTCTGTGGAGGATTGGTAGCACTGGTGGGCTTTCCTTGTTATTTTGCACCTAAGTGTGCTGGACTCACATTCATAAGCATTCTCATAATCTGCATGTTGGGAATTTCCCCCTCCTAGATTTAGACACATAAAAATCTCAGGAAAAAAATCAGTTTGCTTTTTTGTTTTTCCTCCTGAATTATTTAGTATATTGAATATGCACTGGAGTTTAGTATTTATAACTGCATATCATTTTGTTCACCTTTACCTCTATTTGGTTTTTGAGCACTCAAACAAACACCTTGTATAACAGATGCAAGTGAAATCAGCATATGGCCAAGTGTAACATTCTTTGGTGATGTATTTATACACCACACTAGCCTTTGATATGAACTTATTTTCCCTGCAGAGAACAGAAGCAAAGTCAAGTCAGGAGATACATCCTAGTGAAAAGAAGCCAGAGGAAGAGCAGAAGCAACAGCAACAGGAGGCCGTAAAGAAGGTTGTGCAGAAAACTGTAATGGTGGAGGAGAGGCATGTGATGAATGTGCATGCGAGTGGGGATGCTGCTAAATTGGCTGCTGTTCAGCTGGATGCTACAGCACAGGCAAAATCTCATGTGGCTTCTGGCATCAAAGGGAAGGAGGGTTCTGCTGTGGCTGAGGGGGCTAAAGAGGAAAGAAAGCTGGAGGCTGAAAAAGCTGTAACCAAACAAGAGGAAACTGCTGCTGTTTCTCATGAGCATGTGGAGGAGAAGCAGAGTACCACAGCCCATGTTTTGGATGTGCAAGACAGAAAACCTCTTTTTGAGGTAATTCATTTTGAATAGGCTATGTACTATTTTTAATTTACAAATGACTTATTAAGCACACACTAGCAGCTAGACTGTTATTGTGAGCAGTTCATTTCTTGTCCTAAGTCAGTTTTGTGTGCAGTTTTTTCTTATATGGATGGCTTCTGTGCAGAAAAGTTGAGTTTAGACCACACATAAATGCAGCTGTATGCAACAAGTACTGTATGTTTGTGAATGGGAATACATATGATAGCATATGCCAGGGGTAGGCAACCTTTTTGAGCCGGGGGGCGGGTTGCTGTCCCTCAGACAATTGGAGGGCCGAAGCACCAAAAATCAATCAATCAATCAATCAATAAAATAATTTTAAAAAAATAAAAATAATTAAAAAAATTAAAAAATTAAAAAATATGCATGCACACTCTCTCAGCCCCAGAAAAGCCATGGCAAAACCCCTGTGGAGATTTTGCCAAGAAAACCCCAAGAACAAGTAATAACAACAATAATCAATATCATCATGGCAGGGGGTGGCGGCGGCGGCGGCGACATGACCGGCCTGGGGCCGGTCCAAAGGCCTCAGGGGCCACATCCGGCCCCCGGGCCTTAGGTTGCCTACCCCTGGCATATGCTATGCCAGCAGGGTTCCTTCATAGATAGTTTTATTCTGCCAGAATATACACATCTGTGTCGTATGTAAAACAACGCACTTTTCCAGCCTTGCATGGCAGTTTTGTGGCTGGTTTCATTTTTTAATGAATGTTTTTGGCATCATGCAGTTCACAAACAACAATGCAGCAGATCAGTCGCTAACCATGCTGGCTATTACTAAGAGCAAAAAAGAATAGCTATACCATAGCCCCACTTACTCAGCATTCTGTTCAAATGGTGGCCAAGAAGTTGCCTGAGGGAAATACATAAGCAAGAGTGCAATAGCATCCTTCCACACATGTTCTTCCATCAATTGCTATATGAGGTATACTGCCTCCAGTCCTAGACCTAATACATAGCCACCATGATTAACAGCTTGATCTTCCTAGGGACAAGGATGTTGCATGACGTTCCATGGAAAGTACTTATTGTTTTATTTTATCTAGGAAACAGGCTTTCCCCCGTGCATGTTAAAGCTAAGAAGAATTGTCTGTACTGTATAGATTTCCCAGTTCATTAATAGGAATTCCTTAACTCCTAGATTGCCATTTATAACATTTTAACATATTTTGATCATATGGAAACTGTTTAAAGGAAAACACGTATCTATGAATCTGGATTATAATCAAGTGAAAATTAAGTTGAACAGTTTCACAGCTTTCTAGAGTTGGTGCTCCATAAATACAACACCAATTTAGACCTTATTACTCTAAAGTGCTGCTAATATGTAGGTGAATTTCTTTTTGTATAAAGAAATGTAGTAGTGCATTAGTTCTGTATTTAACACCTGTTATTACTACAAAACCTAATCACTTCAGTGTGTCCTACAATTAACTTTTTTCATTGAAACAGTCACCAATTGTGAAGACTGAAACAATCAGTTTTGGCGGTGTTTCTTCAGGTGGGGAGAAGATGGAAATTTCTGTGAAGGAAATACCCGTCGTTCACACTGAGACAAAAACCATTACTTATGAATCATCTGAGGTAAGGATTATACAGAAGGCATGAGCAGAAGACATCTGACCGTAATATGGACAGATCTTATGAAAGATAAAAATACAGACTAAGCAGGAAATAGCACAACAATGGCCATGGCAGCTTCTGTACAAAATTATATTGGATTTGGTCTAAAGAGCTTCCAATATAATTTTCGCCAAAGAGGATCCCAACAGGTGCTTGGAACCCATTCTTACTGTTTGCAAATGTTCCTGTAACTAATATTGAAATTTTGATGCAAACATGCTGAAGAATTATAGGGCAGTGGCACATAAACCTTTTTTTTCTTTCAGTTCTCATTATGTCAAATTTTCGTATCAGTTTTTTCAAAGACTTTGTTTTTTTTAGTTTTTCAGGATTAGAATATGATAGCCCTAGTTAGTACTTGGATGGGAGACCACCAACAAATAGCAGATGCTGTAAGCCATATTTCAAAGGAAGAAACTGATAAAACTACCCCTGAGTATTCCTTGCCTAAGAAAACCCTATAGGGTCACAATAGGTCAACAGGTGACTTGAAGGCACTTACACAAATAACACACAACTTGTATCATAGCTTGCTGTTATGAAAACAGTCCTAAGACCATTTGCTCTATGATATATTTTCAGTTTGTTTCTCATTCCTGAACAGTTGGCCACTTAGTGTGTGTTTTGGCAATACTAAGAATTTATTTTTTTAAATCCAAGGTTAAAGTGGATTCCCCCCCTTCAAAAAAAACTATACAATAATATCACCACATCTTCAACATGTTTTTCACAATACTTTGTTTATATGTGTTGTTTCCTTAGGGGGATGCCAGTGCTGACTCTGAACCAGGAGTTCTGATGAGTGCACAAACAATCACATCAGAAACTACCAGTACTACAACTACAACACATATTACCAAAGTAAGTGTCTCTGAAACTTGTTTCTTAAATACAGGCTTGGCTTAATATAAAAATAAAGATGAATGGAGGAACGAAAAACATTGTTATCCATCCCAAGTCTGACTTAGACAAGTAAACAGAACAAGATGAAATGTTTATAAGAAGACTTACATACCACTTTTCTAACTGGAGGGAAAGGATACTTCTTACCTGCAGGTTCCCAGCTAGGCCACAAAGTTCATCCTCAGGCCCTTCTGCCTTCTAGATTAATAGCATTTTATAGACAACTGCAGGTATTTTCTTTCATGTATCACTCACTGTCCCAATCAGAATGACAAATATTGCTTAAAGCCAGATGCACTACCAACTAATAGTATCAGGAGCTGGTGAGTCCTGAAATCAAGACTCAACTGACTCCAGGAAGTGGCATCCAAGAAGATGAATGGAATTCATTCTCTCATATTCTTTTGCCTGTGTGAAGAAGGTGGACAAGGATTGAAGCCAGCTGCACACACAGCATTTGTTGACTGCATCCACAGTTGGGCACCATCACAAAAAGCCATATTTCAGACCTCTGCCAGTCTTCTCTGCGGAGAAAGAATGTAAAGCAGGGCCTGTGGACATGACAATTGATGAGCAGGTGCATAAAGAATGAAGTGATCCTTCAGATATCTTGTTCCTAGACTGCTTATTATGCAGCACTTGTCTGCAATCATTCAGCAGAAAGTCTTGTATTGTTTAGTTACTCTGGATTCAGGCACACAAGGCTCTACAAATATGGTTACTACTGGCAACCACAAATTACATTTTTGTGAACAGTAGGTAAATGCTCCAATATACAGAGTCATAGGAATAATACATTTTTAAACCCCTGACAACTTGGAGAAGCAAATAGGGGCTACTTCAAAACAGTAATATGAATGTTGCTACAAATGAAGTCAACTCACTACTTCTTGTTTGTTGCCTATGGGATTCAGGCTAATTGCTAAATACAAGATTGTTTTATATATAACGTATGGTAACATAAATAATCCTTTTCATTTAAATTGAATAAAAATAGGATGTCTGCACTGTAAAGGCTTTCTCATTTTGGAGATAGAATAGTCAATTCAAAGATAGAATAGTCAATTCAAAAAGTGAGAATCACTTATAAATGTCAGGAGCTGGATTTTGCATCTAGGTTGCCATGATTTTAGTGCAAAGACAGTGCAATGAGAGTTGTTATGCTGAGATATGGTGATGAGATATGCAGTGAAACAACTATTGTAAGGAAGTGGTTATCACATCCATAAGTGGTATGATAACAAAGAAGAATAGGAAGGCTTGGCTCGAGACTACCCAAGCTGGTTCATCTGGGAAGAAACTATCTGAAGGAACAAGGAGGGGACAGTATGGGAAATAAGAGAACCAATGTTGTTTTGAGTTTGTAATTAACAAGCAGTTAACCAGCCAATAATTGGTGTGGATCTGTGGTTAATGAATAAAGGTTTGCTGAGGTTTAACTGCTGCAACCTGAATTTCTGAACTTGGTTAACTACTGGAGTTTACAAAAATTAGCTAAAGGATTGAAGTGTCATGAATAAATTATATCTATTATATATGTTATGTCAGTGAGAAAAGAAAGGAATTTGTGATAGATGTGGGTAGCTATTTTTACTCTCCCTGATTCTTCTCTAAGTTTGAAATAAATTGTACCATAACTTTAGCCTATTCTGACCCTAACTCATAAGCATTATTACTTGAGTGAGCGAAAGTTTTAATTAATTCAGTGTAGTACTGTGTTTTATTTAACTTCACCAGCAGTAGTTTTGTTTATTTCGTATGAAAATATTCTATATAAACAGAATTTACCAAATCACATTGTAAAATACATTTTGCCATTAATTATTTTTAAACACTTGACATAAATATCTTTTCAAAATACTATTTCTTGTTTCATTAAGTACTTTTACTTCAAGCCAATATTTATTTCCTCCCCCCTTTAGACAGTGAAAGGAGGCATATCAGAGACAAGAATTGAAAAGCGAATAGTGATCACAGGTGATGCAGACATTGATCACGATCAGGTATGATTTATAAGTTATTGAAGCTATCTCTACGTTCATCTGATTTTTTTAAAACTGTAAACCTAAAAATCAGTATCAGTACAGGCATACTGTTGAAGTTAATTGGTTTACTATTTAGATCAAATATAAAATTCCTGTTTTGAATCACTTTTCCTCATTTGCAAATTGTGTAATTTATCATGAATCTCTCTTCACCTTGCTACTGATCATGCATGTTCCACCTCCTTCTTGTTTTTGCCCTTCTGTGGTTTCCTTGGGCTAGGCGCTGGCTCAGGCAATTAAAGAGGCCAAAGAGCAGCACCCTGACATGTCAGTGACCAAAGTAGTGGTACATAAAGAGACAGAAATCACACCAGAAGATGGGGAGGATTGACCACAGGTAAGAAGACAAGATTTTTCCCAGGCATTCTTGGGCTGGCATGTGACAAAGTCCACTTCTTCTTTCATAATTCATCTCTAACCCTTTCTATTTATTCTCTCTGGCATTTGTACTACGTCTTGTGAAAACATTGTTTTCCAAAATTTCAACTTAAGTTTGTTGTGCAGTGCTCGTCCCTCCCCCCCACCTCAACTTTCTATTAATGCCAGTTAGAGAAATAGAAGAAACCCATTTGCTTATGTCTGCTCGCTAGTTGCTATGCATTTTCCATGATCCAGTATGTTGTGCTGTAATTTCCAGTTCTGAAGACTGCTTATGCATATGGCTTATAGGGAAAGGAAATCATTACTTTATAAAATATTGTTCTGTTTGAGAAAGCTTGCAAATACAATGGCTTCAACCTATCATATAATGAACAGAGCTGTGGATTTTAATTCAGATTTGTTCAAGTATGATTTAAATTTATTTTATACTGTATCTTTTTCTCGGCTTATTGAGTAATAAGTGGTGGTGTGAATGTCTTTATTGCCTTGTTTTTACATGGCTGTTTGGTTTCTGACAATGGCATTGTTTCTTGAAAGGTGATAGTAATATATCTAGATTCTAGTTGTCTGTTCAAATTCAATAAAGGCATGCTGACAAATTCTGGCTAAGCAGGCATCTTGAAGATAATGCAGTTACTGTATGCATGTGCTAGAATATGTTGTGCATACTAACATGCTGTGCAAGAGCTCTTTATACTCTCATCATCTGTCGGTGGCTTTGATAGTAGTCCACAGAAAAGAGGGAGGAGGTGGCTTTTCTGCTTTGAATGGATATCATTATCTTTATTTCAAGCAATATGTATTATATACTGTTGATAAATCAAGTTTCCTGTGAACAGTTGGGACTCTCAAAAATGGATTGTTGTAGCCTTTTTCAGACTGGGAATAATAGAGAGAAAGGACAAAGAAAGAGATGACTTCTGGGGTGCAAGACAGGGTGGTAGACCAGTCCTGAACTCTTCCCTCCCCCCACAAGGTCAGATATATCATCTGGCAACTGCAGATATAAGTACTTTTTCATGTAGCATATACAGCTGTTGTTGTCACAGTTTGAGTAATTCCATTGTGACCATATATTACTACCTTGCACCAAATACCTGGTCTAGCACTATTATGCCCATGGCTCTCTTGAAGTCTTATGCCCAGATTTTTCAGCCCCTCTACTTGGTGTGCCAGAGAGTGGATCTAGGACCTTCAGAATGTGCTTTTATTACAGCACATAGATCCTTCCCATTTATTTCTTTCAGAAAGTATTATAGATCACATGTGATACTCAAAACCTGTATACCTCTTTGCTGATTTATACCTCACACTGTCCAAAAGCTTTGATTTGGTTGCTATTATTGTTTATAGATAAGATAGATGCCTGTCATGAAAAGGCTCAGAATTTTTTAAAAATAACTAAAACTGTAATTTTATATACTGCTTATTCCTTTAGAAAAATTATGCAGTTGTGAGGCAAACACAACTTTTGGAGTCCTACCAACAGTTTTAAATCAGTGTGCTATACAGAGCTAATTGTACTAGCAATCGTTGTCATATCTTTTGTGGCACATAACAATAGCTATTTTATCCATTATTTGAAAATCAGTTTCTTTCTAGAACTTAACTATGCTTTCTCTACTGCAGGAATAATGTAGCTTTCTTACAAAGTCATCATACACATCATTGGGAATACAGGAGCCTACATGGAGTCATGGTTGTAACTGAGCAGGCTTGCATTTCTCCTAGGAATTTTCAACGTGAAAGAACCAGTCTTGATTGCTACTAAGGACATTGGCAGAAATATTGTCCCATTTACAGCAATCTGATTCAGCATTAGTAAACCAATATTTGCATGAAGCAACAATTACAAAAAAGCAGCATTTTAATTTTCCTCAACTACATTTCCATCTATACCTGCACGTTCATCAACAATATAAAACAGTGAACTCATGCTACACATAAAGCAGTTCATGCCTTCACACTTATTGAAAGTCTAAATCACGGTTTCTTAGGCGGCAAAATGTTTCTTTAGGGTAAGAGTACCCTAAAATGCTAGAGGCTGTATAGATACTGTGTATAATGTTTTATCACATTAGATGTGCCAATAACTCACTTTATTCAGTAAACAACTTGAATCATATACTTGTTTTCATCTGGTTTTGTTACTTTTGTCCAATAAACAATGGTGAATCTCTAATCTTATTTAAATGCTTATAAAATGTGCTTTGTTTACCTGATTTGAAACCTTTAATAGATAATAATTATTTTAGCATTGTTCAGAGTTTCAAATTAGAAATCCTGCAGCCACCCTTCCACAAATCCTCATGCTATAAAATACGCTGTGACTATTTTAACAAAAATGTGTGTTTTCCTTAGCATTTCAGAAGTATTTGTCTGGCATCATGACTTTTTTAAAAAACCACTTTCTTTCTCTTCTCATAGAAAAAAAGTTTCTTTTCACAAATCTGGTCAGTGTTTCCTATCTAGGTCAGAGTTAAGCCTTAAACTGTACAGAATACCTACTGAAGCATTCTTTGGTATTGGTTATCACTTCCATTTAAGGAATATTGTCTTCATTACACTGTCAGTCACATCACAACACATGGTGAATGTATGTTTCTGCATTGTGAAATAAAAGTGGTAAATGCACCCAAATTTGTATTGGTCTATGTCTAAAAAAACCTGTTTTCTGTATTCAAACTTTAATAATTTGTATAATAGAAAAGGCAATTTAATGTGGATGTTCCTCTGATAGGCTAGAATATGATACTTGGGAAGATACGCATAGAAAAGTAGGGAGACTGAAGAAATGCTGTGTAAACAAATACCTTCTGTACGACTGTGTACATACAATAGGTGACCTCTAATTTCATCTGTATTATATGGCTGTGTAATGTATTTCCCATACGCTAAATGAAGAACGTGATCAGTTAACTATTTTGGGTATGAGCTTGAAAAAGATTTTATTTTATTTTATATTCTAAATCAAAAGATAATTCAGTTTTCTCTGAAGATGCTAGCCACAGATGCTGGCGAAACGTCAGAAAGAAACTCTTCTAGAACATGGCCACACAGCCCGAAAAAAAACACAAAAAAACAAAAGATAATTGTTTCAATAAATTATCCAGGTACAATCCAGCACTAAGTTAATTTTTGTTCCAGTTGAAAAATTAAGGATATGTTTCATCCTTTCCCACTCTAATTAGTGAGACTTAAATATACTTAAGTTAGTCTGTTTCATGCTAAATCATCTTTTGATTTAAATACTCATCAACAGTTCACTTATGGTATTTTGCTTAAAGAGAAAATTCAATAGAGTACATTCTGTAGGCTTTTGAAATACCTAAAGGACCATCTGTAGTGTTCGTTTTGCTGGTAAAGGTCAAGTGTCCATTCAGTTTTGAACTGGAGCTTCTGTGAAGTAAGACTATTTAGGATAGATTAAAAGGAATAAATATTTTTAAAGACTACATATATATATATATATATATATATATATCAAGAAAAAAATCTATAGAGAACATATATATATAAATACAAATGCTGCAGTCCAGTAGTTTTTTGCAAGTATGGAAACTCAGGCCCTGTTCAGGTGTTCAGTCTAGTCGAGAGACTTACTATAGTAGGGATGGGCAACTTTGGCAGAATGGTCTGCCAATATTCTGTTCCTGGGACCTTCTGCGGACAGCACAGAATCCCCAACATTTCTTCCAGGGTTGGAGGCAGACAACACAGAAGTGCCCAAAAGTCCACTTCTGGTTTTGAAAAACTGTACTTTTATGTTATTTTATGGTAGTGCAGAGAGAATGCTAAAACTTGTTGAAAAATCTCTACTCTTAAAAGCTTCTGGGAGAGGCAAATTATCCTTCTGTGTTTAGCAGGAATGGGGCTAAGGGTTAGGGACTAACCAGTTGACCCAGTTGGGATACATAGAGAATGACAGTATGAACCAGCACATCTGCACAGGGCCTGAACAGGTAGTCATTATAATTTGCATGATCAGAGGGTCAGAGTGATCATAAAAACAATGAGCATTGCACGTCTATCCTCAGGCAGTGTTACTGATTCATAAAATTGACATCTCTCTCTGATCCTAAGCTGATCAGCAATTTGCCAGTGACTTTATATATATAAGCCTGCCTGTGACCCTATACACTGCCGTGGGCCACGTTGAAAATGTTGATCATTTCATGAAGCCTAATGAGCCAGGGACAGCTCCACAAATACTTTGTTTCATGGAACTCCTGAAAAGCTTTAGATAAGGGCTTTGGGTGGTGTTTTGTCTTTATACATTCTTGGGACCATTTCACATAACAACATGGACTTATTCTGATAAGTGGCTCCCAGATCTGTCAAGGTCACATGGATAGTTTATACATTTAGTTAGCTCAGCAAAAAACTGAAATCCTAAACAACTCCCCAAAGTTTGTAACAAGCCAGTTTGATGAGTGGGTTGTCTGTGTAAGGCTGTCATTATAAATACTAAGGCAGGGGTAGGCAACCTTTCCCCTTTAAGGGCTGAGGGACTTCAGCTCCCAGAATCCCAGGAGCTATTGGCCAACATGGCTGAGGCTTCTGGGAGCTGAAGTCTCTCGGCCCTTAAAGAGGAAAGGTTGCCTACCCCTGTACTAAGGCATAAACACCATTGAATATAATGAGATTTTCTTCTGAGTAAATATGCAGAAGTTCATGCTGTAAGTTCTTGTTCTACGGATACCTGTAAGCTCTCCTAACTAATGATTGATATAATTACTGTGGTGTTTCTTTCCTTTCCTGCTTCACAGAGGTTTTGCTGCTATAATTTAGGAAGCAGCCTTTATCCAATCCTTTTTTATTATTATTATTCTTTCTTGTTGAAGACTTCCTAGTTGCACATTAAGCATGTTTCTTCTGATACAACCATAAACATCTGTTATTTAATGAACAAAGTTTCAGTACTTCTCTCAAGTTTTACCCTCCTCAAATTGTATTATTTTAGACTAGAATACCCAAGTATAATCATCTCTGTGCATGCCAAAATAAACCAAATTTGACTTTATTTTTATTTTTTTACTTATGGCAGCTACTAATGGGATGGGTGTGCCATGATTCCCTAAGTTTTACCCTCCAGTTCCTCATAAAGCATCAAGAATTTCATTAAAACATATTTCCACCCAGGAAATGTTTCCTTCAGCCAAATAAAACAAATAACCATTTGATACTTATCCTTTATCTGTATATAAGAAAACTAGGAAAATAGACCTTATGGGTTAATAGTTGCTATTAAAATGTGGGAAATGTTATTTTATAGTGGCTGGTAGGGTGGATTCTCAAAACCAATTCAAGTGAAAATGAAAGTTATATCGAATACCAATTGCTTTTAATAAATAAATAACAGACACAGGTTATAGTTGTGGTTAAGTCAGGTCAATACAATTAGAGAATAAGCCCCACTGAACACAATGGAACTTCTGAATAAATATGTATAGGGTTGTGCTGCACGGTTTATGGAATAGATAGAAACTTCTGTCAGAGGTTACTGCTGTGTTGCCTCTATTTTAGCATGGCATACCAAAATGAGAATGCTGTCAAAAGCTAACATTGTTTTATATGATTTGTCTATTTAGAATGGGTGCTCACTATCAGAATAAGAAGTGCACAATGATGACTCAATGTTAGTGAACTTTGTTTGAGAGTTCCTCCTGGGAAATAACTGTTGCTTTTCGATAGATTGTTTTTGGGGGGGTTGACTGCCTAATTCTGTGCCAGATTAAATAAAAAAGCTCTTGCCTGTTTCTAAGCTGCTGTCTCTGTCTTCTTTTTTCTTTTTTCTTTAGTTTTGTTTTTGTTTTTTGTATGCATGTAGTCCCTACAAACTAACTGCAAACAGCCTTGTTTGAAGACTTCTGCTTTAGCATGGAGCTATGCAGGGGTGAATCATCTTATTCTCATTATTTCAAAATAAAAATAAAAATGCAGTCCTGCTTCATTAAGATTTAAAAAAAATATGCTACATAGTGTGTCTAGAAATTGGTGAAATTAATGATGTGCAAGGCAATAAATATAGCAAAGGTTTTGTTGTTGTGTGCCTTCAAGTTGTTTCCAACTTATGGCAACCCTAAGGCCCTATCATGGGGTTTTCTTGGCAAGATTTGTTCAGAGGAGGTTTGCTAGCAAAGGTACAAGCCTAGAAATAATGGCCAGGATCTTGAAACCCTGCACCTCTGCTTTCTGCAGAGAAAAAATTGCCTGTTCTCCCGGTCACTTACAGCAGCTCCTTGTGCCTCAGCAATCTTAGGCTGGCCATGGGGATGGAGTAGTACCTAGAAATGCTAATGCTGGGAGGAGATGGAACAAGGCATAACATTTTAGAACCTATTATAGAAGTAATTCTTGTTGAGACCATCAATTACTCAGTTAAGACAGAAACTAAACTCAAAGACTATAAGCACTTTTGATATGATGTGCTTATTCTGATGGTGTTGGGTTTTTAAAAAACACAACTTTAGATTTCTTCATGAACAAATTAGTTCCTAATGTTGATGGCTTCTGACTAATCAAAAAGTGCATATTTTAATTGATCAATCTCTTGAACAAGTCATTTAGATCAAATATTATTTATATATTTTCCAGCTGTTGTACTTCTTAAAGACACTCTTCATACAGGTAGTCTGCCGTCCATATCCACAGGTTCTTTATCTATAGATTCAACCATCCACAGCTTGAAAATACTTTAAAAATACACACTTTCCAAAAACCAAACCTTCATTTTACCATTTTAAATAAAGGACACCATTTTACTATGTCATTGTATTTAATGGAAATTGAGCATCCACAGATTTTGGTATCCACGGGGTGTCCTGGAACCAGGGCCCACTGAATTTAGTCTCTACTGTCAGTCTTCATGTCTGTCTAGCTCACTTTCTCAGCCCATCTTCTTCATTTCTGCACCAAATAATCTTGCGTATCACAACTGGTATTTATATGAGCTATTTTTACACTTTCCATCACCATACATGAGATATTTTTAACTTTATTATTTGCATACATGGCTATGATCTCAGGTAGAATATTGATTTTTGTGCTAGTTCAGAATGCTGAACTGAATTTCTTGATTCAGCACAGTATAGATACATACAGATCATGTGGGACGTTGAACATAGTTTAAACAGAGGCTGGTTGGACATCTTTTTGGGGTGTTTTGATTATGTATTTTTGCACAGCAAGGGGTTGGACTTCAGGTCTCTTCCATTTCTGTGATTCTATGAACTTTCTCCACATACTTGGGTATAAAATGTTTTAAAGGACCAAAATTAAAGGTGAGTCTTTATACTCATGTATATTTACAAGTCTAGTTTTACATGTGTTAAAAAGAACCAATTTTGGATACTTCTCAGTGCATTTACAGTTATGGACAGGTGAAAGCAGTATCTGTTAAAGATACAGTCCTGTACCCAATCGTCTAGGAGTAAGACCCATTGAGCTCCACAGGACATTCTTCTAAGTAAACATGTATAAACAGCAGTATTTAAACAGGATGAAGCCTTTCTCTAGTGTACTTATGTTTAAATGAGGCCTTCCTAGCCATTGGAAGCCATAGCCATATTACAAAGTGTTTATGAATTCTAGTTGCTCAAGTGTTGTTGTTGTTTTATTGTTAGCATATAAGGTGTACAGCTGTATGATCTGTGCCATGTTGATGGGAAGATGATGCAGTAGAGCAGGGGTAGGCAACCTTTCCCCTTTAAGGGCCGAGGGACTTCAGTTCCCAGAAGCCTCAGCCATGTTGGCCAATAGTCCCATGTTGGCCAATAGCTCCTGGGATTCTGGGAGCTGAAGTCCCTCAGCCCTTAAAGGGGAAAGGTTGCCTACACCCGCAGTAGAGTATGGAACAGATATTGCTATCAAAGGGTTGGTCAACTTTAAGGAATTCCTGTGTGTCATGTAACTAAACTGTGCTAATGCATATGCATATGGCAAAAAGGGAACCTGGTGCAAGGCTGCATTTTGCCCACCTCTTCCCAGTAGCAACAGTAGTAGTGCTGCTACCAATCCCTGCCTTAGAGATTCAATCTCCCTTTCTTCCTCAGTTTCCTAAGCATGTAAGGCAGGGGTAGGCAACCTTTCCCCTTTAAGGGCCGAGGGACTTCAGCTCCCAGAATCCCAGGAGCTATTGGCCAACATGGGACTATTGGCCAACATGGCTGAGGCTTCTGGGAGCTGAAGTCCCTCAGCCCTTAAAGGGGAAAGGTTGCCTACCCCTGATGTAAGGAGTCAACACCTCCCCTCTCCTCAGGTTCATTAGGAGCAAAAATATATTTACAGTGTTCCTGATAGACCTTGACATGTGACCAGAAGTCCCCCTCCAAGAAAAAGGATTTTTAAACATGAACTCATTAATTTAAAAAAAGAAAAGAAATGGGATGCTAAGAAGTAACAAAGTATGACTAACTCAAAGCACAAGGTGTTCCCCATCCTTCCTTCTGAGTGCAAGAGGAAGAACCAAGTTCGATAAGCATAGGCACAAAAATGTTATACTCCAACTCCAGATGTTGCCATTCCCTGCTCACCAATCCTAACACATCTAGGTAGATGGTCCCTGGTTTCCTTATAATCTTTTCCTGGGAGACCTTCCCTTACTCTGACCTGGAGCATTTATCTGCACTCTAACACATGGCCTCCATTCTCCTTATAACTCCTCTAAACCTCTCTACCCTTTTCTCTCCTTCCACTGACTAACAGCAGCCATCTGGGTGTCAAGCTGGGTGACCAGATGTCCTAACCACAAAGGAGGACAATGCACTGAAAAACAGGACATTGCAAAATAAAAGCTAAAAATACTAATATAAATATAAATGTTTCTTAAGCTCAAAATGGAGGACATTTTGGAATTCCTCCTGGATAGAAGGTTGCAATGTAGGATATGCCCTGGAAATGGTGGGCATCTGGTTATCCTGAGGTCAGGGCCAATCTGGTCTCTCTTCTTCCACATTATCCTTTCTCAGGAACCCTTTGTGAACCTTTTCTATAGCCTGGCTCCAACAGCCTCACAGAGCCATTACAGTATATAATGTGTGCATCATGTACAACAAATTCATCCCAGGATTGAGTGGTGTCATTTGATTCCTATTTGATAGGAGTTAATGAATTCTGGTTAATGGATTCTGGAGGGTTAATGGATTCTGGAGGGTTCTTGAGGAGGTTCCTGCTAATGTTGGCTCTTATTTAAAGCCCTAATTGCTCTATAAGACACTGAGATGACTCCAGCAGTTGACAAAATTGTGCCCATGTGTCCTCTTGCTGAAAAGAACCACGCAGATCCTTCAACTGAAGGTAGTTAAGCAAAGTATGAGACGGCTATACTGGAGGAGGAAAACTCACTGTTGTATGAACTTGTTACTGTTTCTATTCTGTGCTGGTGGCACATAAAGAGGTCTTTCCCAGCATTATTGCATATTTTCACTGTTGTCTAGAACATTTTTGAGCAGTTTGAAGGCTGTTACAAACTGCCCCTGAGATAAGATTAACACATTGAGAAAAATTTGAACGATTTTTTAAAAACAAAAATCTCATATTAGCATAGGGGACCATAATTAGTGCAGTTCCATGAGTTTAAAAGTGTTTAAGAATGCATCTGGTCTACTTTTACTTATTTTTAGTTGCTGAGGCATGTGGTTCTAGGCAGGTCCTTAGCAAGGTCAACCTGACCACCTATACACTTGACTCTTGTTTTTGGTTTATTACAGCAGATAGAGATGGAATGTCTGGCTGGGTCCAGAAATCTGTAAACTTCTCTGAAAAAGGAGACCACTCCAGCCTGTTAAGAGGTGAAAACAACGGTGCTATTAAATAAACCTAATCAGGATGCAGAGTATGTAAACAATGGTAGCTGGAAGCTGGCATTCCCTTTCCTTAGTCCTTTTTCAAGTGGATGGTTGCTAGCCAAGTCCAGGCAGTATTGAATGAAACTGATGTTCCAAATCCATTTAATGGGACTTTGAAACAGAAACTGGCTTGGTCCTCCTGTGAGATGAACTGTGACAGAAAAAGTGTGACCTTATTGGTTTTCTTTGATTTTTATCCCAGCTCTTGATAATTCAGGATCTCGGGGGGGCTGTACATCCATATAAAAATGCTTTGACTGAAAGAAAGGCAAATAGAGCCTTCAAAGGCTAGTAAGGACTGCAATTTACAAGCTATGTTAAGGTACCCTGGCCCATTTCGAGTTCAAAATTTCTGTTCAGTTCAAATTTCCATCTATCCCCATCCTCTGGAAGGCTGCAGGCAGCCCATGGGCAGTACATTACCCATTCCTGATCTACAAAAATTATGGGAGAAATCATCTCAAGGTATGGGTTGCAATATCTCAAAGATGATGATTTCACCGAGGTTTATATTTCCTTGTCACCAAATCCAGATAAGACAATAGATTTTCTGGGTGTGGGTCAATAAATTGAAACTTAATTGGGTAAAATGAGACACTGGTATTTATTTGTTCTCAGCTGAGTGCTGTTCAAGTTGATACTTCTCTTTAAGGATCAGGCATTGTCACTAGAAGCACAGGTGAGCTGTGATCCTGGAAATGTTTGTAAGGTGAGGGAGCTCAGTAATGACTGTCAGGTCATTCTTGATTTTCCTTACTTGCAGGTATGCTTTTACAAAACAATGAAAACATAAAATACCTCCTTCGATTTTGGTGATGATGTAATGAAACAATCTGATTACCATGAAAGCAATGGCAAAATAATAAATGAAACAATATGAAATTTAACTAATGGAAAATAAATACCCCCCTCCCTCCAATATGGCCTCCTATCAGGTTTGCCACTCCACTCCACAACTTTGAGAGCAACAAGTATGGAGATGTTACAAAGTTACAGACAAAATACTCTAATATATATACTCTGAGATATATATATATATATATATATATATATATATATATATAT
>CM034706.1:67101736-67139084 GCA_020142125.1 Phrynosoma platyrhinos | reverse complement strand
CCAGCTGCTGGGACTAGGCAAACGATGGCTCTTCTCTCCCCCAGAAGCCACAACCATGGTGCCGAGAACTGGACAAAGTATTCCAGATGAGGTCTGACCAACATAGAATGTCACTACTACAGTTGTCTCTCTGTATTCATGGATTTTGCATCCACTGATTCAACCATCCATGGCTTGAAAATATTACCCTGTGTGCATCTGCACACACACACATAATCCAAAAAACAAACCTTGATTTGGCCACTTTATATAAGGGACACCATTTTGCACCATCACTGAATATAATGGGACTTGAGCATCCATGGTTGGTATCCATGGGGGTTTCTGGAACCAAACCCCAGCTGATACCAAGGGCTCACTACTTCCCTTGATTTGGACACTATATTCCTTTAGATGGAGCTTAGAATTCATTGGCATTTTTGGCTGCTTCTTCAGATGATTCATGTTTACATTCTGGCTACTGAGACCTCTAGATCTTTTTCTCATGTACTTTTTTTCAAGCCAGGTCTCACCCATCCTATATTTCTCTTGAAATTCATTTTGTTAGTTTGGCCCAGCTATCCAATCTGTCACAGTCATTTTGAATTCTAATCCTGTCCTCTCAGGCATTAGCTGCCTCATCCACCAATTTGATGTCACCTGCAGATTTGATAATGGCCTTTTATTCCATCATCTAAGTCATTTATAAAGATGTTAAACAACATCAAGGCCAGGACCTCGTTATTCAACCTCTCCTCCAGAATATTTTGTATAAAATAAAACTTCACAATAAACCAGGCATCATAATCAGGAATCCTGAACAAAACATGTTGGACACAATACGGATTTTGAATTACCAACTTGGTAGATGAAGGGAATGCTGTGGATACAGCATATCTTGATTTCAGTAAGGCCTTTGACAAAGTTCCCCATGATATTCTGGAAAACAAGCTAATAAAGTGTGGGCTAGACAAGGTAACTGTTACATGGATTTGTAATTGATTGACCAGCCGAACCCAAAGGGTGCTCAACAATGGCTCCTTTTCATTCTGGAGGGAAGTAACCAGTGGGGTGCCACAGGGTTCTGTCTTGGGCCCAGTGCTATTCAATATCTTTATCAATGACTTGGATGAAAGAATAGGGGGCATACTTATTAAATTTGCAGATGACAGCACATTAGGAGGAATAGCTAATACCCCAGAGGTCAGGATGAAAATTCAAAATGACCTTAATAGATTAGAAAGTTGGGCCAAAATTAACAAAATGAATTTCAACACAGAGAAATGTAAGGTACTGCACTTAGAGCAGAAAAATGAAATACGTTGATATAGAACAGGGGTAGGCAACCTTTTTGAGCTGGGGGCCGGGTTGCTGTCCCTCAGACAATTGGGGGGGCCGAAGCACCAAAATAAATAATAAATAAATTTAAAAATTAAAAAAAAAATTAAAAATATGCATCCACACTCTCTCAGCCCCAGAAAAGCCATGGTAAAACCCCTGTGGAGATTTTGCGAAGAAAAACCCAAGAACAAGTAATAACAACAATAATTAATATCATCATGGCGGGTGGCGGCGGCGGTGGCAGGACCGGCCTGGGGCCGGTCTAAAGGCCTTGGGGGGCCGCATCCAGCCCCCGGGCCTTAGGTTGCCTACCCCTGATATAGGATGTGGGACACCTTGCTTAACAAGACTACATGTGAAAAGAATCTAGAAGTCCTAGTACACCACAAGTTGAACATGAGTTGACAGTGTGATGCGGCAGCTAAAAAGGCCAATGCGATTTTAGGCTGCATCAATAGAGGTATAGTGTCTAGATCAGGGGTAGGCAACCTTTCCCCTTTAAGGGCCGAGGGACTTCAGCTCCCAGAATCCCAGGAGCTATTGGTCAACATGGGACTATTGGCCAACATGGCTGAGGCTTCTGGGAGCTGAAGTCCCTCGGCCCTTAAAGGGGAAAGGTTGCCTACCCCTGATCTAGATCAAGGGAAGTAATAGTGCTACTGTATTCTGCTTTGGTCAGGCCTCACCTGGAATACTGTGTCCAGTTCTGGGCACCACAATTCAAAAAGGATGTTGAAAAACTGGAGTGTGTCCAGAGGAGGGTGACTAAAATGGTGAAGGGTCCGGAAACTATGCCCTTTGAGGAACGACTTAGGGAACTGGGTAAGTTTAGCTTAGAGAAGAGATGGTTAAGAGGTGATATGATAGCCCTGTTTAAGTATTTGAAGGGATGTCATATTAAGAAGGGTGCTAGCTTGCTTTCTGCTGCTCCAGAGAACAGGACCTGGTACAACGGATGTAAGCTACAGGAAAAGAGTTTCCACCTCAACATTAGGAGGAACCTAACAGCAATTCAAACATAGCATTTCAGAGCTACTGAAATGGAAATACGGAAACTGGAGAGCTAGGATTGAGGGGTTTAAAGGGGACAATATATATTGTTCGAAGATAGATACCGTCTGAGGAGTAGACCATGGAAAGAAAGCAGGAGTGGTTCAGACTAAGGTCTGAGGGTGAGACAGTTCATACATGGAACACAGACTGGGACATCTGTGTGTGCAGAGGCTAGGTACCTGAAATCTAGCTTGTAGGGATGTGCTTGTCAATCGTTCCTAGGAATTGACAATAGAATTCTGCATTGTTTGATGGCTTTAACCAGGGGGCGGCAAACTACGGCCCGGGAGCCGAATCCGGCCCCTCGAGGCCTTTCAACCGGCCTGTGGCCCGTCCTTCCGCTGCTGCCGCCGCCGTGCACATACGATGCGGGACACCATTTTGTGTTCCAAAATGGCACTCGCGCATGCATGCGCACTACTCCCGGCATCATGCACGTGCATGTGTGAGCGCGGGTGCCATTTTGGAACACAAATAGGCGCCCACGCTCATGCACATGACGCTGGGAGTAGTGCGCATGTGTGCATGAGCGCGGGTCATTTTGGAACACAAAATGGCGCCCCGCACTCATGCACACATGTGCACAATGCCGGAGTAGTGCGCATGTGTGTGCGAGCAAGTGCGCAAGCACGCGCGCACCTCCGGCGCCATTTTTTCCCTTTGTCTCGCCAATGATCTGGGGGACAATGGAACTGCCCCCCCCCAAAAAAAAGGTATGCCAACCCCTGGCTTTAACTTTAGGGTAACAAAAATTGGCAGGAGGTAAGCAGAAAGAACTGTCTTACTACTTTAGTGCAAGGAGATCTCTTTTGTCTCTTGTGCAAGAGGAATGCACAAGAGCTTGGGGTGAGGTAGTAGTCAGCACACCCATTTAGCTTTGGTTGTCATTTTACCTGGATTGTGCACATGGCCTCAGGTCTGCTCCTTTTCTCATGGGAATGTCACCTAGTGTTCTATGCTGTTATAGTGACCTGTTAAGAACATGCTGGCTCCAGATATGAAATATGAAAACATGGAGATTCCAAATACAGCTTGGGTTATGCAGGGTGTGCATAACCTTATGCGATGTTGGAACATTCAACGGCCTTTGCTCAGGATTTCAAATTTTCATCAAGCTTGTATGGATGTAAAGAAAATCTCAGAAGCTGGCAATCTAACTTTTGTGAAATACCATCCTATCTGGTAAGAATTATTTGCTTTTGTACTATGAACATAGAAAGACATTCTCCAAGCAGATAAAGAGTGTAGCTGGGTTCTTTAGAGCTACAAGTGGGTTGAGCATCTTCTGAAATTTCAGGCATATTGGTCAAAGAACTCCACAGAGCTTAGATGTACAAAGGGCAAACACATAAGTAGCTCTGCATATGTTTATCCCATTTGGTGAGGGAAAACAACTATGCCACATCTTTACAATGTCTGAATTACGGTACTTTGAGTAGCCATTCCACAATAGGAGCACCTCCCCATTGTTGCCACATAGTTCTTTATTAGTGAAGTAAAGCTTCCATTTTCCTTAGCCTTAATGGGCTGGGGTCAAAGTGATAGGAAGAAAAGTGGGATTCTTAAAATATAGGCATTTATGTTACAGTTATTTATGGTAGGGGATTATCTTTTTCTTGAAAAAGCTTCTGCTTTGAGGGAAAGATGGGAGAATGTTTAGATAGAATAGATAAAAATTGCTATATTACTTGTAAAAAAAAAACCCTCATAAAAGTAATGATACAATCCAGTCAAATTCAACTACTCATTTTGATATATTCTTGAGTGCAATGAGGTTCACTCCCAAGTTAGCATATATAAAACTTTGAAATTCTGTTAGCCAACCTGAAGGACACAAAAATGTGGCCTTGCAAATTCTTGCACACATTTTTGCCCCCTTTTTGCTCCCTTTTGCTTGACCTAATAAACCTATAATCATAAAATGGATTTTGGCATGTTTCTTATGGCTACTGCAGCTGTCTCAATCCCATTGATTTCATGCCATCTAAGGATGTGCCTGAAAGACTCCCATTAAAAACACTGCCAAACTTTGGCTACATCATGTCTAGCAGCTTATTTGTTGTCATGTAATAATAATAATAATAATAATAATAATAATAATAATAATAATAATAATAATAATAATAATAAATTTAAAGGAGTGAGTCCTAGTTTGCAAAGTGTACACTTGTTTACTTGTTACATCGCTCATAACAATTTGTATTGAATAAATTCTATTTTTTTTTCATTTGAGAGAAGCAAATGTTTGTTTATTTCTGGGCATACTGGTGCTGAAAAGTGTCATTGCAAAAACTAATTAAAGAGGATCCCAAGTAATTGCCACCTAAGGCCTTTTGGGAAATGTGTGGTGAGCATTGGACTAGGACACTAGGAGACCAGGGTTCAAATTCCTGCTTGGCGATGGAAACCCACTGGGTGACCTTGGGCAAGTCACACTCTCTCATCCTCAGAGAATGGCAATGGCAAGTCCCCTGAAGAAACTTGCTAAGAAAACTGTATAGGCTCACCTTAGGATAGCCATAAATTGGAAATGTTGTTGTGTTCCTTCAAGTCATTTCTGACTTATAGTAATCCTAAAGTGAACCTATCACAGGATTTTCTTGACAAATTTCTTAAGAGGGGGTTTGTCACGACCATCCTCTGAGGCTGAGAGAGTGTGCCTTGCCCAAGGTCACCCATTGAGTTTCCATGGCTGAGCTGAAATTTGAATCTTGGTCTCCAGAGTCACAATCTAACACTCAAACCACTACACCACACTGGCTTACAATGACCTGAAGGCAAACAACACATGCACACACAGACAAACCTATTGTACGTTAGGATTATATCTCATCTCTAGGTAGAAACTGTAATTAGTTCCAAGTTGTGGGCTTTCAGATTTCTAATCCTGCCATCTGGTTTGCTCCTAACCCACAACCCTACTCAAACCTTGCCTCTCCCCTCCAGCTAGAAATTGTGACTAGGGCCCAGGGGTCCAAAACACACTGTGAAAACATTCCAGTTCATCATCATCATCAAGTGTATTTGTCTGTCCATTACAAAATATTACAAAAAGCACTGCAGGATAACAACAACAAACACAACCAACATGCTTACTAGGAAAGTGATAGTCCTGTTTGAGACTGCTTTAACTGCCCTGGCTCAGTGCTAAGGAATCCTGGGAGATGCAGTTTATTGTGGCACCAAAGGAAGGCTAGATGCCTCACAAAACTACAGGTAGAGAGATCTCTTAGCACCTTTGAGACTAACTGAAAGAAAGAAATTGGCAGCATGAGCTTTCGTAGACTTTAGTCTGCCAACTTCTTTCTTTTAGTTAGTCTCAAAGGTGCTACAAGATCTCTCTAAAATACTGATTCTACAGACTAAGACGGCTATATCTTTGGATTCTTGTTAAGATGGTAAGAGGAGGGTATCTTTTGCAGGTAAATTTTGCACTCAGCACTAAATGCATCCGAGGAAGTAGACTGAAGTCTACGAAAGCTCATGCTGCCAACTTCTTCCTTTCAGTGAGTCTCAAAGGTGCTCAGAGAACTCTCTAAAATATGATCCGACAGACCAACGCGGCTGTATCTTTGGATTCTGTCCCCAAACTACAGTTCTCTGCATTCCCTCGCATTGAACCAAGGCAGGGAAAGCCGTCTCTAAGTGGATTATTTCTGCTGTGTGTGTGTGTGTGTGTGTGTATGTGTGTGTTGGACCCAAGTGGTGGGCTTCCTACGTTTGCAACCTTGCCTTCCCTCTTGCCCTTGAGGCTGCCAGCTTCCTCAGCCTCTCCAAGGCCTCTTTGCAAGGAAGGGGCTAGAAGATCATCACCACCATCATCCGCCTATAAATGTCAGCCTGGCTGCCTCCAGCGCCGCAGTGGAGGAGAGCTAATGAGGAGCTCCTGCGCTTCCTTTCCTTTGCTCTCCTCCTCCCTCCTTCCTCTCCTGCTGCTGCTACCACCGCAGAGCCCAGCATGGGGCAGAGGGCGAAGGCATGATGGCTGCTCCGGGTCCCGAGATCCCTTGCCTTCCTCCCCAAGGGACCATTGCATTGGAGAGGAAGGAGGATCGCCTGGTGGAGGAGGAGGAGGAGGACTAGAGCTCTCCAAGGTGCTGCTGCTGCTGCTGCTGCCGGCTCTTGCAAATCGCATGCCTTTCTCTCTCTCTCTCTGTCTTTCTCTTTCTCTTTCTCCCTGGCCCGCCAACCCGCCTCTGTCTCCTGCTTCCACACGTTCTGGGCTACACGCATCCCTGGGCAGGAAGGGATCATGGTCTTTGCGCCAGGTAAAGTAGGCACCTTCTCTCCTTCTGACCCTCCTCCTCAGGTCGGTGCTTTTGCTTTTGCTGTTGAGAAGCAGAGGCAGGACTAATGCAAGCGCACCTAGCCCTTCCCTTGACAAGAATCTTTGTTATTAACTTCCCTCAAGTCGATCTCGACTCATGGCGACCCTATGGATGAGACATGTCCAAGACCCTCTGTCCTCCACTGCTCTGCTTCATTCCTGCAACTCCTTAATACCCCTGACCTCCTTAATAGAGTCCATCCATCTGGCATGTGGCCTTCCTCTCTTCCTACTTCCCTCCACCTTTCCCAGGATTATTGTTTATTTTTCCAAAGAGTCCTCTCTTCTCATGATGTGTCCAAAGTACGACAGTCTAAGTCTTGTCCACTTGGCTTCTAGGAATCTCTCTGGCTTGATCTGCTCTAGGACCCATTTGTTTGTCCTTTTGGCTGTCCATGAGATCCTCAGCACTCTTCTCCAGCACCACATCTCAAATGAATTGATTATCTTCCTATAATCTTTCCTAACTATCCAGCTCTCACATCCATACATGGTAATAGGGAATACAATGGCTTGTATGATTCTGACTTTTGTGTTGAGTTGTATATCTTTGCATTTTAGAATCTTTTTCTAGTTCTTTCATAGCCACCCTCCCCCAAAAGAATCTCCCCCCTCCCCAAAAATGCTCTGTTTAAAACCTCGTCCTTCTTTTCCTGGATGTGTCCTCCATTTCAGCCTTCTGCCCAGGAGGAAGTCCAAAAGGTCTTTCATTTTGAGCAGGGTTAAGCAGGATAGTTGATATATTATAAAGGGTGACCAGACCTAGTCCTCCTTTTCCTGCCCCCCATTTCTATCCAGGAGAGATTCTAAATGGTCCACCATTCTAAGCATCACTGAGAAGCATGGATTTATATTGATATGAGAGTTGCTAGCTTTTCTTTGGGAATGTCCTACATTTTTCTGGGATGTCCTACATTTTCTGGTGACTTGTTCTCCTTTGTGGTGAGGACATTGAGTCACCTTGATTCTGAGATTTTGTCCCAACTAAGAGGCAGGCATAGGGATGTTGGTGCAGGAGTCGCCCGCAACGATGGTTGAGTCCCTTTTGATTTGGACTTGATGAAGGGTGGCATAGTGCTTTGTGTGTTGGACTAGGACTATGGAGACCAGGGTTCAAGTTGCAGGTCAGCCATGAAACCCATCAAGTGGCCTTGGGCAAGTCACATGCTCTCAGCCTCAGGAAGGCAATGTTAAACCTCCTCTGAAGAAATCATGCCAAGAAAACTCCATGATTTACATTAGGGTCGCCATGTGTTGGAAATGACTTGAAGGCACAAAACAACAACAAAATGAAGGGTAGAACTGCAAAATATAGCTGTGTTAGTCTATAGCAGGGGTAGGCAACCTTTCCCCTTTAAGGGCTGAGGGACTTCAGCTCCCAGAAGCCTCAGCCATGTTGGCCAATAGTCCCATGTTGGCCAATAGCTCCTGGGATTCTGGGAGCTGAAGTCCCTCGGCCCTTAAAGGGGAAAGGTTGCCTACCCCTGGTCTATAGAATAGTAGGCAGAGAAATCTTATACCACCTTTGAGACTCACTGAAAGAAAGAAGTTGGCAGCAAGAACTTTCCTAGACTTAAGTCTACTTCCTCAGATGCGTTCAGGGTGAAGAGTAGTAGTTGATTATTTCCCAGCAGCTCTGGAGTAAAGTTATGGAAGAAGGAGGGTGCCAGGAGAGGAAACTTAGGAGAAGGAAAGTATTAGTGGATTGATTCAATCAGGGAAGCCAGAATCCTGAACTTGTAAGACCTGAGCAGGGCTGCTGATAACAGGATAACTTGGAGGTTTCTTATTCATAGGTTGCCATAAGTCAAACTTGACTTGACAGCAGTTAACAACAACAACAGGGTAACAGTGGAATATTTTCTTCTCCTCTAGCAGAAAATCAGAGTTCTCTCTGTGCATGAAAAATGTGTATTCTTTTAGTTCCCTTTTTGCCTTCATGGGTATCCTCATGAAATTGTAAGGAGGTGTTTCTGAAGAAAAGGAGCATGGGCCATAGTGTCTAAATGAAACCTATTCCCATCCTAGAAGTTTCCCTCCATTGTTTCAAAGAGATGATGTGTGAGAGAGACTGACACACACATGCATGAATATTCATGTTTTAATTGTATGCTGTAAGCCATCTTGGGTCCCATAGTCAGAGAAAGGTTGGATGTAAAACAAACCAGCATCACCAAGCAGAACTTGATGGGTTGCACTTCTGTACCTACTGTCTTGGAAAGAGATGATTGCACTCATTGGGACTGAGTAGAAAGGAACAGGCGTGTGCTGTCAATCACAATTCAGAACCCATATGTTCTCTTCAAGACACTAAATCTGTAAGAAGCTCATTAGGCTGAGAAGTCATTTCAAAAAGTGTCACTTCAAGTAACAGTAAGCCACTAAAGAGAAGCTGCAAACAAAACCAGGGGGGAAACTGTTTTTCACCAGTGGAAAGTCAGTGTCTATGCATAGTGCTCAGAAGTAAGTCTGGCTAAATTTACTGGGACTTGGAATTATTTTTCATTGTCGTTTTGTGCAAGTGCATAGAATTGTAACCTTACAGTACAATCTTACACATAGTTTTTTGTGGGTTTTTCGGGCTGTGTGGCCATGTTCTAGAAGAGTTTCTTTCTGACGTTTCAACAGCATCTGTGGCTGGCATCTTCTTCAGAAGATGCTAGCCACAGATGCTGGCGAAACGTCAGAAAGAAACTCTTCTAGAACATGGCCACACAGCCCGAAAAACCCACAAAAAACTATGGATGCCGGCCATGAAAGCCTTCGACTTCACAATCTTACATATGTCTACTCAGATGTAAGCCCTTTTAATGGGGGGGGGGCTTTCTCTAAGAAAAATGGGTATAGGACTGCAGCCTTAGTCTCACTTAGAGGCTGTCTGTGTTGCAGAAATAATGCAGTTTGACACTACTTTAACTGCCATGGCTCAATGCTATGGAATTCTGGGAAATGTAGTTTTGTGAGATATCTAGCCTTCTCTGTCAGAGAGCTCTGATGCCACAATAAATTGCAGTTCCCAGAATTCCATAGCACTGGGCCATGGCAGTTAAAGTAGTATCAAACTGGATCATTTCTGCAGTGTGGATGCAGCCTTAGTGTGACACTTGTGTGGTAGAAGAATTACATTAAATTCATGAAGGTGTATAGGAGAGTAAGGCTTGTAAGCTTTATTCAGATAGTTTTGAATTTTGGTAGGAACTGTGCTGTGCTATAGTCAAAATTGTAGTAAAACTGCATATTATTTTGACTTAACCTAACTTTCACTGAAGTCACTGGGAGCAGTCCCATTGACTGATTTAAGTCCAATTGATTTTAGCAAGGACAACAAACCTAGACATGGAGTCAGTCATATAGCTTCACACTCTATTGCAAAAAATGTAAACATTTTAGATTAAATAGTGCCAATTTAATTTAGATTAAATTAATTTAGATTAAATAGTGCCAATGGCAACTTCTCACTGTGTGGACTTATAGTATTTTTTCAAAGATTACAATATGTTTTATGTACAATGATACATATATAGTGGTAAATAAATAAATGGTAGCTGCCCCCCACCCATTCCCAAAGGTACAAGGCTGTAGTGGGTGTTGTACATGAAATTTCTGAAGACTTTTATTTTAGAGGTCAAATTTGGCACTTGGACAATCAGAAACTAACATTAGCTTGCAGGTTCATGGATTGGAACTCATGGTGCTTGGATAGGTAGGAGAGAAAATGTACATAATATAATGGTCTCAATAAATGAAAAGTCACTTTAACGGCATTTTCAAAATCTTGATCCCCAAAATAGCATTGAAATGCCTATTGCAAGCTGGGTCTTTGAACAATGTATGTTGGGACTGGGGGAGGGGAGACAATATGAGTTTAATCCTCAAAGAATCCAGTTAAAGATATTTGCATACAAAGCTACTTTATACAGAGTGAGAATACTGAACTGGCTCACTATTGTCCAGTTTAATTGGCAGTGAGACTGAAGGATTTCAGCCATCTTTTTTCAGCTCTGACCTGGGGCAACCAGGGATTACATTTGCAGTGTTCTGTGTGCAACACGTGTGCACTGATCTATGGTCCCTTTCCCAACTTTGACATCTTTCACTGTCAGAGAGAGAAAGTACTCAGAGAGAAAATGTACTGAGAGAGAGTACATTCTGTGATGTCCTTGGGATTTAAAGATGTTTTGGTCAGCTCGTTTTAACCTTGATACAGACCTCTCTGTTCTTCACATTCAATCGCTTTTTCCACCAGTGATGCCATCATAGCTTCCTATATAGTACTTCTGTAGCTATTGGGAGGCCCCATGGTGCCATACCAAGTTTTGCACTGCAATCTTATTTATATAGGACCTGAGACATAGCAAAACACAAATGGGTCACACAAAACAGTGTTGTACTGTGGAATATTGCTGTTAAGCAGGGGTAGGCAACCTTTCCCCTTTAAGGGCCAAGGGACTTCAGCTCCCAGAATCCCAGGAGCTATTGGCCAACATGGGACTACTGGCCAACATGGCTGAGGCTTCTGGGAGCTGAAGTCCCTTGGCCCTTAAAGGGGAAAGGTTGCCTACCCCTGCTGTTAAGGGTTTCAGCCAGGCAACCATGCCCTCTTCCAGAACACTCCATTCCATTCCATTCTCTTTTTACCATTTTTTTTATTGTCCCTACTTCCAGCATTCCCTTGCCTCTTAGCATGATTTGGAGAGCTTGGGGGCCAGCAAGAATCTCAGATGTCTCAAATGAGAGCCACTGAGCAAGCTTTGGGGAGCCTGATAGTTTTGAGAAGTTTGTATTTGGTTTGTTGTTAGCTGCCTTCACGTTGGTCTTGACCCATGGCGACCCTATGGATGAAACATTTCCAGGCCCCTCTGTCCTCTACTGTTCTGCCCAGCTCCTGCAAACTCATGTTCGTGGTCTTTTTAATAAAGTGCATCCATCAGGCATGTGGCCTTCCTCTCTTTCTACTTCCCTCCACCTTTCTTAACATTATTGTATTTTCCAAAGATTCATGCCTTCTCATGGTGTGTCCAAAGTACGACAATCTAATTCTTGTCATCTTGGCTTCAAGGGAGATTTCTGGCTTGATCTGCTCTAGGACCCATTTGTTTGTCCTTTTGGCTGTCCATGAGATCCTCAGCACTCTTCACCTGCACCACATCTCAAATGTGTTGATTTTCCTCCTGTCTTCTTTCTTGACTGTCCAGCTCTCACATCCATACATGGTAATAGGGAATACAATGGCTTGTATGATTATAACTTCTGTGCTGAGTTGTATGTCTTTGCATTTAGGATCTTTTCTAGTTCTTTCATACCACCCTCCCCTTTCTTAATCTTCTCCTGATTTCCTGACTGCAGTCCTCATTTTGATCAATGTTTGATCCCAGATATGAGAACTCTTTTACTATTTCTATTTCCTCATTGTCTAGTTTGAATGTGTGTAAGTTCTCTGTGGTCATTATTTTTGTTTTCTTTATGCACTTTCTTCTTTGATCTTCCTTAGTAGTTGTTCCAGGTCTGTGAGGTTCTCTACTAGTATTATGGTGTTGTCAGCATATCTCAGATTGTTGATATTTCTTCCTCCTATTTTCACTTCTCTCTCTTCCATGTCCAAGCCTGCTTTCCTTACAATATGTTCTGCATATAAGTTGAATAGGTAGGATAATAGGATGCATCCTTGTCTGACTCCTTTGCCAATTGGGAACCATCCTGTTTCTCCATGTTCTGTCCTGACAGTAGCCTCTTGTCCTGAGTACAGATTCCTCATTAGGACTATCAGATGTGCTGGCACTACCATGTCTTTAATGGTGTTCCATAGCCTTTTATGATCTATGTGGTCAAAGGCTTTGCAGTAGTCTATAAAGTACATGCTGATTTTGTTTTGGAACTCCCTGCTACACTCCATTAGCCATCATATATTTGCAATGTGATCCCTGGTGCCTCTTCCTTTCCTGAACCCTGCTTGGACCTCTGGGATTTATCTCTCCATGTGTGGTTGGAGTCTATGTTACAGTATTTTGAGCATAATTTTGCTTGCATGGGAGATTAGTGCTATGGTGCTATAGTTGCTGCTGTCTCTTGTGTTTCCTTTGTTGTGGATGGGGATGTATATTGGCCTCTTCCAATCTGTTGGCCATCGTTTTGTTTTCTGTATCTGTTGACATCTGTTGTTTAGCACTAGAGTTGACTGTCAGTGTGGATTGCAACAGTTCTATTGGTATATTATCTGTTCCTGGAGTCTTACTTTTTGCCATTTCTTTTATTGCCGCTTCCACCTCAGTTTTTAGAATATGGCTCTTTGCTCAATGTGTCCTTCATTTTGTCATCTCTTTTGTATAGGTTTTCTGTGAATTGCATCCAACGTCTTTTTATTCCTACCTGGTTTTCAGTTATGTTATTTTTATTGTCATAAAGCATCCTGGTCCTTGGTTTGAACTTTCCCTTGATTTCTCAAATCTTGTGGAATAGGTCTCTCATTCTTCCTTTTTTTGTTGTTGTCTTCTATTTCTGTACTATTTCTGTACATTCCTTATCTTTGTGCACTAGCCATTGTACTTTTGCGTTTATGCATTTGTATTTGGTTGTATTTGGTGGTGGTGGTGTTGGGAAACACAAGCCTAACTTTGGGGAATTTATAATTAGCTCAAATGTGAGAGTGAAGTGCCTAGCTTCACTTCGGAGATCTTATCTAACTATATACCAGAGATGTAAGAGTTCTGGCAAGGGATGACACTGAAATGGACCAAACTCCAATTAAAGTCTAAAATATTTATTAATACAGCAAGCAAACATCCAAATGTGGCACACACACACACACACACTAGAAGAATAAGCGGGGAAGAGTGAGAGTGGGGGAGGCAAAGAGGGAAACCAAGATAGAGGGGATATACTCATGCCCGAAAGACTCCTCTGGACTTCTGGCAGCAAATGAGGATGAGTTCCATGGAAGGGGCATGGTTGGCAAGAGAGGGGGTTGCAGGAACTATCTCAGAGCGCAGACTGACAGAGATTCAACATGCACTTTCAAGGTAGCACAAGGTCTGCTAAAATCCAGGGGTTCTTATAGGGAATTTCTGCCTCCTGGCCATGAGTCAAACAATAGATGGACAAAGGCTTGATGGGTTTACTATTGCTTACCTAAATCTGAGCATAGTCTAGACAATGCACTTGGTTTCAAAACTATCAAGGAAAGGGGTGCAATCAAATCTGATCACTGTCCCATTAAGTGTGAGACCAAGACAAACAAACACCATTAGGTATCTTTTCCGACATAATGGGATATTCCCAAGGGCAGCTCCCAAAACCCGCCTGTCCAGGAAATCTTTAGTGGTCTTGAGCAACTTCAGCTTGCTTACCTGACCTTACATTTAGGGGATTATGGCTGCCATCTCCCAAGGGTCAGGGTGGGGTCATAGGGAACTCCACATGGCTAAAATATGTAGGAAAAATGGAGCACATTCACTAACAGTGGGTAATTCTGGTATATATAAAATCACCAAAAACAAATCTTGATTTTGCGATTTTACATTAGGGGCACCATTTTACTATGCCATTGTATTAATGGACTTGAGTATCCACAGATTTTGGTATCCATGGAAGTCCTGGAACCAAACCCAGCAGATCCCAAGGGCCCTATATCTATATATCTATATCTATATCAATATCTATACCTATATCTATATTTATAAGGGATTTACCTGTATTACTTCTTCAACTATGTGAAAAGTAAACAATTTTGTTTCAGAAGCCTAGTGCTACAATATTATTTCAGATTATTTTGAGGATTTTCCCTAGAGATTTAATAGATTGTAAGAAAGAATTGCAGCCAAAACCAGAAATGTTAACCCTCTTAAAGTGGTTTGGGAAAAGTAGTATGTGACAAAAATATATTCAAAGAATCATAGTACAAGAGAATGCTGTTGAAAACAGCAGAATTTACTTCTAAGTAAGTGGTGTTAAATACATTAAAATAATCAATTTCTTTCTATTGGAAATGTATTTTCATATTTTCCAGCATATTGCTAATTTCCAAAACTCATTGCTAAAAAACATGTAAGGGAGAGGGTTGATGTTAGCCTTGCATTCTTGTGCTTTCTGTAGTACCCTCCAGACTCACAACACCTCTTCTTAGTACCTTTTATCTAGCAGAGCAGATGTTTCACGTCATTATTCATAGCCTGTTTTTATGGCTAACTCATGAGAGAAGTGCAGAGAAGTGCAGCAAGATATTATAACTACAATAAATGCTACACAGTTGCCAAAGGCTGATAGGTCTATCACAAATGTGTCATTTGTTACTATTGTGCTAGAAGGAATATGCTTTTCATACTTGCAGGCTATTCTATATTGTCGGTTTAATGATATAATTCTGTTTTGGCTTAATCTTGTAGGAAGGATACTTAGTAATTCCCAAATGTCTACTCCTGTTTTACTGCAGGCAGTGTCCTTTTAAAAACAACATAATGGGTAAAAGAAGGCTAGCTGGCTAAAAATTAGAAATTAAACACAGACATTTGCAAAGATCAGAAATCTTCAAATGAACAAAACCTTGCAAACCTTAAACAAATGCACAATTCTTACATTAAAATAAATGGGACATGAAACTGGTTAATATCATCTGTCCTAAATAATCCACATTTTTCATGAAATTACCTATCTGGTTTTTGTACCATCAACTGTAAACTGAGTCACTGAAGATATTGGCTGTTTGTTTCCTCTGGTTGAAGGATGACAAGCTCAGATGCAAATGTGCTTGTGCAGTATGGTTGTGCTTCAATCTCTTTCATGGGCACTGACTGATTTAGCAAGCACACCATCAGAAAACAAGTTTGGGCTTGATTGACATACTAAATCACAGTTGGTAGTGGAAACAGAATGGTTTTTTTAGTTATTAATGTCATGAATATTTCAATCCACATTATCTGACTAGCCATGGGGGAAAAAAAAGTTTTAGCACCTCACGGAGCATATGAAGCAGCCTTTAAATGGAATGGCCAGGAAACTATTGTTCAGAGAAAGATGGTCAAAGCACAATATCTTGGTATTTGTTTGGGCAGCAATGGAAAAACTTTAGGCTCATGAAATCTGTTTCAGTTTGTTTACTAGAATTTGAGGCCTTCTACTCTGTGCCAGATGTGAAATAGTGGAACCAGTGAGGTTGGCAGCAGTTCTTCTTACCACGACCTCTGATTATATACCAAGAAAGCTACTTGTGGGGATATTCATGTAAAGTGATGGATTTTGGATGCTGAGCATTTACTGTCCATGCTTACCGCATTTGGTCCCTTTTACTTTGCAATAGATCTGTACAAATCCAGTTCTTGTACTAGTCTATTTTACATGTTATTTCTCACTAGGTATGAAAGACATTTTTATGTCAGGATGGTTACAGAACTAGCTGCCTGTGTGTTCTGGAGTGGCAACATTTTCATTTTTTATGATTGTATGAATCATAATAATTGCTACTCATGAAAGTTCATATTGTTACAAGTCTACTGTTTATGTTCATGATTGCATTGGATGGTTTTACAGTGCCCCTAGCACTTTCTGCCATTCAATGAATATCACACAGCAGCAAATCCTGTTTTTTTTTTTTTTCCAATAGAACTTACTCTCATGTGGGTGTGCACCTCTGCAGCACATAAACTCTTTTTATTTTCTGGGCTGCTCTTGCCAGTTATTTATTTATTTATTTATTTATTTGGAGTATTTATACCCCATTCTTCAGACACAAAGACTCTCATTCCTCTCTAAACCCATGAAATACAGTTTTGAATAATACAGGTATTTTGAGTTCAAATTATACTTTCTTTTTCCCAGCAGGGGAACAATCTGGAAACAACAATGAAGAAGCAAGACTGCAACATGCAAGCAAACAGATAGTGCACACTGCCATTCAGCAGGCTGTCCAGCAGCTCTCCCAAGAGAGCCAACCAAAGGAGAAGTGCACAGATAGTAGTGTGAACTTGCAGCTTGAGCAAGGACAATTAACCAAGAAGCATGAAAAGAAGTAAACACTCCACTGTTACACTCTGGAGCACTCCTGCCTTCATAGTATCGATTGCATTGCCAGTGTAGCACTACTAGGGAAAAGCAAACCAAATTATAAATAGCATATAGTGATAGCTTGAGAAATACTGTGTTTAAAACCTTAGTTCAAGTAACTTGAAATTTATGCAGTGCCTCTCACACAAATAACAAAGGAATGCCATCACAATTCAAGTATTTGTCAAACACAAATTCCTCCTAGGGTACAGCTCTATATTCAAAATGCCCCTGTAGTTCTGTGTATTTCATCAATGTCTAGCTAACTAGCAGATGTTTCTTTCAAGGTTCTAGGAGTCTGTTGTATGGCACAGAGAAGTATATGTGAGAAGACATGTTTTCAGACTCCTTGACACCCAATCTTTGACAAAGTTAAAAAAAATGCAGTATCCAGAATGGCCACAATGAAATAGAAGTGGAAACATCTGTGAATGAAGTTTTCATAAATAAACATGCTGGCACCCAACAGAGAGTTAAGCATGCTTCAACATGTATTTCAGTTTTTACTCTTTTAAAGTAGAGAGGGAGTTTATTGCAGTTATAATCTTTCTGTTGCACAGTTACTTGTGTGCAGTTACTGTTACACACTTACCTGTGAATAAGCCCCACAAACTTCAGTTAGACTGATATCTGAACAGACATACAGTATCTTGTTAATCCTGTAAAATCATTGGCGCTTAAATCTCTTACCTCTCAAATTCAGTGCTATTTCTTTCAACTGGAGCAGTTGTGCACCAGATGGGCTCTGGATTCTACTTCTTCTATTCATTTTTACATAGAAAATATGGCAAATAAATTCAAAAGTGCAAAATACTATAAAGACCCCACTTTGTGAAATGTAAATGTGGTAATGACATATCAAGGACTTGAGATTGTTCTGGATTAACTACGGAAACACATCTGTAGAACTGATATAAAATTAGCTTCATTGGCTGCAATCAAGCAATGCCAAATATGCTCATGGAGATCCATAAACATTGTGGTTCTTCTTCCATGCACATGGCTTGGTATCAAAAGAGAACACCATCGTAGAAGAAAATGGGAACTAATGGATGCATGGGTTTTTTCTTATCTTCCATATATTCAATAAAGCAGAAGATAGAGGAAGACTTTCATATCCTTTTGCTGGGGAAACCTTCCAAGCTCTGATACTGTCCTTAATTGTAGTTCTTGTTATTTAAAAGCAACCTTATATTAAAGCACAGTTTAAATACTGCTTAGACTCTTTTAACACTTCTGAATAAAAACATATTAAGGGGAAAAACTGGAATTATCAATTCATAATGTCTCAAAACCAATCTTGTTTATCTTGTACACTTTGTGGGGGGAACAATAAGAGATTAAATTTAAAAAATAGTTCACCATTTTGGTTTTTTATTTAATTTAATCCACCATTTAATTAAAACTCTTTCTACTCCATTTCCATGCTTTTTGAAGGGTTAAAAATGCATACATAGCTCATAGAAGAACCTGTTACTCTTGATATGTTGCATCTGTTATCCAACAAACATAAAACCACCACATCAAGGATAAATAAGTATTTATTATGTGAGCTACATGGCTTTATTAAGGACTTTATCTGTATGTTTCCCACTTGAAAGAGACCTGCAATGAAGCAAGAATTTTAACCAAAGTCATATTTCTGTGAGGCTTCTGTTTCTGGATTCATGTTTCATGGAACAAATTTGTCTATTCTTGTTTTTCTGCTATGTCAACCCAAGGTTGGCTCATATGAGTACTGATGTAACTTTCTCCCTTTATTTTACCCATCCTGATGGAAATTTTTATTACTGTGGAAAGCAAGATACACCTTATACAGAAGCTGAACCATTCCTGACAAATTCCCAAAGAATATGGGCTATATAACACTTAACTCTCTTTCCTCCCCTACTGTTCTTGCAATCAGTGGTGTGAACCATAAGCCTCAATTCCACCATGATGATATTGATTATTGTTGTTATTACTTGTTCTTGGGGTTTTCTTGGCAAAATCTCCACAGGGGTTTTGCCATGGCTTTTCTGTGACCGAGAGAGTGTGCATGCATATATTTTTAATTTTTTAAAAAAAGTTATTTATTTATTTATTTTTGGTGCTTCCCCCCCCCCCCCCCCCCATTGTCTGAGGGACAGCAACCTGGCCCCCGGCTCAAAAAGGTTGCCTACCCCTGATCTATATTATACCTTACTTCTATGCACTTCTAAGTGCCCTGTAGCAAATTCAGTGATATTGGCGCTAACATCATCAATTGTAGCACCCAGATTGTGGAATGCCCTCCTGCTGAAGGTCCAGCTGACACCAATGTTTGCCAAGCCAAAACATGGCATGGTCCAAGAAGGGAGAGGAAGATAGCAAATGTAAATAACTGGCTCCGTAGATGGTGCCACCAAGAACCATTTGGATTCTTGGATCATGGGCTGCAGTTCCATAAGGGTGGACTTCTAGAAAGAGATGGGCTGCCAATAGTCTCAAACATTTCATCAGGGGGGCTTTAAACTGAGTCATGTTGGGGAGGGAGACAGTATCTTGGAAGGTATCTTGGAAGGCAGGAGTACATCATGGGCTGGAGACAATAGTCAAAGTGTTATAGAGGGAACAAGGCAAATGATGTAAGGACCCAACAGTGGGAGGCAAAAAACCTCACAGAGGTAGCAAGTGGGGAGGACACATGCTCTTAGATGTCTCTACACTAATGCACAGAGCATGGGAAATAAACAAGATGAACTTAAACTCCTAGCACAATAAAGCAAATACGATATGATAGGCATCACTAAACCTGGTGGGATGAATCTCATGATTGGAATGTAGGCATAGAGGGGTATAACCTTTTTAAGAGAAATAGGCCAAACAGGAAAGGAGGTGGGATAGCATTATTTGTCAGGGATGTTTACACCTGTGAAGAGATCCAGGACTTAAATCCTGGAAATCAGGTGGAGAGCATCTGGATAAAAATTAAAGGGGAAGGAAACAACAAGGATGTTATAGTGGGAGTCTACTACAGACCCCTAAGTCAGACTGAGAAATTGGATGATGCTTTTCTAGAACAGATCTCCACACACTCAGAAAGGAGAGATGTAGTAGTGATGGGTGACTTCAACTGTCCTGAAATTTGCTGGAAGTCAAAGTCAGCCAATACTTCAAGGTCTAGCAAATTTCTTACTTGCCTCGAAGACAATTTCTTTGTCCAAAAGGTGGAAGAGGCAACAAGGGGATTAGCTATTTTAGATCTGATCCTAACCAACAGGGATGAATGACCTGTTCAGTGGGGTGCAAGTGGTGGGATCCTTAGGTGGGAGTGATCATGTTCTCCTGGAGTTTCTTATACAGTGGAAAGGAGAAGCTAGGCATAAACACTCATTCTAGACTTTAGGAGAGCTGATTTCAACAAACTTAGGGAAACACTGGGAGTTATCCTGTGGTCAGGAATACTAAAGGAGAAGGGAGTTCAGGATGGATGGGAGTTTCTCAAAAGGGAGATACTGAAGGCACAATCTCAAACTGTTCCAGTGAGAAGGAAAAATGGGAGATGTCTTAAGAAACTGGTTTGGATGACAAAAGAACTTTCAACTGAACTAAGTTTTAAATGGGAGATGTATAAGAAATGGAAAAGGGGTGAAATCATTAAAGAGGAATTCAAACAAATAGCCAGCACATGTAGGGGTAATGTCAGGAAAGCCAAAGCTCAGAATGAGCTTAGGCTTGCTAGAGGGGTTGAGAACAATAAAAAGGGCTTTTTTGGGTATGTCCATAGCAAAAGAAAGAAGAAGGAAATGGTAGGGCCACTGTGCAGAGAAGCTGGAGAAATTCTAACAGGGGACAGAGAAAAGGCAGAACTACTCAATACTTTCTTTGCCTCAGTCTTCTCACAAAAGGAAAAGGGTGTTAACCTGAGGAAAATGGAGCAGAGGACACAATAGGGGAAATGGAGCACAGAATAAGTAAAGAGGAGGTACAGGAATACCTGGTTAACCTAAATGAATTTAAGTCTCCAGGAACAGATGAATTACATTCAAGGATATTAAAAGAACTGGAAAATATAATCTCAGAGCCACTGGCAATAATCTTTGAGAACTCCTGGAGAACAGGAGAAGTCCCAGCAGACTGGAGGAGGGCAAACATTGTCCCCATCTTCAAAAAGGGAAAAAGAGGATCCCAAAAACTATTGCCCAGTTAGTCTGACATCAATACTGGTAAAGATTCTAGAACAGTTCATTAAACAGAGAGTCTGTGAATATTTAGAAAGGAATGCCATAATCACTAAAAGTCAACATGGATTTCTCAAAAACAAGTCATGCCAGACTAATTTGATCTCTCTCTCTCTCTATATATATATATATATATAATTACCAGTTTGCTAGATGAAGGGAATGTGGTAGACATAGTCCCCCATGATGGGCTAGACAATACAACTGTTAGGTGGATTAGTAACTGGTTGACTGACCGAACCCTAAGAGTGCTCAGCAATGGCTCCTCTTCATACTAGAGAGAAGTGACCAGTGGGGTGCCACAGGGTTCTGTCCTGGGCCCAGTGCTATTCAACATCTTTACCAATGATTTGGATGAAGGAATAGGGGGCATGCTTCTCAAATTTGCAGATGACACCAAATTAGGAGGAATAGCTAATACGCCAGAAGACAGGATGAAAATTCAAAATTACCTTAATAGATTAGAAAGCTGGACCAAAGCTAACAGAGAAATGTAAGGTACTACATTTAGGGCAAAAAATCTGAAATGCATAGATATATGATGGGGGACACTTGGCTTAACAAGACTATGTGTTAAAGAGATCTAGGAGTCCTAGTAGACCACAAGTTGAACATGAGTCAACAGTGTGATGCAGCAACTTAAAAGGCCAATGCAATTTTAGGCTGCGTTAATAGAAGTATAGTATCTAGATCAAGGGAAGTAATAGTGCCACTGTATTCTGCTTAGGTCAGGCCCCACCTGGAATACTGTGTATCGTTCTGGGTACCACAATTCAAAAAGGATGTTGAAAAACTGGAACGTGTCCAGAGGAGGGTGACTAAAATGGTGAAGGGTCTGGAAACCATGCCCTATGAGGAATGACTTAGGGAATTGGGTATGTTTAGCCTGGAGAAGAGACAGTTAAGAGGTGATGTGATAGCCCTGTTTTAAATATTTGAAGGGATGTCATATTGAGGAGGGCGCTAGCTTGTTTTCTGCTCCTCCAGAGAACAGGACCCAGAACAACAGATGAAAGCTACAGGAAAAGAGATTTCACCTCAACATTAGCAGGAAGTTCCTGACAGTGAGAGCTGTTCGACAGTGGAACACACTCCCTTTGAGTGTGGTGGAGTCTTCTTTGGAGTCTCCTTTGGAGGTCTTTAAAGAGAGGCTGGATGGCCATCTGTCGGGGATGCTTTGATTAAAGTTCCTGCATGGCAGAGGGTTGGACTGGATGGCTCTTGTGGTCTCTTCCAACTTCTATGATTCTATGATTCTTTTTACTAAAGTCTTTGGGGAATAATATACTTTTAAATTTACAATAACAGGCAGAATCCACAAAATGGTACCTTTACTGGGCCAATCAAAAATGCCCAAAATGATGCAAATGAATATACATGCACATAGTTTAAAATTACTGAAGCTTTTAAACCTGTTGTAACTGTCATCTTGTTTATTTTATTTTTTGAGACTCTTGTTTAACTTATTTATAGTTTTAATCTGAAAGTCTTGCAAAACACCTCAATAAATGATGGGTGTAAATGCTTCAATAAATAAATAAATGAACATCCTTTCCACCTACAGTATAACAAAAATCCTCCAAAGTGCAGGAGACAAGGGACAGCACCCAAATTGAACATTGGGTTCTATCATCTTCTTAAAGTCACTAGATGTCACTAACCTATTTATTCTATATTCTTAGCTAATAAAAGAACTAGCACAGAGAGATGAATTCAGTGGCCCTTCAAATCTTGTTGAATTGCAGTTCCTAGCAGCCCTAGCTAGCATCAGAAATGGTGCTGGATTATGAGTTGTAGTTCAGCCACATCCAGAGGGTCCTCTTGAATTGGAGGCTCATTGGTTTCCATTTACCAGGGAAGAAAACTTCTACAAGAAGTAAAAGTGGAATTGTTATTTTCTTCTCCAGGTAGTATTTAGCACTCTGATAGTTATTTGTGTGCAGCCCTTACTATTTAAGTATAAGCTGAGCAATAATATGATCACTTGAGAAACACAATTTTTCTATTAAAAAAAAATGAACAAAGTGAATAAAAAGTTTCAATGGGGTGGGCTCAATCAGAGATAAGCTTTGTAGATATCTTTGGTGGTAAGATGTATCTTTCAGTACATTTGTCAGGTGAGAAGAAGTACAAATTACAATACAAAACCAACAACAGAACCTTGTTGCTCATGGGTTGTTTTTGTAAACCAAGAATAGTAAGCTTCCAGTTGCAGAGAAATACGAGAACTTTGTAGGAACCAAACATTCTCAAGAACATTTAAATAATTGAGGAAGTGATGATCTAGCAGCTATTTTTGGATGCACCATTTTCTTTTTTTGGCTTTGTGAAACGTAGGGAGATTGTGACTCTGCGCCCTTTCCTTCAGTGCCTCCAATACAGCTGAATGATGACTCATTGAAAAATGCAGGTTGTGAAACTATTTTCTATTTCTATTATGGCCACTGTAGCGTGCAATCAGTTGATCCTAAAATATGAATTTTAGAAAGAAAGAATATAGCAGTTGGCTAGAAACTGTGATTTATTTTCAGATCTCAGGTGGTGGAAGGAGACATCCTAACCATTTCCATCTCACATGGGGCTGATTTAATGAAGTGTGACAGGCATTTATTGTTGAAACCAGTGCCATGTGTAAATGTGTAAATACTGCAGAGATGATGCTACAGACAACTAAGGCTCCATAGGAATTTCTAAATCCCAATGCAAACAATGGGTCTTAGTTCTGAACACATATGATTAAGACTGACCAGTGGGAGCAATGGATTAAGAGTTTGTGGGTGCAGAGGATTAAGGGGATTAAGGACACTGTGCTGCCCTTAACACTGAAGTGGCTGACTCTACAGCAGGCACTACTTCCCTGACTCTTATTTTGGGACCTTCTTTCATGCATATGAGCCACCAGACTTTTTTAGATAGATGTTCATTGATGACTGAATCTTTTGATTAGTGACATCTTTCAGTATAGAATCCATGCATATCCTCCAACATTTTGCAGATGGAAATTGTGACATGTGTGGTCAAGCAACATCAGAGTGTGGTCAAGATGTCCAAAGTTATTCATAACGAAGAGGCTGCAGCGGTTTGCTTTTGCCTGAGCCTACAGGGAAAGGTATGTGAATGCACTAATCCCCTCCCAAAAATGATCAGGTAGAACTAGATAACCAAGAATTCTGTGCAGTTGAGCCCCACTCCCAAGAAGTGTCATCTGCTGTATTGATACCTCCTTAAAGTAACTGCAACAGAGTATTGTACAAGGTATTCCATGGGTAGCTGGGAGGCCCATCCAGAGGCTGGAAACGATGGGTAGCCAGATGAACAGAGCTCCTCTACTTTCAATGAATGGCACAGGAAATAGGGAAGAAAGTATATTTGTAACTTTGTCCTTTTTCACATTTCACCGTTCTAGTGACAAACCTCTTCTGAAAGTGACACTGTGGTTGAAATGACCAGCTGTCTCATATGCCAGAGACTCCCTACATTTAGAACTATACATATATATGTCTTCATAAACTTGGACTGTTGGTTCTGATTAGGTTATCCCTCCTTCCTAAGAAATGTGCTTAGCAAGCAATATGAAAAGATTGGTGGAATGGCCACTTTTCTCAGCCTCAAACACACAGTTAAATGTCTGTGATCTGTGGTGTTATTGTGGTTGGGGTTACTTGATGCGGGGGGGGGGGCTGGCAGGGGAAGGGGGCAGCCTGCCCTGCCCTCCCGTTGCTTATTCCCCTGCCCCTGGCTGCCCAAACCGCTACCACAAAGGCAGTGCCTTCCTTTCAAGGTCGCACGGCTGCTTGGGCAAACAGTCATGGCAAGCCCTAAATAGATGGCACTGTCCTTGGCAGTAGGTACTGCCAGTGGACAGTGCTGAGGCCCCCAGGTAGCATTTTTAGGGTCTTGCATGGCTGCTGGGTGAGTGAGAAAAGGAGGTGACACCCTTCTTCATCTGCCCAGCTGAGACACTAGTCTCACTAGCTATACACCCCCTTCTGGAGTGTGAACCAGCACATCGGCATTCCCCACACCACCTCATGGTTGAATCCAGCAAACTACAGTGGGCCCTTGGTATCTGTTGGGGTTTGGTTCCAAGACCCCCCCCCCATTACCAAAATCCAAAATCTGTGGATGTTCAAGTCCCATTAAATACAATGGCTAGTAAAATGGTGCCCTTTATATAAAATGGCAAAATCAAGACTTGTTTTTTGGCATTTATATATTTTGGGAATATTTTCAAACTATGGATGTTTGAATCCGTGTATTAATAAAATCCATGGTTATAGAGGGCTGGCTGTAATTTTTGAAGTACTGAACTGAATGCAGTACTGAGAGTACTGTACATTGAATGTCTGTTGTAAAGCAGTTTGAATATGTTAAAACACTGTATGAATGATTGTTGCTAAGTGTATACTCATGCTTCACTTCCAAACACAAATATATGTCCAAGGACCTGTGAAGTCAGGAAAGACTGCTGAGGAATGGAAGGCTACCCTATATCTCATTATGATCATTTTTGTTGATTGAATTAACACAGGGTGAACATTTTTCCTTTCCATTCTTTCTCAGAACTTCAGCTTGGTTATATAAGAAACTCATAATAGAAGAGAAGAGTATGGAAAAAATTTTGACTGGAGATTATTTGTTCTTATTAAAACCTTAGATATGACCCTTCTGAGAATTAAAACTGCCCTGTATCATATATTAATAACATTGCTTCTACAGTGAAGGAAAATAAGGTGGCATATTTGACCTCTATTCTGTTTTTAAGGATGGCCCCTGCCTGGATACTTCTAATCTAAGACAACCAATTAATTTTCATATTTCACAGGTAAAGGACACTCAGGCTAAGAGATTAATGATAAGCATATGGCCTTGCATGTAGCAATTTCTTTGGATTCACACAAGGTTTTCCTAAAGAGTTCTTAAATTCAGGGACTGGTTTGCTGAGATGGTTTGAAGAGCAATTCTCTCATTGATTTTTTTAAAAAAGTCATAGCTTTATAGTACAAAAGTGCCATTTCCCTGTTGCACTGAAGCACTATAATTTTAAAAAAGAAAAAGGACAAAAAAAGGGGGGATGTTGTTCCAATATGCTTCAGAAATAAAAAGAAACCACTCAAAGGTGGGAATAAAATGTTGCAGCTGGTGCTGTAAACTACCTGATCCCTAGAAATCTGACAAGATGGAACACTGGCCACTTCCCCAGACTCTGAAACAACTGTGGCATCACATTTTGATTAAATAGAAGCAAATTTATTCTCAAAGCCTAGCAAAGTTACTACAACAGCTAAGTGATGGTCTTATTCCTGGCCTCTCAGAGTCTGATCCCAATAGGCTCCTCAGTATTTGGAATAACACTGCTGGGTGGGATGTTGAGGACTGTTATAAGAACTTCTCTGTGCTTTCAAAAAATAATAATCCTTGACTAATATTTGAATGCAAATTTATTGAGTACAAATTGCATAAATTTTACTTTAAAACTGCTCCTGCTCAGAAGCTCATGTGTCAGTTGCTGCTTCCGCACTGAGTTCTTTGTCCACTCTGTGCTATATTGTTTTAAACTCAGAAGTATGATGCAAAAGATAGATGGAAGTAGTACCACAATGCAGTTAGGTATGGTAGGGCTGATTGTTTCATAAATACTTTCATCCACTGTCCTATTTTGACAATCTGGGGGTTCAAAGGTAGTGAGAATGTGCTATTGCATTTATGTTCTCTTAACCCTGCATCTATTTGAACAACAACCACTACAGTTCCACCCTTTGGAAACATTGAGACAATGGTGGTTATCCTTGAAGTCAGCCAGAGGATAAAATGTTCCAGTAGGTACTGTATTGTCCTCACTCTGAATTGGCTTTATTTGCCATAGATTACCTTGCCATACTGCTAAACCTGATTGGCTATGTAGTTTCCCCTGACATCCCTATACTTACTATGTGATGTCTGATTGACTGATGAAACAGAAATATGAACAAATAGTAAGTGCCTATTATAAATATGTTGGATCCCAAGATATATTGATCTCAGTGTTTCTTAATATGGACCTACAGTTGCATCAATGCCAAACCTTCAACTGAGCCTGTATGACTCCTGTTTTATATAGCTTGCTAAAGGTTCCATGCAGCATACTTTTGCATATCACATGTCACCCAGAGAAGCTAACGAATTCTAACAAATGCCATTTCTCTTTGAAAACTGTACCTGTCCTTTTACAAAATGTTCTGATCAGCCAGCCGTTAAACTGTACCCTACATCAATCAACCTGCATCAAAAAGCTGCAGGCATTTTTAGATGTCAGACATTCTAATGGTATTACAACCAAATGTAATGTTGCTGTGCATGAGCAATTGGCTGGACCATTTTCTCAAGCCTACACTTCCTTTGACACTTATTGTAACATTACACTAACTGCACTTCTAACACAGCTGTCACCTTACTTAATATTTTATTAACCAATTAGATATTCATTTTAACTGATCAATCACATTACAGTGCTTTACTGCACAGGATATTTGATTAGCAATTTAATGTTGATAACCACTATTTTCTTTCAGGTACTTAAACAGGTAAACTTAAATAAGTGAATTATCCTAGACTGACACTCCCATACTTGATGGAAATGTCATTCTCCTGTGCTCTAATCACTGGCAGAATGGACCTTCTCCTTCTCTTAATATATCAGAAATGCAAAAGCACAGAGATGAGGGAGTTATGATAAATGAAAAGCAATATAAGGGCTAGGGGTCAGTGTGGAGGAATGATCACAACACCTTGGCTGTCCATACCCTTTCCAGAAACCACCTTGAAGGAACACAAACTTGCTCTTTTCCTTTTTCATCTCTGATGCAGTGCATCAATTGTAATCCAAAGGTACTGACCACAAAGCATAGTCTCATCATTCAAGCAATGATGTGATATTCCTCTTCTCTTTGACACTACAAAAAGGAGCAAAGTTATCCATCATTGTTTTACAGGTGTAATGTTGTGCCTTTGTTACTGGGGAAAGGTATTAATTACAAGAAACATGTTGTTATTTGCAATTAATTCCTTACAAGTTCAGGTCTTGGGTCAAGGCCATCTGAAAACATTTTGTTATCTGAGGTGAAAAGCAAGATGGTACCCCTTCCTCTTTCATGGAGAACAGTTGAACAGCCTGGACAGTGAATTGTTCTTTACTGCTGATGATGAAATAGCATTATATACTAGGCCTGGAAACAGCAGAACAATTTAGAGGCCACAGGGCCACATATTATAGTCTCTACAAGTGGGGTTCTGAAGCCATTGACTCACTTTATCCAATGCAGGGGTAGGCAAAGTGCAGGCCATGGGCTGAATGAGGAACTTTGGCCTAAAATGTAGTAGACACATTCCAGAGCCTGGATGAATCCACTCTCTTCTGGTGGGCCACAGCTGTGTTGTCACCGCCAACATTTTGTGTTGGTGATATTGCATTACTCCCAGTGACCTTTTTGACTATCGAAGGGTGGTAGTCTTGCTTTTAGGGAGTAAATCCCTGAAATGGCATGTTTTAATGTTTTAAAAGCCTATTCAGTGTTTTTCCACACAAACATGTATTTGGGAGCTGAAAAATGAGGGCAGGGAAGTGTTGAGCAAACCATGTTGAACCCACTCCCAGGGTTGCATGTGGTCCATGAGTCACATAAATATTTCCCTTTGTTACCAGAAGTGCATTCTTCTGAATTTTGGTGTATGTATGAATTACACATGGCCCCAGATGGACTCTGCAGTGAACCCCAAGTGCCTCCATGACATGGCAAAGAGGTCATGCCCATGTCACTTGAAAGACTGGAAAATCCCCAATCCCCATAGTCGGGGAGATGGTGATGGAGTTGCAAATGGACCATCATCACATCCATAATCAGAAGGATGGGCAATAATGGCCTAGATGTCTCACCTAATGGGCCAGCTAATGACTTAATCCTCTCCCATTTCCCCTTGAATATTGACAGACCGGATTACCTAACCTAGGCAGTCTCACACCTTTGTCCCGTGGCTAGTTTTATCCCTTTAAAAACCCTAGATTTCTCCCCTCAGTATCACTAGTCTGAGTTCAGGGGGATCCTGCATCACTTTGTTCTCTGATCTAGTTACCAGCATCTCTGTTCTTCCTGTGCTCTCGAAATGGTTGTGTCTCACACCACTTCACCCAACTGGAGAAGGCTACATCTATAGTGAGTATCACCCATAGTTTTGCCTCAAAACCTTCCCCAAGCAAACCCCTGATCTTCTTGAGCCTTGTATGAGTGTGTGTATGTTTGTGTATTGTGCATGTTGCCTTTGTTATTAATAAATTAGGATATTAATTTGAGAAGCTGTCTCTGTTCCGTTTCTTGAATCCCCTGGGCTACTCAGTATACATATCAAGAGGCGATATCCACAGGGCTGTCATAGCCAGCCCCTCTTGTAATTTGAGCTAATTATAAATTCCCCTAACAAAACCCTTGGCTATACCTTGGCTTAAATCCAAATATTAATCCAAACTAGAGTAACCTATTGTAGAATCATAGAATCATAGAGTTGGAAGAGACCACAAGGTCTAGCATGCAGGAATACATATAAGTACATAAGTATTGATTTAAAAATTCTCATTGATTCAATTGATCCACTCTAGAAGGGACAAATGCTTGGATTTTGCATCTGCTCATCCAAGTACAACAATAGATCAAAATGCCTGCAACCCATAGGGACAAGAGAAACTGGGCACAAGCAACAGCAAAAATCCTTATCCCCCCTTATCACTCATTTCTGCTTCTTATTTCTTCAGCCCACATTCCCCTTTTCAGCTCTGGTAGAGACTAAATCTTACCTGTATTTGGCTCCAATTGGAAATTAACTGCCCTTTACAGAAGTTTTGTGTAAAGATCTAGATTCTGAGCACAACTAATTAAGAATGCAAGGCTCTTATTTGTATATTTAAGGTTATTTTATTCTTTTCATATGGGCAATTTATCCTGATGTCCCTTTATTGCTTGATAGCATTAGCAAGGCCTTTTTTCAGTATTAAATTACACAGAACACAGAGACTGACAATTTGAAGCCCTAAGTTTATTAAGCTGCCTGCTCTTTCTATAGGCAGCCTGCTTTATTAACAATTGATTTAATTTGTCCCATGAAACTAGTGAATTGTCTTCAATTTAAAAGTTTTGCTAAGGTTATGTCTTGGTGAAAGGGTAGGTGTAAAATCAATTGATGCTGCCAGAGAACCATTTCTGAAATGTCTGCATCTAGTAACCTTTAATAAATCTGATTTCAGGCAGGTTGTAGAGTCTAGACCCCATATTATCTTTATAATATTTTCAGTAGTCTGCTTTACATGTCTGGCTGGTTGAAATTTACAAGCTACGAAAGAATTCTCATGTTTATCTTTTGGATGACATTTTATGAATTGCATAAACCAGTCCTGCCCTCAGTAACAAAAGGCAAGCCTTAGCTATCCTCTCTTCATTTATATATAGGATTGCCAACTTTTAACTCAAAGGCTGTGTCTATGCTTTTGAATACTTCAAGGCAAGGAATAAAAATGAGGCCACTGGGGTTATGAAAACTCTACTGGTCTTCACTAGGTTAAAATTAACAGGGAGTTGCCTTAGGACTTCCATCCTCATCAGTCCAAATTAATAAATTTCTAAATCTTTTGAGAGACAGCATAGGGTAGTGGTTTGAGTACTGGGCTACAAATATGGAGAACAGAGGTCAATCTCTACTTGGCCATGGAAAACCATTGTATGACCTTGGACAAGTCACAAACTCTGCATCTCAGAAAACCTTGAGATAGCTTCACCTTAGGATTGCCATAAGTCTGAAATGACTTGATGGCACACAACAATAAGCAACTCAGTACCCTAGGACTGTTAAGCATAAGGCAGGGGTGGGTAATTGTGATGGAGCTTGAGGGGACTTTTCTGCCCCTAAATAGATTGCCAAAAATGTCCCCCGACAGTAAGAGAAATCCACTTCTGCTCCTAAAAAAATCTGTTTTAAAATATTTATATCCCTTTTCATATCACATGATCTCAAGTTGGCACAAAAGAAAAATTAATATGGACAGGTTAAAACAATTTTAAACAATACAAATAATTTAGGTAGACTAAAACATGCTAAATTTGTTAATAAATTAAAAAGAGCTAGTGTGGTATAGCCATTTGAGCACTGGACTATGACTTTGGAGAGCAGGGTTCGATTCCTCACTTGGCCATGGAAACCCACTGGGTGACCTTGGGTGAGTCACACACTCTCAGGCTCAGAAAACCTCATGATATGATCATTTTAAGGTTCCCATAAGTCAGAAACGACATGAAGGAACACAACAACAAATTAAAACAGACTTAAAATACTTTAAATCCCTGTGCAAAGCATTTTGAAGTAAATCAGTTAGGCACAAAAGGCTTCAGTAAACAGCCATGTTCTTATTTGGAAGCCTAAATGAAGCCAGCATTGGTGTCAATTGGTCCTCCAAGGGGAGGTCATTCCACAACTGGGGGTGCTACAACTGAGAAAGTCCTCTCCCCCATTCTCATGCAATGTATTGACTTCAGTGATGGAATATATAGGAGGGACTCCCAACAGATTTCAAGTCTCAAGTGAGCATATATAATTGCCATCCTCGAGGTTTTCACAAGATGAAGATGAAATCCACCTTTTGAGCCTGAAAGATAGCACTATGGTCCAAGAAATCTGGACAGATCAAGGGCTTCAAAAATAGTTTGAGAGACACACTTTGTCCAGTTTGGGATTAAGAGAATCTCATTTTGGCCCCATTCTTTGGTCACTAAATTAGAACCCAGGAAAGGCCTTCATTTAATAGGAGGTAAACTGGAAAGTTGATTTCCAATTTTAAGGGAATGCAAGTGTCATCAAGTCACCTGTTTTAGATAATGAATATTCAGAGGAGGTATGCCATTGCTTTCCTTTGAAAATGAAACAGAGAGAATGAAAAGAAAGTTGAGCTGTTGAAGTAACATTGCAGCAAGAATGTGGCAGAGCCTTTATTCATCTTTAAACATTCACAAAACCTTGTAGAGATAATGGGCCTGAACAGACTGCCAGAAATAATCCATCTTGAGACCACTTTAACTGCCCTGGCTCAGTGCTAGGGAATCATGAGAACTATATTTTTTGTGGCACCAGAGCTCTCTGACAAAGAAGGCTCAATGTCTCAGAAAAAAAACTATAGTTCCCGTGATTCCCTAGAGTTGAGCCAGGATAGTTAAAGTAGTCTCAAGATGGATTATTTCTGGCAGTCTGTTCAGGCCCAATGTCTGCTATTATTTTGAACAAATAAATGCCACTAGTACTACTGCTATTCAGCAGATTTGGATTTTTAATTGGGGTTGCAGACTGCCAGAAATAGTGCAAATTGAGTCCAGTTTTAGGGTTAGGGTTAGTGCTAGGGAATCATGGGAATTTTTTTTTTCTGAGACATTGAGCCTTCTCTGTCAGAGAGCTCTGGTGCCACAATAAAATACAGCTCCCATGATTCCCTAGCCCTAACCCTAACCCTAAATGTGGACTCAATTTGCACTATTTCTGGCAGTCTGCAACCCCCCATAATCTCCATTTTGTTAATAGTAACTCTGAAGTCTGTTAAGAATGTCTGTGTATCTATGTGCCTTCAAGTCACCTGCTGACTTATGGCAACCAGATGATTTTCATAGTATTTTTCAAGATGGGATGGGATCTGGTGACTTCAGGGTATCTAAACAGTGATTTCCAGTTTACTTCTTCTTAATAAGGGCTTTTTCTGGGCTTCGTACAAACCATGCTGAAAGTAGAAAGATTGCTCCCATGCCTTCCTAGTGGGAAGAATTCTTTAAGTGTGTTTGTTTGTTCATTTGTTTTAAATCCAGTAGTGGGGAAGTGCAATGGAAGGGGGCTAGGGTGTATAAATACAATTCCCTAAGTCTTGGCAGATGTCTATTCATGTTCTAGATGCTAGAAAAATCTGTAACTTTCCTCTTTCTTTCTTTCCTGGTATAATAAGTGGGGGTGCATCTGCACTGCAGAAATTATGCAGTTTGAGACTGCTTTAACCACCTTGGCTCAATCCTATGGAATTCTGGGACTTGTAGTTTTGTGAGATATTTACTCTTCTCTGCCAGAGTTCTTTGGTGCCACAACAAAGTACAAATCCCAGGAGTCTATAGCATTCAGTAATGGTAGTTAAAACTGTGTCAAACTATATTATTCCTGCAACGTAGATGCAGATCTAACTAGGAGGAGTTTATTTTGATTAACCAGTTTGACAGGACATGCCTCATGCCCCTTTTGCACATGTCTAATTTAAGATAATGCATCCCAAGTGTGTCTTGTCACACCCTTCCTCAAGTGTGTATTCTCTCATACACAAGACACTTTTTTTTTGGTCTTTCTTTGAAATCAGAAAAACTTTGAGCTTTTTTTCAGTCCATCTTTCTGCGGCTCCTAAAGGCCTTTGCAGACTGCCAGAAATAGTGCAAATTGAGTCTACTTTAACTGCCCTGACTCAGTGCTAGGGAATCATGGGAAGTGTAATTTATTGTGGCACCAGAGCTCTCTGACAGAGAAGGCTCAATGTCTCGGGAAAAAATACAGTTCCCATGATTCCCTAGCACTGAGCCAGGGCCATTAAAATGGACTCAATTTGCACTATTTCTAGCAGTCGGCAAAGGCCTTCAAATTGCTCAGGGAGATGGTCAGAAGCAGACTTTATGAGACCCCTCATGAGACCCAAGTGGCAGACTTTGGACATCATTATAAGTAGCACCAAGAGATTTCTCTCCACAAGCTCTGTTGAAATAAAAAAGTAACATTGCAAGAATTCTGCCTTGCTATTTGTGTCAAGGAGGAACAGGAGAACTTCCTGTTGTATTCCATATTCATAGATGAAAGTAAATGGTACTTCAGTGGCACATGCTGATGCTGAAGTGTCCTTCTTTGCTTCAAAGGTATATGATGTGTCTCTGTCCTTCCCATGTGTACTTCAAATCTTTCCACCAGTACATAAAATGCCAAATTATGACAAACTTCATGGACTTTGAAGGTCAACTAAACATATAATTTAACGATAAATCTGGTAATCTTTAAGGTTCCTCAAAACTTGTTGTTTTTCAACAACTAACACACACAATTCCCTTCTAGAAGCATGGGCCAAGGAATTATTGGATGAAACAAAAGCAATCTTCTTAAAAAACAAATCTTCAATACATTGAACAGGAACCATTAACTATTCCTAATCAGAATCCAGACCCTTTTATGAAAATAAAAGGAAAATATCTGAAGAAACGGAAAGAAAAATATATCGCTTTCCAAGAACTGATTCATTTCACTACAACTCTTGGTATTACATGAAGTCAACAATTTTCAGACAATAGATGCTTTCAAAGTGTATAAAGATTACAATACTATGGGACAGCAGAGAAATCTGTACCTCTGGTGGTCCATTCTGTTCTTACTTGATTGTTTCTATCTACATACTTTCCAAGTATGAACAACCAGCTAATTCTAGGGATCAAGCAAACTACACTTGAACAACTGACAGGGCTGCCAAAGCACTCACTGCCTAGGGAGAGTGAAGGTGGCCTGGGATACTGTATGCCAGCACTGCAATGGTAACTCTGACAACACCAACTGAATGTACCATTGGCACAGCAGTCAGAAAGCATTGAGTTTCAAGATGACATGCCAGGATGCAGTGATGTAAAGGTAGAGGAGATGTTGGAGTCAAGTTAAGGACAAAGCGTACTGTACATCTCTCCTTATTACAATCAGATCTTCCATCCTGGGGCTCTGTATGCAGTGGGGATCAGAGACAAGTGGCACAGCTAAGCATCTAGCATTGGAAATTTAAAAGGCTGTGGTGTACAGAAAACATTTCTGAAAGCTCTCTGGAAATTTATTGTATTTACTTCTTCATTTGACCTTAATCAGAGTGGTTTGCACAGAGTCCTATATTGTCTACCTCCTTGATTTAAAAGGTCATAACAATTTTACTCAGCAGCACTCTTTACTCTTGGCAGACAAATACATTTCTAGAACAGTGCCACCATTTTGTGAGTGGCACACTTCATCCAAAGAAGAAATACCAATCTAAATAAATCATGATAAACATAAATGGCATAAATAAAAAAGCAAGATGTCAAAAATAATGTTCACATTCATAATCACCAAGGCTATGTGATCCATAGAAAAAGAAACATTATATGTTCTTCTTTTTTCAAGTTCAGGTCTTGGCCTGTGTTGCTAGCATTGTTTACGGCCTATGATTATAATGGAATTTGAGTCCCCGTAGGTGATGATGATTTTATTAATGTAATGTATATTGTGCCTTTCTCCCAATAATGGGAATCAAGGCAGTTTACAGTGTATCTTAAAACAATATGCATTAAAAACTATACAACTTCAATAAAATAATAATATAAAAATTATTTAAAAGACAATTAAACAATGGATGTAGTTAAAAACATTTAAATTCATGAAAATACTAGATGAACACCACAAAAACACCACAGCACATCATTAAAGGTATCTCCATTCCCAACTGGTTTTTTCCTCTCAGAAATTCTGGGTATGTAAAGATGGCCCCAGTGCTCCAGGGATGGCACCAACTCTTCTTATTCTCTTGAAATAATAATAATAATAATAATAATAATAATACATTTGTATTTATAGCCCGCCCCTCTGCACAGCAATCAACATGAGAATGAAATACCATTGTCATCTCAGAATAAGCTGATGGTCTCCTTCAGTAGGATAAAATCCTCTTTTCACAGAATCTGAGGATCAGATAGGATGATAAATTTATTTAAAAATGGTGTTCCCTTAAGTTGTGAAAGGCATACGTTTTGTCCTAGGACGTTTTCACACGGGGCTCTGGTGGAGGCAATCCTACCTCCCGCCGGCCCCATTCCGGAATGGCTCCAGCGGCGGCAGGCTAATTCCTTTTAAAAGTCGGAATTACCTTTCCGCCGCTGAAGCCGGAGTTGGAGGTGCTGAGGCCGGAGGGACGCCAGAAGGACGCCGGACTTAAGGCTCCGTGCGTTTGAACACACGGAGCTAGAAGCCTGACGTACGCAGGGATGGTACCGGAAGGGGCGGGGTTTTCTGCGGCGTGCGTCTGAACAAGCTGGAAGAAGAGCCAGAGTGGGGCCGGAGGGAGGCCGGCTAGCGTCCTCAAAAAGCCGCGTGTGAAAACGCCCCTAGTATGGTTTTTTCCTCAACTCTATAATTTGCACAGATGTTGTTCAGTGTGTTGTGTTATGATTAGTCATTGCAAGGTATACATGGGTTCAGTGGCATCCCTAGGCTTGGTATCACCTGGTGTGTGGTGGGGGGGGTCAGGTGAGAGAAGGGGGAGGCTTGCCCCCACCTTTGCCTCCATGTGGCTTCCTTGTTGGGGCACATGGAGCTGAAGCTAGGAGGGTTAGGTTCACACACACCCTTTGCCTCTGCATAGCTCATAAGGAAGCCACAGAGGCAAAGCCAGGCATGCCAGACTCACCCCCTTCACCTTCACATGGCATTCTTGTGAGGAGAGAGCCACATATAGATGAATCTAGGAGGGGCAAGCTTGTCCCTCCTCTTCCACTGCTTTGGCTTCCTCCTCAGGGAGAGAGCTACAACAAGAAGGGGAGTGTGCCAACAGCAGCACCATGCTGCCTGCAATGGGAGGAGAGCCCCACTGGGTTGTCACCCCCTCTATTAGGTTGTCACCCTGTATGGTCTGGACCCCCTTCACTCCCTAATGATGCCACTGAATGGGCTTGATTTGACTTGCTGAGCCATGCAGTTGAAAACAAAGCCCATTGGAGGAACAGATATACTAATAATTCATAATATGCATTTCCCTTAAAATTTAGTTTGAGACTGAGGATTAGCTGTCGGTAGTTTCTACCTGCTCAATCCTCCCACCAGCAGTTAAACTTTTCTGTAAATTAGCCTGCTAGCTGTTTTAAAATAATTTATACAGATACAATGAATGTCCTGGACCTTTCTACTAGAATTTTTTTTCAGTTGGTGTTACCAATCACTAGGATGTGCAAAAGCTTCGGAAAATAAAGAATAGTAGTGAAGGGAATGGTATGGACTTGTTTTCAAGATTAACAAGGAGCTCACATCAATTGTTTCCAGTCTAGCTAAAGATAATAATAATAATAATAATAATAATAATAATAATAATAATAAAATTTATTTGTACCCCACCCATTGGTAATCCAATCTGGGCGGCATTTACAGTTAAAAGATACAAATTACAAAACATACAATATAAACACCCCCTCCCCCCTTAAAACTGAATTAAATTAAGACAATATAAAACAATAAATCAAATTAAAACTTTTAAAATATATATATAGCCCTCTTGCCCAGGGACTCCGTGAGCCTGGCTTGACAATCCTCCCATCACATGATGGGGCCACGTGAG
>CM034706.1:67077795-67098016 GCA_020142125.1 Phrynosoma platyrhinos | reverse complement strand
CCCCCCCCCCCCCCCGTAACTGAGTAATGTAATATTGCCATTAATGTATGCAGATAATCTTAGAGCTTTGGTTGTATTTAGTTGATCAATACCAAATTATGTGCTTCATGGTTTATTGATACTGGAAATTAAAAATAGCAGATATGTTGCAGCATATATTTCATCCATCAGCATCAGGAAAGGAGTAGGCTTTTATTCCTTTTGGTAGCCTGAGATGGCATTCACTAATCACAGCTCCACAAAACATTTAAAAACCAACAATAGACAATTACTTGATAACTATTGTATAGTTACTAACTCTTATTTTAAGTTTGTCACAATAATAAGTGAAAGTAAAGTTATATAAAATCTTTATGCAAGAATATTGCAATTCTACTAAGATATAATTTACAGAGAAGTAAATTGAAATATGATGAATTAAAATGAGCATTTACCAATATAATCTGCCATATGTATTATGACTATAATTAAACCCTATTCAAATGAATTGTTCCTAATCTTGCCATCTATAGATAATGTTTTATATGCCAGTAGCAGCTGGCATCTTCCATGTTGCTGAATTTGGTCTGGTTTTCAGTCTAGAATTTAAAGGATCTGTCCAAGGTGCTGAATCCTTTCTCCAAAATAGGTGAGGCACCTTGTAAAATGCTTGTATCATTCTACTAAAACCAAGAGTGAATTCACTGTCCCAGTGATATGGGAGTCACTAGCCACGACTGTTACACTGTGCTGGGAAGAAAAGTCTTCTTCCTTTTGAGCATTATTTTTCTTTTTTCTACAAACAAAGAAAGTACAAAGGCAAGTTCACAACTGGACATTAAGAAAACAAAAATAACGACCACAGATGACTTACATAATTTTAAAGCAGACAATGAAGACATTGAAATAGTTCAAGATTTACTATACCTTGGCTCTCTCATTAAGCAGAATAGAGACTGAAATCAAGTAGTCAGAAGGCTAGGACTTGGAAGGGCAGTTATGAAGGAACTGGACAAGATCCTGACATGTCAAGATAGATCACTGAATGCTAAAGTTAGGATGGTCCATGCCATTGTTGTTCCCATTTCTATGGTTGTGAAAGCTGGAAAGTGAAAGGTTGTGAAACCTGAAAAGTGAAAAAAGCTGATAGGAAGAAAGTCATTTGAAATGTGATGCTGGAGAAGAGTTCTGTGGATACTATAGACTGCTAAAAAGACAAATGCATGGGTCCAACAGCAAATCAACCCTGAACTCTCCCTAGAAGCCAAGATGACTAAACTGAGACTGTTGTACTTTGGCCATATGAGAAGACAGGTCTCACTAGAAAAAAATAATAAAATATAATAAAAATAATAATGCTTGGTAAGTTAGAAGGCAAGAGGAAAATAGGAAAACCACATTACAGATGGATAGATTCAATCAAGGAAGTCATAACTCAGAGTCGCAAGACCAGAGAAGGGCTGTTGATGAGAGTTGGACTTGGAGGTCTCTCATTCATGGGGTTGCCATGAACTGAATTGACAGCAGTTAACATTAACAAACTCACTTTCTAATGACAGCAGTTAACAATAACAAACTCACTCTCTATGGTCCCTGTCTAAGATGCTCTTTTCCAAGCAATAAATAATCAAAATCCCACATGTTGACACTTTATATCCAATTGCAATAAAGTATTCCCAAATACTGCTGCTGCTATTCAAACCCTTCTCTCATCTTTTCATGTTTACCGCTTTCTCAAACCGACCTTATAATCCTTTACAAAGAACATATCCAACAATAACAACATTCAGTCCAAACAACATTATTGTATTATAACCTCATTTCACTGCAAAATCATATTGTATGATGTTAAAGCATAAGAGTGAAAATGAGAAAATTCTAGGGTCTTGCTATTTAGTGATTCCATTTCTACATTTATGATGTAGAACAGAGATGGAGAATGTGTGGCTCTTCCTAAATTTGTAAGACTGCAACCTCTATCATCCATCATTGATGGGAGTTGCTCTAACACTGCTCTAAGGTCACCTATCTCACATTCTTGCCTTATAGCCTTTCCCAACAGAGGTTCTCCTCACATTAGCAATTAGTTGGTACTTATCAGTTATTCTGCCGTTTCCTCCCCTAATGGGTTTTTTGCCTAAAGGAAATATATATATACATGAAGCAGTGGAAAAACAAAGAAAGCTTAGGTGAATGAAGCAGGATGATGGTATGATAAAAGCCTTATCTGAAACAACTCCTAAAATTTTCTAACTTGAAATCCTCCTTCCATATTCCTATAACACCTCAGTTGTGTTTCTTTCCCATATATTCAATATGGGAAATCCCCCGAGAATTCTAACAACAACAACATTTTGCATTTAGGATAAACACTATAGGAGAATAATTTTTCATAGGGTGGACTGGTTATAAATTCACAATGCAATGGAGTCTTAAGATTTGTTCTAGATTATCTGGACAGAAGCAGGTACATTTGATGGAGCTTATTCCAAGTTTTCATGAAAATACTAGATGAAGTTTTGTTTGCTCATGTTATTCTATTTACCTATGCATTTGTCCAGGGTATAGGTTATGAAACTATAAAAATTTGAAATAATATATTAAAAACAACAACTGTGGAACACAAGACAAAAATTTGCAGTGGTTTTGGAAAAGACAGTCTTTAAACTTGGCATGGATCTTTCATATGTACTGCAAGGAGGAATAATTGCTAGTCATAGCATCTGTCTTTCAGCTTTCATTTACAGAATAAATGAATTTCCAGGAAAAAATAACCTATTCATCCAAATACTGCATGCATTTTAATAATATATATCACTAATTTTATAGTAGGAAGTACACATGTTGTTAAAAACTGAAATAGGCTGCATGGACAAGCATTCCTTTAAGGCTTTGCAGTAGTTTCATCACTAGAGAATATCTGCAGCAGAATCATCTGAAAATTATGTTTTTTTTTTGTTTTTAAAAATGTTTTCTTTCTTAAAGAAGGCACTCCATATCATAAATCTCTTTTCCATTAGTGCCAAGTTACTGCACATGCATAGCCTTTAGTGATTCTAATAGGCACCACACAGGCAAGTAAATTTAATCTAGCCCCTGATTGATCCAATCTAATCTAATCTTGATTTAATTTATCTGTTCTACCATGCCACAGAATAGATCCAAGTAATGGAAAATTTTAAAATGCCAACAATGTATAACTGACGTCAATGAAGATGTAACATTTGACTCAGATAGCATTTCTCTATTGGCTCAGGGTAGGTATTGGTATTAGATCACTTGTGACATAAAATATGACCAGAATTGATACTTTTTCCAAAAGAAACTCTCATTTCCCATCCCCAGCCTGAGGTCCATTTCATCTTTTGTTGTATGAAAATGAAGTGTATCATTTCAGAGGTAGCTCATATCATCACACCCTACACCCAGTAACAGTCTAGTCTTCATCCTTCATTGTCAGGGCATTTTCCCCCCTAAAGTTGTTTTTAATCACACTCAAACATTAACCTCATACTCACTTAATTTCTTCAACTAATTCCTTTAGGTAAATTGGAGAGGAAGGAATTACATTCAGTCAAAACCAGCCACATCCCTTAGAGATGTTACAATGTCTCTCTCTCTCTCTCACACACACACACACACACTCACAAACACTCATAAACACAGAGACCATTTGTTGGGGTGGCTTGGTTTGGGTATTTATGTCCAATATGAAGAAGAATCCAAAAGCCTGGTCATTACTCTGTGCCATTTTTGTTGGGTCTCATTAAGAGCATCCTATTATTTGTTGTTAACTGCCTTCAAGTTGACCTCAACTCATGGTCACCCTGTGGATAAAACATCTCCAAGAACCCCTGTCCTCATTATGCTTGGATTACAATATAAACTGGAATAGATCCAAGGTAGCCAAGTTGCTCAGAGGTTTATCTGAAATCCAGCTGGAAAAACAAATCATAGAATTGTCACTCAAATCTGAATAAGACCTATGACGGCCCTTCTGAGAGACATGGATGTTACTTCACTCTAAGTGAAAATAATTTGCACAACAATCCTTTACATATCTATTTATAAGTAAGTACCATCCACTGAGGCTTATTTTCAATTAAGGGTGTAGCCACATTGCAGAATTAAAGCAGTTTGACCCCACTTTAACTGCCATGACTCTATCCTACAGAATCATGGGATTTGTAGTTTGGTGAGGCATCAGAGCTCTCTGACAAACCAGGCTGAATATCATAAAAAGTACAAATTCCAGGTTTCTTTAGGATAGAGTCATGACAGTTAAAGTGCTGTCAAACTGTTTGAATTCTGCAGTGTGACTGCACTTAAGTGGGTATATAAGTGTTGCTGTAGTGATTCAAAAGCATTATTACAGTATAAGGAAAGTAGCTGTTTATGGAGTGGTTTAGGTAATAAAATATAACAGTAACACTGCAATGTTTTTTTTCTTTTGGGAGAGGGGAAGGAGTATCTATTTTTGAAGCAATGTGTGCACACATTGAAATAATGATAGAATAGCCAAATGGAACAACTGTGCCTCCTAGTGTAAAATTACAGCAGTAACGATAGCATTTTATATTTGTTATTCTGACAAGGATCCTAAATAATTTAAAAACTAAAATTCGGCAAGCTAGTTATGCTATTGTGGTTTATAAGATTTCTTTTCTAATTAGAAAAAAATATCCCAAAGCAATTCTTATTTGCAATTTTATATGATTGCAACATGGTTATTGCATTGAAATTATATTTTGAATTATTGTGATATATATGTGATCAGATTAATTTAAGCAGGTTATTTAAACTGCTATCCAAGAATATATTATATTACAAATATTGCCCATATTCCAGCATACTGCCTGAATAATATAGAGAAAATAAATGAAATAGGTTGCAAACAAAACACACATTTATAATGAAGTAAGCTCTGCTGAAATTGGTAGAACTAAAATGCACAAGATTGTCTTAAAATGTAGCTTAACTATTTAGGATTGTAGTTGCTTTATCTATTTATATGTATGTTTACTCAGAAGTAAGCAAAAGAAGTCTTGTTCAGTAGGACTCATTAGGAAGACATATACTCGTATAGGTAATAAAAGCAAAATATTAATAGTGCTTCCTGTATAGATTAACACAGAAGTGGAAGAAAGAGGCATAAAATACACGTGGAACACTTATAGCTGAGTTTCAGATAATAAGTGCTTCTTGCTGCATTTCTCCATAGAAAAAGAATTCTATCTGTTGTAGTCACAGTTCCCACCATATGTTCTTCAGTACTAAATGTAAGAAGGAGAATTTTAAACTCTCAAAATATTAAAAAAAAAAAAGTTGCTTGCTCAGTATAAATTCAAGGCCTGGTGCACAAGGCTCCTGAGTGAGGCTATTTTTAAAGTATCTCAAATTGCTGCGATGTTCATTTATAGCTGCTTTCTAAAGAGAGCAGGAGGACTTTTCCCAGGGTATCACAAAAGGTAGAATGACTGTATATCAGAATGTTCTATATGCAGAAGTTGACAGGTTAAGTCCTTGCATCTTCATTTAAAATAGTCTCAAGTAATAGAGCTGAGAAAAACCTGTGTCTCAGGCCATATCAAAGGTTTGAAAGCTGCTGCCATTGTTGAACATGGTATTAGGTTAGGCATGGGATGGGTCTTCACCTGCAAGAATATTCCAGGTTGGTCCCAGAGTATTCAAGCCCCAGATTCCTGTTGCTACCTCTGCATTCCAGAGGGATTCTAGACAGCTGTGTACACACATGTCCCACGGTGCCACCTGGTGCTACCATTGTTGGTACAAGTCACTCACCCTGAAGTTGAAAATGAGGCACCCAACATAGGAGTTTATCACATGGGGGAAATCCCGTGCAGAAACAGGATTTAAAAGGTGGGGGAAACCCACAAAAGCGGTTAGATTTTCACACACATTGCTGTTAAAATGGGGTTAACCCAAACAGAAAGTAGTCAGAAACTGCTTTTTACTTTCGGGATTTTCCGAAAGTAAAAAGCAGCAGTTTCTGACTACTTTCTGTTTGGGTTAACCCCATTTTAACAGCAACGTCGTCTGAAAATCTAACCGCTTTTGCAGTTTTTTCCCAATTTAAAGCCCCGTTTCCGCACGGGATTTCCCCCATGTGATAAACTCCAGTGATGACATGGCTAGGCACCTTGTTGTGGCCTCAGAGGGAGCAACCAGTATCAGCAGTGCTGGTGCCAGATGGCACAGTGGGATACTGTGTAAACAGCTATCTGGTGTCACTATGGAGTATTCCAGATTTTGCTGGAAACTCTGGAGCAAAGGTTTAAGGGAGGAATGATCCAGATTCAATGCAGAACTGGCCTCATGTTGCAAAGACAGTCCACAATTGAATTGGGGCTGAATTGAATTTGATTTGGTGCTTCTGATTTGTGAAGACAGGTCATGGTGAGGGTGGGGAAAACCAGTTTAAATGGCCCATGTAGACATGCCCAGAGATTGGGATCCAAACCTCCAATCTGAGAGCTGAAAGAAAGAGCCAAGTTCCTCTTATCCAGTTCATGAAGGTCTCTCTTTGAAGATGCTTGAGAAAGGAGAGGAGGAAGGGGAACATTTCAACTATCCTGCACTCTTAAAGAGCACTTCTTAAAGGATACATATCACTTTCTTAGGTGAGGGACAGGAAAACTGTGTGTTTTTAATATGTATATGTATGTAAATAGGATCCAGTCAATCATGTTGATGAAGGATATATGCCAGCGGTCCACTTTGGGCAGAGTACCTGCCTACCACTTGCAAGTGCCCCCTGGTGGGATTACCTGGAGCCAATCTAACCCTTGGGACAAAAACAGGGTTCCTGCCACAGATTAGATAGCTCAGTGGTTGGACTAAAGCAGCTTTATGTGTGTACAGGTTAAAAAGGTCAGTGCTGATAATGGTGTAGCAGAAGCTGTGGTGAACACCATGCGCATAGTGGTTGCCCCTGGGTATCTCAGGCTGAGCTAACTTTAGAATCACTCCATTCCTCACCTCTGCATTCCTTGGTTCCTAAAGATGTCACTTAGGTTATAAATTGTGATGCTGTGTCTTTACCTACTGCCTGGAACACAAAATAATGACAATGTTCACAAACCTAGGACTTCAGGGAACATTTTGAATTCATCCTATGCTTGCCCCCAAAGGGATTGAGGCAGAGTGACCAGACATCCTTCTTTTCTAGGACATGTCCTACATTTCAACCTTTTCTCCAGGAGGAATGTCAAAACATCCTCCATTCTGAGCATGACTAAGAAGCATGAATTTACATTTATATTAGTGTTCTTCACTTTTATTTTTGCCATTCTTCTCAAAGATTTACAAACACCATCAAAAGGTCAATACCATAAAGCATTAATAAAAGTGAGCCTGAAAACAACTTAAATTTTTATCCCCAAAATAAAGTCAATTGACAAATATAGCAGTCCTATCAACCATCATTCATAGGAAAGACATGAGAAATTACTGGATATTATTACCCTCCACCAGCATGTCACAAATGGGTTTGTCAAGTCCCTGCTGCAGATGTTTTCCACTTCCTAGAATCCCTTTTCATCTCCCAACTTCAACATTATCATTCTTATTGGTCATAGTGGAGACATGGAAAGGGGCTTTATTTGCTGAGCTTTAAAAAAGGGCATGAAGATGATACTTTAAAGGTAAAATCCTAGACGGATAAATTGGATTCAGAAACAATTGGCAACTAGTGTAACTGGCACAGTATAGTTGTCTATATCTTAATAATAATTCATTAAAATTAATTGGCTAACCTCGATGCCTTAGAGTTGTCAACATGAATTTATTTTTTTCCTTTTAATTATTAAATGCCACCGATATTTTGCTTTTGAGTAACAATCAACTCTTTTCATTAAACCAGGGGTAGGCAACCTGTCCCCTTTAAGGGCCGAAGGACTTCAGCTCCCAGAAGCCTCAGCCATGTTGGCCAATAGTCCCATGTTGGCCAATAGCTCCTGGGATTCTGGAAGCTGAAGTCCCTCAGCCCTTAAAGGGGAAAGGTTGCCTACCCCTTCATTAATCCATCACTTTGAGAGGAGGGATTAAACAGAGGGAATGTATCGCAGTAGTCCTATTCACCACTCTCCCTCCAGAGTAAACATACCTTTCTGAGTTTGTGTATCTACACATGCTCATACTATTCTGTTGCACTGGCTGTAGCAGGACTTTGTGAAGAAAGTACTGAAGCAGGGAGCCATATAGGCAGCTGCTGGTAGGTGGTGGAAACAGAGATAGGGGTTGTCCACTCTGGCTGCCCCAGCAACCAGCTATCCTTGTATTTAGCACTGTTTTTTGATTCATGTGTGTGTATGCTCAGCAGCATGTAAGACTCAAGCAGACTTTGTGAATTCCTTTGCCTTTGAAAAATAAAATGGAAAATGGGAGGAAGAGAGGTAGGGAGATGGTGGTTCCTCCCAAACCATCATACAAGGCTTGGCATGTTGGGTTTCCAACTTGAGTTGTGGAGCAGGGGCTTACTCACCCCCATATTTCTGCTGGCTGTTGGCCAAATGTTAATTTTAGGGCTTCTTCCATGGAAAATCATTTTGCAGCTTCTGAAGATCTCCAACAGATGGTGTTATTGTTCTAGATATTCCTCCTTTTAGTTCTCACCCCAGTATAGATTTGAAAGTCCTCTGCTATCTGTCCTCATACTCATGCAGTTTTAAGCTATTCTACACATAAATCAAGCAGTATAACATTATTGATAAAATAAATATGAACACAGTTAATAAAAGATGAGAATTAGCATCCCAAACTGATTTTCTTAACAAAATTATCACATTAATGTATGTGATGCATGTTAAGATCTTTTCCTATGGCCTTAGAACATCAACCTTTCTAAAAGCTGGCCACTTTCTTTCATCTGAAGTCTTCTTTTACTTTTTCTTCATCTAAATGTGCTTTTAGAATATGAAATGTTCCAAACTTTTACCATTTTCTTGCTGAGTTTCTTTACGTGTCTGTCTCCTGGGAGATTCCAGGAGTTGTAGCCCACAGATTCAACCATCCATGGCTTGAAAATATTCCAAATACCCTTTCTCTCTCTCTCTCTCTTTCTCTCTCTCTCACATCCCAAACCTTGATTTTGCCATTTTTTATATAAAGGACACAATGTTGTTGTTGTTGTTGTTGTTGTGTGCCTTCAACTTGTTTCCAGCTTAAGGTGACCTTAAAGTGAACCTATCATGAGGTTTTCTTGGCAACATTTGTTCATAGAAGATTTGCCATAGGCTTTCTCTGAGGGGGAGAGCATGTGACGTGCCCAAGGTCACCCAGTGGGTTTTATGGCTGAGTTGGGAATCAAACTCTGGTCTTCATTGTTGTAGTCATTCAAACTACAATGCAACACTAACTCTTACTTGAGTATCCACAGATTTTGTCAACCACCTGGGTGGTGGTGGTCCTGGAATCAAACCAAATGGATACCAAGGGCCACTCTAACTTTCCCAACACTGGCTCTGCTGGCATGCAGGGGTTGTGGAAGCTGCTGAAAGATGGCAAATGCTGGTGATGGCCCTTGAAGCCATGTTCTCTTCCACTCAGTTCTGCTTCCTTGCAGCATGTATATGCAAAGCATCATTCCTCCAGCAGATTAATACTTCAGCAGTGCCACCTGCATATGAGTAAACAGGAAGGATAATGTAAATTGCCTGATAGACCTCTAATTTGCTATTACTGCTGTAATTACTCACTGGAGAAATCCCAGCATAACTCCAATGTAAACATGGAACAAATGATAACTAAATTAGAATGATTTCTCTACTAGTATGGCAGTGACTCTTCCAAATACTTCAGTTAGTGCCAGAAACAGCTCTGCCATTCTTTGTTTGTACAAGTAGATCTCAGTTTGCATGAAGATTGTGTCCCTCAACCTTGCCATATAAATTGAGACTGATGTAAATGGAGGAAACCAGTTCCATCGGGAATCATCAGAGCCCAGAAGGATGCATTCTGGTGGAGCTGAAATAGCGATAGTGATTTGCTTAACCCTCCACCAATGGGTTTAAATGGTTAAACATCAGATTTTACTTTTTTTTAGGCATGAGAGATGTTCAGGTACACTCCAGAGGGATTGGAAGAGGCAGAAGCTGCTGATCCCAAGAGGTCTTGGCTATATTGGCCTGGTTTGCCATTAGAAATCATTCGAGTAAAATCTCTATCTCAGGAATGACAATCATGTGAAACTCCTCAATGCTGTTGGGCTGCAGGTGTGAGCAGCTCAAACCCAGCATGGCCAATGGTGGGAGATATTGAGAATTGTTCTCCAATACCATTTGGAGGGCTCCATGATTCCCATCCCTAATCTTGTTGGTTAATTATGTATTCACTTGAGATCAATTTGCTTTCCTTCCAGGGAGCTGTTTCTTCCTGTTCTGATGAATTCAGCTTTACTTTGCTATTAGAATTCAAAGACATAGTTGTATTAATCTGGGAAATCAGTATGCAAAGGGGATCTTTTAGCACCTTTGAGACTAACTGAAAGAAAGAAGCTGGTAGCATGAGCATTTGTAGACTTGAGACTACTTTCTCAGATGCATGTTTTGAGTGAAGAATGGCCTATATAAGCCAGTTGTCTGTGAGAATACCAGTTCAAATTCAAAACCATGTGGGTATGAAGATGAGGTGACAAGATCAGTTTTAACTATAATCATTGAGGAATAAAGACACGAAGAAGGCTGTTGCATAAACAGAGAGGGATGTGATGAGATGGTCAAGGGTGCCTTCATGGGGACGGGGATTAGATAGTGTTGAAATATGTGTAATGAACTATTATCTCTGGCCTCCTCTGGCCTCTGTTTGATAAGTCAGGAAGGCCAAGGTACACATGTGGTGGCTCTCTAAGGTTACTGTCTACATTCTCAGGCTGAACAAATTAAAAGGTTTCCATCAACACTGGACAAGCATGGGCCAAGGTTACATCCACTGGAACTGTATCCACTACAGTATCTAGGTTGGAGCAGATCTGGGTGACTCTATCAGCAACATGCTGTGTTGTTCTTTGCAGTGGGCAATGAAGTCGGCTATATTTTCTACTTGAGGAACAGTATGTAATAGAACGTTGACCATTTGAAGAAGCTCTGCTGGACATATCCTTCCAGATGCAATGGTGGCAGCAAAAAATAATTTCCTTGTTGCTCGCACTGCCATAGAGTAGAACTTCAAATAGGCTCTAGCCTATGTTTGGTCAGACTCATTCTGAGTCTTCAAAATGTTGCTTTAGTCTCTGTCTCACTCACTTTATCAGTGCCACTCCCTGAAAAACCAGGGGGCTGGTTTGGCTTCACTCTGCAAGAGGAGATGTTCAGGAGAAATTGTATCTACTCTCCTGGTTGATTCTAGGGATCAGCCAGAGAGTTTAAACAAAATCACCTATCAAGTTGACAAGAAAATCCCCAAGAGCCATCAGGAATCTGTCCAGATCCATCAATCTCCTGGGGCGGACCATCCTAATTGGTCCCCCATACCTGCAGAGGTTTCAAGTTCCAGTGAGTATAAACCTGACCAGGTAATAATCTGTCCATCCCTGCAGAGGTTCCAAGTACCAGTGAGTCCAAATCTGACCATGTAATGGTCTGTCCATGGCAATGGAACTGTGGAGAATTCCTCCATACCAAGATCACCATCATCCCACCCGGTACAGAAAAAAAGGTCCAGAGTGTATCTGACAGCATGAATAGGACCAGATACCATTTGGGACAGACCTGTGGTCATCAGGCAGCCCATGAAGTCTTGAGCCACTCTTGACAGGGCAGTCTCACTATGGATGTTGAAGTCCTACAGCACTACTGGCCACATAGATTCCATATGACCACCTTGGCTAGCTCAAGAAGGGAGACTGCTGAGCAGCAGGGTGGGCAGTACATGAACAAAATCCCTATTCTGTCTCAGATACCCACCATTAGGTGTACATTCTCAAAATCTAAAGACTGTTTAGGATACCTGGTCAGGGGAATGGAATCACAATAACTATTGTAACTCCAACTCCCCACCTCCAGGTCTCTCCTGCACAGAAAAACCAGTGGGCAGAACTGAGAGAGAGTATCTCCTTCCCCACATTTCATCCAGCCAGGTCTCTGTGATACAGGCCAGGTTGACATGCTCATCCATTAGGCAGAGTGAAGGCTGCCTCCGGTGATAAATAATGAGAATCAGCAATGACAGCTCCACAGCCATTCCCCTCTGCTGCAGGACTGAACTACATATACTGTATGGCCTATCCCATGTCCACAAATGAGTCTGCAGTCCATGTTAGCACTTCACCAGTATTTCTGTAAGATTCACCTAGCAGCCCAGTCTTCTTCTGCAAATGCAGAAGAGAGGAAACATAATGCACTCTTTTCCTTCTGGCAACAAAATGTTTGTCCTTTCTGCTATAACAGGTAACAAGCATTGCACTGGATTTAGCTCCATTTACATGACAGATTTCTGTTGTTTGTTGTAATGAATTTGATATGCTAAATCTCAGGCCTCTGGGAGTTGTTTTTTTGTTACACCATTTCAAAAATGACATATTTGACATGAAAAGTGCAAATTTCCCATCTTTAATTAAGTACACATCTCTCTGCTTTCTGCAGCGTATTCTCTAAATATAGCTTTTAATAGCAAGCCCCCTGTCAGGTATCTGTTTCATAAAAGAAAGCCCGTCTTTATCTAACTACACTGCAGGTAGCAGAACATTCAGGCAGTAGAATATTGTGCTTAAAAACATGGAAACATATTTATGATGGTGTTGGAGAAGTGGGGTACAATGCACACTGAACAGTGGATAGTGGGTGATAAAGACATCAAAATAGTTAAAGATTTTCTAAACAGTGGGTGAATCATAAATCAAAATGGAGATTATTGTCAAGAAGTCAAAAGAAGACTAGGACTTGGAATGGCAGCCATGAAAGCACTAGGTAAGATCTAAAAATGTAAACATGTATCATTGAAAGTAAAGTCAAGATCATCCATGACATTGTATATAATTCTGAAAGCTGAACAGTGAAGAAAACTATGAGGAGAAGAATCAATTCATTTGGAATGTGATGTTTGAGAAGAATTCTATAGATACTATGGATTGCCAAAAAAGACAAATAAATAGATCTGAGAGCAAATAAAGTCTGAACTTTCCCTAAAAGCCAAAATGACCACTGAGATGATATGACTCATTAGAAAAGTCAATAATGCTTGGCAAAATGCAAGGCAATAGGAAAGGAGAAAGAGTACATTACATGTGGATAGATTCAGTCAAGGAAGTCATGGCCCTGACTCTGCAGCGCTGTTAATAACAGAGTATATATTAGAGCAGTGGTAGGCAACCTGTCCCCTTTAAGGGCCGAGGGACTTCAGCTCCCAGAAGCCTCAGCCATGTTGGCCAATAGTCCCATGTTGGCCAATAGCTCCTGGAATTCTGGGAGCTGAAGTCCCTTGGCTCTTAAAGGGGAAAGTTTGCCTGCCCCTGTCTTAGAGGGTCACTCATTTATAGTGTTGTCATAAGTTAAAGCAGATTTGATGGCAAAGAACAACAACAACAACAAATGTTTTAACATGTATGAAAATGGGTTATTTCATTGGACTGCCAACATTATTATGGGCTGGCCTGGAATTTCCATGCCTTCAACTTCAATAGGCCACATACTATCAGGTCAGATGCCTAATTTCTTGTGGATGGCAAAGACAAAAAGAGATTATGGTAAGATGATGACGATTTCTTATCCACCTCTCATTATGGATCAAGGCAGGAAACAGCAACAGATCAATAAATACTCAACAGCAATTAAAAACACAACATCAGTCAAAAACACACATCAGTTTAAAAAAGCAAACAAGAGAGGGAGAAGGAAAGAGACTGCACACTGTGAAATCACTGATTGCTGCAAACTTTCTGTCTGTTTTTAACTCTGCCTCTTCCCACCATTGATTCCGGTCTCATCCACCTTCTCCTATATCCACTGGTTAACTTTCCTGCTCATGGGGGGTGGGAGAAATAGTGTCTAACTGCTGGCTGAACATTGAATTTTTATTTACTATGGACGGCAGGTGATAGGACAGCCATCACTTGCTAAGTTTTGAATGGCTGGAAAACCATTCAACCTATGTCAGCTTTTCTGGAGCACAACTAAAAACTCAGTTGTGAGTTCATTTTCCAAGGTAAGGTAAGGGTATATAATAATGGCCTCTCTGAAAATAAATTGCTCAAGAGCTTTTTTTATTTTTTGCATTCTTTTCTATTTTTTAAATAATTAAATTGTTGACTTAGCTTTTTTTTTAATTCATGTAGAATTAAGTTTATGCCAATGTGAACCCAGTCCTTGATTGTGCTGTTCATCCTACTTAGTGAAAATATTTCATAGAGAGCAGATTAATGGAGTTTGTCCCATTACCTAAACTTATTTCAGTCCCTATACTGGAGTGCAGCTAATTAGAGAAATGTAAAATAAGATACCATTTCAATTAAGCAACAAAGCTATTACACAGCATCTAATTTCTTTCAGTTCCTCATCTATCTCTTCCATTTAAAATGAGATTTTGAAAAGGTCACTGGCTTCTGTTCTCATTGTCCCAATGCAAATTTCCACACAAACTGTCACCATGTTTAGCTTGCCTTCCATTCCATAGCATTACCAAATACAAGTGTCAAAAGGGGTTGTACAAAATGTTGATATATGGAAGAAGTTCCCAAGCTCTGGCTTGTTCATTTAATTGGTGTTTGGGTCAAGCTTCTCTTCCAAGTGTAAGTCATGAGAAAGTTTGCAACAGGAGCTTCAAGCAATGCTTCATATACTTTCCTCCAATCCACTCAGTTTATTGTTGGTGGAAAACGGGTTGACCAAAAAGTGAATCCATGAAGAAGTTTGCCAAGTCATCTCTGTGTGCAGCCTCCCCCAGGCTTCTGTCCTGCATGTTAACTGGAATGATGGGCATCTATTGTATTGGGGGGTGGGGTGGGGGAAGGTTGGGAAGACTGTGATAAGGCAATAGCAAGTCATGTTTTTCTTTATGTACTGCATGACAGCAGATAGATAAAAAGATGGATGAATGGAACTCCAGGGCCCTTTCACAAAGCACAAAGCACAATTACAGCATTCTGAGTATAAATGCTGTAGCAACATTCTATGGAATCCTGGGATTTGGTTGTTGCTGTGTGCTTTCAAGTTGTGTCTGATTTACAGAGCTCCTAACGTGACCCTATCATGTGGTTTTTCTGGGGCTGAGAGTATGTGACTCACCCAAGGTCACCCAATGGATTTCCATTGCTGAGTGGGGAATTAAACCCTAAATTCCAGAGTCATTGACCATTCCAGAATTGTGAGTGCCATACAGTCTGTTCTCTTGCACCCTCTAAACTTGTCTGTTATTTTGCGATGTTGTTGGGGGCCTGTTCCATTGCCAGTTGCAATAAGATTCAGCTGCCAGTCCAGTCAGTATCTGTACACGGAATGGAAATCCTGTGTTTTGCCTCAGACAACGTGTCTTGGGCAAGCCCAGAACCTTTTTGCACTAAATGGAAATAGAAAACCAGAGCTGCTCAAATTGAGTGTTTCTGTATAGCCAAGACCCTGTACAGCTCAATGTAGTACAAGGCTACACTGTACTACATCTCATAGCATCTTTGAGAGTGAAAGAAGTTGTAACAAGGTTTTGTAGAAGTTTATGTTACAACTTCTTTTGCACGGTTCATCTCAAAGGTGCTACAAGATCCCTCTGCATACTGATATTCCAAAGTAATATGGCTAGTTCTCTTGGCTCAGTGTAGGGTAATAGTTTCACATGTAGAACCACACTATGTATCTCTTCCCAGCACCTCTTTGATTCACCAATTAGTTGCTGAAGCCCCATCCTCTGCCCCACAGCCATTCAGTGGCAGAGAGATGTGGGATTTGAGAAGTGTCTGGCTATATCCCCATAGCCAGATGCAAAATGATTAGATCATCCACTGAAATCTGCTGGGTTCCTCCAGAGGTTTCAGTAGATAATGCAAGCATTCTGCATCTGGTTATGAGGACACAGCCAGACATTTCTCTGATCTCCCCCATCAACCTCCCTGCAAATGGTGGTGGTGGTGTGGGTTACAGCCTCTGAATAGTAATTTAGAGGGGACATTTATGCTTTTTGGAGGGTAGAAAAAAAATGGCAGCCTCCTCAATGACAAAAAAATGACATACACAAGTGTTAGGTGGACTTATGCCCATGCATGATGTTAACAGGCTGCCAGCCTTTGCTTCCATAACCCAGCTCGCTTTCTCTCCAAAGAAGAATCATAGGACAATGGTGGAGACTGTGACTACTGGTTAACTGAAATAGAGCTTCTAGTTCAGCAGCATGCCAGTCCCAAGATTTCATGATGAAAACCTGAGATTAAGGTGGAGGCCCTTGTGATGTCATAGGAGTGGGCCTTTGTAATGTCATAAAGGGCTGCAGCAGTTTGCTTTTGCCAGAACCTACTGGGAAGGGAATGATTCTGACCCAACTCCTCCTACTTTTGTACTTTGAACTCAGTGTGCAGCCACTGACGTAAGCTGAGCACATAGAGACATTTTAAAAGCAGCTGAAAAAAGTAAGATGGCAGAAGATTAAATCAGAACCATCTATGCCAAACTAGGACAATTGGAAAGTGAGAAATATACAAGAAGGGAATGTTGGTAAATGGACCAAGAATCTGGTAAAACCAAGCAATATATCAGTCCATAGTGGGGATGGGTAGCTCTATTAGCTGGCCATGTGGGAAAATAACCACTCAGAAAGACACTCTGACAAATGAGACTGAACCAAGTCCTGTCCCTCGGACATGGCACATTCCAAGACCTTGTGGGTAAAGTGCTTCTGAAAGATCTTGTCTAGCAGCAGCTGAAAAGTTGGTAGCATAAGAAGCCTTCCATTTTAAAAGTACAGGAGCAGTTGTGACTTGCTGCTCAGAGCAAAGCTGCTTCTAGTTCTGAGCCATGTGTTGTGTTTCCATGACTTCTGACAGAAACTTCTGTTTGTGAACCAGACTGTTTTAAAACCTTTTATCAATTCAGTCCTCACAGCCTTAGATGTTGATTTACAACCTAGCACTTGAGCTTGACTAGACTGCTCTCGGCAGATCCACTTCACATCTACTTGATTCAGACTTTCAGATATCTTTCAGATCTCTCATTTATTATCTTACTATTCCTAGACCACTTGCTTTCTTGCTTCTGGCTGCTGCCAGGTGTGCTCTGCAAGGCCAGAGAGTGAAGCCAGAGGTCAGTTCATGAATCATGATACTGGCCACCTACTCCCTGCCTTGCTCCATATGGCACTATGGCCTCAAACGCATGTGTCCCTACAGCTCTCTCCCCACTCCAGGTTTTTTGGGGAACTGATATGTAAGCAAGCACAACCTAAAAATGTACTTTGTGCTGAGCCTATGAGCCTTAGTACCAGCTGAGAGTGAGTGGAGATGAGTGCCCAGGTTTGTAATATACCTCACAGACAGACATCAAACTTTTCCATCTTCTAGCACTGAGATTTCTTTCCTTGCCTAGAGCCCCAGAGTAGCATAATCATTCTTTGAGATCTCATCCATTGCCCTGAGACTTAACATTACTCAGTTGAGTGAACCGGCATTCTCCATTAAATTTATAAGAATGATATTTTTCTCCCAAACCACGAAAAGCATCTACAACATTCCTAGGCATGCCAAATGTGAGGCATCTCCAGGTAATCCTGTCACTAGTTCTCATAATAGTGAGACCTGAGCTATACACAGCTGGAGGTGGAATTTTGAGCAGGGTTTTCATAAGTGAACTGTCAGGCTATCACAGTGAGCACCATTCTGGATCATTACTTAGATATTCTCTTACGCTGGAGGGATTCTTACATAGAAGGGGTAAAATTAATTACCTAGAATAAGTGTCACAGATTTTAGTTCTGCATTTTGGACTCTGTCTTAAGTGACTCAAATCACATTTTACTGCAATGGCTGAAGAAAACATATATTAATTCCCTCAGTTACATAACAGTAAAACGTTTTTCTCCTCAAAACATCAGACTGTGCCATTAGAAAGGAAATGAACTATGAATGCCAACTCTGCATTGCATGAGTTGCAGCTGTGGGAGAAATCAAAAATTGTGATTGAAAAGGTGGTGCCCTTATCTATGTAGTAGCTCTAGCACTCAAGCTGGCTTCTCCTCACATATTTAAATGGCTTGGGTCCAACCTATCTTTGAGACCACCTCCTCCCGTATAATCCACCCATGCACTCAGATCCTTTGGGAGGAATCCGCTGCAGCCTATAAAAACTAAGCTGTCTGCAACCACCCAGAGGGCCTTTTTGGCAACCACTCCCAGATTATGGAATGGCCTGCTGGATGAGATCCATCATATTACCACCTTGAACAGCTTTAAAAAAGGCTGTTAAGACAGATCTCTTCCAGCTGGCCTTTCCTGAATAGATATCCCAGCCATCAAGAGACAGCCCAACCTGCTCCCCTGATTCTGCTGCAGTTATTGTTATTTGTTTATTTGTATTTTATTTTTAAGTGTGTTTTAAATTGTTCATTGTTTAATGGTATTTTAAGGGGTGGGGGGATTGTGGGATATATAGTGTATTTTTAATGTTGTAAATCAACCCGGTTGTGTTACACAAAGGTGCAGGCTAAAAATACTTTTTTTATTATTTATTTATTTGATTTATTAATGAAAATGGCAAGTGCTCTATATTCTACAGTAGCTAAGTATACTTAACTAAGGTCTAAAACACACTGCACAAATAATCCAGTTTGAGACTGCTTTAACTGCCATGGCTCAATGCTAGGGAATTCTGGGAATTGTAGTTTATTGTGGCACCAGAGTTCTCTGACAGAAAAGGCTAAATGTCTCACAAAATGACAGTTCCCAGAATTTGCTAGCATTGAGCCAGGGCAATTAAACTGGTCTCAAACGGGATTATTTCTACAGTGTGTTTTGAACCTAAGTATACTTAACTAAGGGCCTCTACAGACGTGTGGCCGGGGGCCACCTCAAGAAGACGAGGATTGGGGCCAAGGCTTCCCCACGCCTCACCCCAATCCACCCTTTCGGCGACTAGGAAAGGAGTGCCAAAATAGTGCTCCTTTCCCAAGCCACAGAAAGGGTACCGCAAGAGCCGCCACATGGCTCTTTTGCACCTCTTCCGCTGCAGCATGTAAAAATGTTGTGCCGGAAGGACGTCATCGGAATGCTCACTGTGTGCAACAGCGGGTGCTCCAATGACATCCTCAGGAAGGGGTTGGGGTGGCCGGCTGCCGGCCACCCCTCCCCTTCCCTGGCTCCAAGACCGCGCTTTGCACCATCTGCAGAGCCTTTAAGATCTGTAACTGTCCTGTATTCATAATAGTCACAATTATGACACTATTGCCACAATTGTAACACCACCATTCCTGCCTACTTTACTGGGCATCAAAAGCATGGAAAGAAGGAGATCCATTCTACTAGCAATCAAAGCACAGATGAATGATGTTTCCATCAGGTTTGGTGAAGGAGGAGTTACTCAATTAAGTATATATATCCTAGAAGTATACATATACCGTACCCAAAGTAGCAGATGTAGAATACTGGCCCATATTTTTCTATTCTATCTTATATTCCATTATGTCCTATCTTACACTTACATTATGTCCTATCTTACACTTACAATTAAAGCAATTTTAAAAATTTCAAGCAATTTAAAACAGCAAGAATAATTTAAACAGACTAAAAGCATTTTGGATGGGTGGACAATTTAAAACAATACAATTTAAAAACCAGTACAGTTTAAAGTATGCACAGACTTAGATAAAAATCAAATGCCTAACTGGATGAGGAGTTGAGTGCATAAACATGTCCTGCATGACTAATAGTTCCTGTATTAAAAATAAATTCATGCAGGTGATTGGTAAAGATAGGATGAGAATTGTACACATTGGTCAGAATGGTGTATCGATGGTCAGGTTAACTAAAGTTACCCAGCTTGGTCTCTTAAGCCCTGCCTTCTATAAGAACATTGAGATATTCACATCCATGTCCCTTTTTCAGACCTTGTAGCTCAAAATGGCAAGACCAGGGATGCAGGGAGTGGGACCAGTGTGCACCAGAATGTAAGTAGAGGAACATTATTCATATTTACATATATCCTTTGTGGTCCATGAGTGTACCTTCAAGTCCAGCCTGTGATAGCCCTATCCTAAAGGTATCCTAGGGAAAGATTATTCAGAGAAGAGTTGTTATTGCCTTCCTCTAAGCCTGAGATAG
>CM034706.1:67053728-67064483 GCA_020142125.1 Phrynosoma platyrhinos | reverse complement strand
CTCTCTATATATATATATATATATATATATATACACACATACATAATTGCATAATAGTGGCTATTTATATTGTTTAAATGTGCATGTTGAATTGCTTTCATGACATGCTGCTCACAGTCATGTATGTGAGGTCTTTCATCTTTTCTCAGCCCTCACACTATTTGAAATGCTGGATTTCTGTTCAAAATCACTCTGATTAGGTTGCTGCAGTTTCTTACTTCAGATGCTCTGGATAAATTCACATGATCACCCTCTTATACCCAACCAATGTTTGCCCTAGTTGATTCTAAGCAGATGTCAGCAGTGTAAGCATTGCTTGGAAATGGGAGGCTGGGTGTGGCTCGAAACATCAAAGGCTATCATTTCATGAAGCAGAATATTGTGCTGTCAAGAGAGCAGACTGGCAGTCAGGACTATATAGGAGTCAAGTTGCTATGGTTATATGAAGCATTTTATTTGTTCAGCCTAAGCTCTCTATGCTTAAATAACAATTTTAAACTAAGTTTTTAACTTACTGTAATGGTTGGAGTAGATGGCCACCTGTGAGTCACTAAAGAATTGAAAATGCATCACCCCCGCAAAAAAAAAAAAAAAAAAAAAGCTTATTTGCATGTATATGAACTGTGTAAGGCTAGCAAGCACCCAGGTAGGTGCACCTCCAGTCAGTGGGAACTGGAAGGGGAAAATCAGATCACAGAGCATTGCTATAGGAAGCAGAGGAATGGTCCAAATTGTCCAGGGTTCAAATGGAAACAGCAGTCCTGAGCAGAGTCCAAAGACAAGAAGAGTTGCCAGAAACATTAGTCCAAGGTACATGTTGAAGGCCAAAAATTTATAAAGCCAGAGAGTCAGATAAGTTCACAAAATTTGCAGCAATGAAATGGCCTGGACTGAGATAATTTATAGGCAGTAGTAGATCAGCCCAGCTGGCCTCACTAGCTTAGTGTCCTGTATTTAAAGTGGAGCATGGTGTTTTTTGACCCTTTCATCCCTGTGTTTTAATTTACTGCTCTCTCCATTGTGAAATATCTCTGTATCATCTTCCAGCTCTGCAACTGCTGCCTGGGATGGTCTGGTCTCTGTTTCTGCCATTGCTGAGACTGCTAACCTCCTCTGGCTCCATCTGAGGCCTCTTATTTAGGCATTCCTCTTCCCCTTGTTCATCCAAGGAGACCTCCTCCAACTAAGACATGACAATATAGAGACCAACATAGAAATAATTGCCATAGTTTAATAGAAATGAAATGCTTGGTATCATAAAGAGGCTAAAACTGGGTTTGTCTGTTCAGCAGAGGTCCCTGTGACTCTATTACTTTGTTGCAATAGAATCTACTCTGAATTTACACAGGATTTTATGGGAGCTATCCAAAGTGCTGAACTGTATTCTGGAAATAGAACTCAGAATCTTAGCTAATTCCCACAATAACTATATGTGTATACCATCTTGTTAAAAAAAAATATTTTTTTTTAAGGGAACTGCTAATTTATATATTTAATTTCTTGGCAGAATTGAAGGAAACCTGCAAGGATAGTTGTGTCGGAGGAGAGCAAGCTTGCCAAATTTCAGAAAAATAAGTGCATGATATTTTCTCAAAGAACAGCCTTCATAGTGGCCAAATTTGGAAGGTCTAGAGCAGGGGTAGGCAACCTTTCCCCTTTAAGGGCCGAGGGACTTCAGCTCCCAGAAGCCTCAGCCATGTTGGTCAATAGTCCCATGTTGGCCAATAGCTCCTGGCATTCTGGGAGCTGAAGTCCCTCGGCCCTTAAAGGGGAAAGGTTGCCTACCCCTGGTCTAGAGGGAAACCTCTGATCTCTCAGGTCATATGTCAATCAGAAAAAACTCTCATTCCTCTTTTTAAAATGGGAAATGGCTTTTTTGTGTATTTTTTTTCCATTTCTTTTCCTTTCTTTTCCCTTCTTGCATTTGTAGGATTTTTACAATTTACTAATACCACAGTGCTCAAATGAAAAAAAAAAAACTTTCAAAGCACTGGGATTGGAGAGTACTGGCAAAATCATTCATGCTGATTAGAAGAAAAACTTGTATAAATAACAATGACAAATGGTGATAATGATTATAATTTAAAAATAATTTGTTTAAAGAAATTAAAAAAAAGAACTTTCACTTATCAAGCTATGTCTGTTGCTGATCCAAAGTTGCTGTCTCAAGGCACAATAGCCACACATACAACCTGATGGAGCAAAAAGGGCCACAACTTTATTGTTTATAGCTGAAAACAGAGTTGGACAAAAACATATATCCAAATCCACGCACTGCCCAATCTCTCTGTTTATCAATGACGCCCACTCTGGCCTGCCTCTGGACCACAGGGATGATAGGAGAGATCCACCAGGCCAGAGTCCTAGATGATCCCTGTCACCAGGGCATACTGTGTGGGTGATACACTTGCTATGCCACTCCCCTGGGTCCCATAAGGGGACTAATGCCGGCCATGCAGTAGTGAATGAGGTCCCATGCTACCACCCCTTCTGCAGGTGTGACAAATGAACTTTCCCAAGCCCAGAGATTGAAGAAGACACACCATAATGCTGTCCCACAAGGGGTGGAAACAGGGTGGGATGGTAGGGCAAAGGTTTGAGCAGGAATAAGGGCTGGCCATCACGTAGCCCCTAATTAGCCCTCCCACCCAACCAGAAGGAAGACTGGAACACTTCCCCTCATTTTCCTTTCTTTCCATTTCATCTCCCCCTCTGGAAATTTGTGAATAAATGTGATGGCATCTGACAGATCCAGTTTTTAGTTTGAACATTAAAAGGATGCTGAATTTTATCCCTAAAATAGATTCAGCACATTGGATAGGTCCCTTAAAGTTCACACCAAAACCCAAAGCAGATTCACTGTCCCTCAGACATCAGAGATACCAGCTGCTACTGGATCCACTTTATAACCACAACATCTGTGTCTCTTCAAATGCAAATTGCTAATGAATCTTCAGGAGTAGAAAGATTTGGATTTGTTCCTGTTTGGAAGACATGCTTTGATTTCAGTGCCTTCAAAGCAGTCTAAATCAGCCCAGTTTGGTGCTGGGTTCCATATTTGTCCAAATACAAAGGGCATCATTGCTTCTGTGAGATACAACATTTGACAAACACAGCCAGCCTGCTTTTGAAAGGAGCAGCATGGTGAATGGGAAAAACTAAAGCAGATGCTAATGAAGGGAAGAGGATCAGCTGGTTTCTTTGAAAAGGGATTCAGATTATTCAGCCCAAAGCTCTCAAAACTATCTGAAGTTAGGACATGATTATCATAACTATCACTAAATGTATTCTTCTCAAAAGTTACATTTTATATAAGAAGAAATCTACTAGATCACTCCAAAGCCTGTTTCCAATTAAAGGCATACCTTAGTTAACAAAGCCTCTGACAAAGAAGTTCCTTTTTGCTTGCCCAGTAACCCCTTTCTTACTCACCCTCAGTCTAGCTGGAAGTTTTTAACAGCATTGGCACTGGGATGATGTTGAAGGAGAGTGGAGAAATCCTGGCTTTTAGTGTTGGGTTGCAGCAGCATGTCTGCAGTAAACAATGCAATCAAGTTTGAGCTGGAAAAGAATGGGATTCGACTCTAGCTGATATAACGGTAGCTGTGTGTTCTGCATATAACAGACAAGGTAAGGTAGCTCCAAAACCCCTTGCTAAACATTCTTGATCAGCAAAACACAGAGAAATGGAGAAGGCAGACAAGTCCTCCCTCACCAGCTACTCACAGCATATTAAGAAAGAATACATCTCTAAGTCTACCCATGAAAATAGAAATCATAAAAAATATGAAGGCTGGTGAAAGAAATGATGACCTAGATGCATTTTGGAAGAAGCTTTTAAGTGATCTCTAGAGGATCCATGTTTCTGTTCATTTATGCAAGGCTTACCTTTCATTGCACATGTGCACATTGTTACTTTTGAATAAAACGTTTGCTGAAACATGTTGAACTGCTCTTCTTTTTTGTGGTATAGGAACCTGTTCTATTCTTTTCATGAAATTTCTACTTCTGATAAATTTTCCATTAAAGAAACAGTGACTAGGAACATATTTACTTCATTAGCTATAGTATATTTGTATGCTAGGGCTGCATATTGTTTTAGTTAGGTCAAGGGTGGTTTCCTGTATATTTTTCTTTTGCAAATGGTGGCACAAGCAGTTGTGGAAATAGTTGCACAGACTCATGTACAATTACTTTGCACAACTAGTGCAAAGGTGTGATCCAGCAAACCTGTTCTGACAGGGATTTTCATCCCACTAGTGTTAAATCAGATTTTAGCCCCCAAATCTGTCAAGTCCAGCATTCTGTTAGCATGAGACCTTCAGGAATCCCATACACAAAATTTGAAGGTAAATCAAATTTTCTTATTGTTATTCTAGAGCATTTAACATTCAGTAATATGTAATGCCTTTGAACTTAGAAGGTCCACATTGGTACCATGACTAGAAGCAATTAATCCATGATTCATTTGTCTAATCCTATTTTAAAGTTGTGTCAAGTAGTGGTTTTCATCACAACTTGTGATAATGAATTCTACAAATCAATTGCACATTGTATAAAAATGTTTTTCTCCAGAATCTCCCACCAATCAGTTCCATAGGTGACATGATGGTGTGGAATGTTTTATCTCTGCATCATCAAGTCACATTTGGAGGGTATAATGAAGACCTTGAACCTGGGGAATTACTAAAGTCCAAGTCTTCTATGGGATCTTTTATCCTATGTTTATGGAGGTGGCTAGAGAATAGACACAAAGCTTTCCAATAAACTTCAATTTATTTGGGGATTCAAACATACAAAAACACTCTAACATACACACATAAACACAAGAACTCAGGAGTAAAGTAGTTAGCTTGGAGAGAAAACAAGGCTTTCTAATGGTGATAATTACCTGAAGAAGGCTGTTCCAATAATGAATGAAGATGGATAGATGAAACCGTTATGAAAAGAAAGGACCACAGAAAGAGCTAGGACTCTAGTCAGAGTTTACACTGGCGCAGTGTCACCATGAAATCTAGCTAGACCCCAATGTGCCTGAGATTTTGGGGAGCATTTATACCTTCATACCTCGCCTGAGGCAAAGAGTTGCTATTGTATATCAAAGGATTCTGATTGCTATGCTTTGAAGTAAACAATTTCCAAGGAGAGGAGATAGGATATTAATGTTATCTCATCTTCAGCTGGACACATCCTGGCTGGCACTCATAAATCTTCTAGGTGTGAATGTCCTGCTTAGCAGCTCCTAGGCATGGCCCTTTTGATCTGCAAATTGTTGTAAATGCAGATGTGACCTTTCAGGTGCCTACGTGATGTGCACGCATTGAGTTCATGGCTCATCTCAACCCAGGGCCATGGCAGGGACCAAAAAGGAGTCTTTATATCAAACCAATTATCATAACAGAGGGCACTAACTAAATGCTACAAATGTTGCCTCTTATACTGGTCTTTATACTAACCTCTCTATTTTATACAGATTTCTCTTGTAGTTTCCCCACTTGTCCTGTCCAGATTTCATTTTCAAGGATGTGACACTGCTTAGGTTATCTTAGCATACTTTAAAGCCCATCTGTCCTTGTGATAATTAGCATAATAAATAGAATAAACTAGAAAAGATACATTAACATAGAGATAAAATAGTAGACTATTTCTAGCCCTTCAGTTTACATGTAGAATGTGGCACTTAATTCACATTATACATACACTGAACCAAGTGATAGTAGAAATTTTGTTTTAATAAGTGGTTGGTGCCTCTGGTGTTAGTGGACAATCTGCTCCGGACTTGAATCTGAATTGTAAAGGAGCTGTGCAAGGTGCTGAGCCTATTTTAGGGATAAAGTTCAGCAACTTGGTTAGCTCCTCTAAAGTTTGGACTAAACCCCAGAGTAGATTCTGTCCTCACTAATATTGGACCCACTGGACACCGTTGGTTCAGGGTAAATATTGCGGTTGAAGATTAGTTCTTTATTATAATCTTGTTCTATACAAGTATTACTTTTTAAGATTAGGTAGAGCAAAAACAAAACAAAAGTGAGAGTGACCTGTTCCCATCAAGATAGCATTATTTTAAGGCCCATCTTTCAATAGGCTATGATGAAGGAAATATGAAGGTTTCACAATGGCAGTGAAAAACTATTGTACTGAAAATAGTATACTGAAATGGGAAGGACTGCAGGAGACTTTCAATGCAATCCTATATGTGTCTGGTGAGGAGTAAAATCTGTGTTCAGTTGGAGACTTATTCCTAGGCCAAGGAATAAAGAATCAGCCTAAAGATACAATGCTGTGCAGAATTATCTGAGAACAAGCCTATTTGAACTCAGTGGAATTTATATCTCAGTGGACATGTGCAAGGTGGCTTTTCCAAAATGCAATCCTAAACATGTTTATCCTAGATTAAGTTCCATTGAAACCAGTGGGGCTTACATTCTAAGTGGAGAGATTATATTTTCAAAGTACAATTTTCTACATATTGGTTGAGAAGTATACCTCACTATAGTTAATGGGTTTTACTTTTCAGTAAGTATGTTTAGGTTTGCAACCTTGAGAAAGACTGTGTAATAAAAATGTCAGGCAGGAAATATTTCCCATAGCAAGAATAGACAGAGATAATGTTTAGTAACATCTAGTACAACCTAGTGCTGTAAGCATTATGACATGGTAGTATAAATTGTATATAAATTGGATATACTGTGATGTGGTAGTGTATATTGTGATGAAGTGTGAAGTGATGGTATAGTTTTTTTTTTTTCTTTAGGAATGTGTACTCACATCCAGATCTTATATGGCCTTGCAATGACAGTCACCTAAGCGACACATATTTAACTTCAATTAATTTTCCAGCATGAGATTTTTACCAGACTAATCACTGCATCTATGCTGGTGCAAACTCTGATTGTCTAGGGATTTGATGGGACAGGCTTAAACAAATGATTTAGATTTTAAACACACCAGAGGTAGATTCATGCAATAAAAAGCCTGTAATAGATTGTGGTAACTAAATGGGAAATCATAGGCAGTTCAAGAAGCTGAAGGCTGGAGGTACTAAATGGTAGCCACACATTTTTCCATTGACAAAAGAAAATATTTTGTAAACCATAGCAGTAATATGTAAACTGCTTTATAAAAAAAAGCACAACTTCCTAATGTTTCACTGAACTGCAACTGACACTTCTATAGCCATAAGCATGTTGTGTTTTATGTATTCTTCCCAATGTTTGTGTTATTTTAGATGTTGAAAAATAAATGTATTCTGTGATTTATAGTCATCAGTGGCCTCAAGCATGCATCTTTAATACACAATACTATCTTTAAAAACCAGAGTATTTTAATACTAGTGCAATTATCTTAAAGAAAATTAGATTTCAGGTGCTGTCTGAGGAGGTTTTCAAATCACATATCATCACAATATTGTTATGCTAACATGAACATCCCAAGGTTTTTTTTTGTTTTATTATTTCTGTTTTACATAAAATATTATTTCAGTGTTTGTGTCAAATGCATATGAATAATAACTTAAGCTTCAAGGAAACAAGAAAACATGTACTACAATTCTGTCTTCCAAGATGTAAAAATCACTTTTTTTTTTACTGTGTGGAGAATTTATGAAATTCTAGAGGTTTTCTCCCTGTTTATTTTCAAACAGGCATCATTTTTAAATATATGATGAAAAGAAAGTGAAATGGAATACTGACAAGCAATGTCTAGCATCTTGTTACTGACTTACGTAGTATAAGGAGCTATGCATGCAGTTATTTTTGACAACAAAGCAAAAGCAGCTTCATTTATATACTACTTCATTCCATGCTATGGGGTGTCTAAGCGGTTTACAACTGTAAGCTCATTGCCCCCCAACAGATGAGTACTCATTTTAGCGACTTCGGAAGGATGCAGGCCTGAGTCAATCTTAAGCCCTGGCTAGTACTGAACTTGATACAATATACAATGGTTGTATCCAGATGATGGCAGCATAAATAGAGTTGCACATGTGGGGTCTGTACACATGTGGTAGCACAACAGAGTAGCATGTGAATGCACCCTGCATCTGTGCGTTGCCATTTTCACACTGCAATTGCACAATGTGTTGTCACCCATGACCACTGAGTCACATACACTGCACTACATTGGTACACAGCATAGCAATTACAAACTGTAACTCTACTGGCAGAAATTTATGCTATGCTGAAGCGATATAGACTCTATGGCTTTTAGTGAGCCATTATTTTAAAATACATGCTGCTAAGGAAAACATAATTGTAGATACATTATGTAACAAAGGTTTGTTTATTGCAAGGTCAGAAAATCAAAAAGGAAGCTTATTAAGTTCTTCAGACAAATGAGCAACTTTAAACTTTAGGTTTTACCAGCTGGATCAAGATTGGCTGATCCATTCTGCTGTATGCACTTCTTCCAACATAAGCAGAATTTTACTAAATACTCTTCTAGATCTGACTCACTATGTTTTTGACTGTAGATTCTAAGGACTGGAAAAGAAAAAAAAACAAGTAAACAGTTCTGCAAAAGATGAACCCCACAAAGGTTAAACTATATACAGACCTCCAGTTGGTAATGGCTCCCGTTTAAGTCCTCTGATGCCAAGCAGTGCAGGGAAGACATTGAACTATGAGAGTTTCTGGTAAGAGAAGTCATCAATAAATTACCAGAGAAGAAACCTCAGGTACGAGGAACTTGGAGAACTTCACTGTGGGTCCATTCCTGATCCAAAGATCACCAGAAAACCAGATGTCATTGGATTTGGAATAAGGCGATCGGAAAGGACAGAGGGGACCGAAGAAGAAAGAGACCTCATGGTTACTGTTTCATCTTAGACGACCCGGGAGCCACTCATTTTAAATAAATGTGACTACTATAAGCTTCAATTTATAGTGAGTAATCCATTATTATTGTTCTTGTTGCAAATCTCCAGTGATTAACCTCATGGTGGCAAAACTTATCAGACTCCAGAACTATAAGGAACAGAAGGGGTGTAAAGTTAGAGAAATAACTGGATCTCTTATAAGATCAAAGATGGACTTAAATATCTAGAAGGTGGATTGTTGCCAAAAGGAAAATATTTCTCTCAAAAGAAAAAGAAAAAGAAAGATTAAACTATATATAATTGGCCCTTAGCTTTTGCAGAGGCTAGGGACACAGGATCCCTTGATAAGGGGAACAATTCCCCCCCCCCCAAAAAAAACCTCAACATTTATGCTACAGACTTTGTTGCTGCAAAAATCTCTGCTTCACTCCAAGGCTGCCTCTGCTGCATCTCTGTTGCCTCTGCCTCCTAGGACAATAATGTTGCTGCAAAAACCTCCTTCAGTATCATCATCTTTCTCCTCCTGCTTTTCTCTATTTCCTTTCCCAGATCATACCTCACTTTCCTGCCTTGGCACTATGATGCCTCCATCTCTTCTTCCATTTCTCAGACATTCTCCTTTTTCTTCTCCCTGTAAGGGATTTGTGCACAGACAATGCAAGAACCTCTCATCCTTTCCCCAGTTGGCCTTCTGAGCTAAACTCAGGTGGGTGTATGTCTCCTGGTCTTTCTACTGTAACCTGGCCATGCCTGGCTCCACTAGTGCCCCCTTTTGTGGCCCATGACCATAAGAAAAACCATGGGAGCCTCATTTGGAGTTATTTATTTCTTTATATCCCACATATTTCCCAATATAGAAACTCAAGGCAGCTAACAACAAATTTAAAACAATACAAATTAAAAAACAACAGAAGAACAATAAAAGTATAAGTGTAAATTTTAAAACCAATTAAAGAATACTTAAAGTTAAAAACATTATACATTAAGATATTAAAATGGATTTTAAAAATGTATACAAACATTGGAATCTGAATCACACAGCATTTAAAAGTTCAACCCTCATCAGTTTGAAAAAGCATGACAATACAATGCTTTTACTGGCCAAAAAAAGTGAAAAGGGATAAGGCCATCCCAGGAGTTCAAAAGTCTCGGAGCAGCCACTGAGGTCATCTCCCTTTTCCCCACCAAATGATTCTAAGAAGGTGGTGGGACAGAGAGCAGGGCCTCTCTGGATAATCTTAGAGCTCTAGTAGATTCATAAAAGGAGATATGGTCCTTCAAATAACATGGACCCAAGCTGTAAAGGTAAAGGTAAAGGTAAAGGTAAAGGTAAAGGTAAAGGTAAAGGTAAAGGTAAAGGTATTCCCCGTTGACAAGGTTGTCAAGTCATATCTGACCATAGGGGGTGGTGCTCATCTCTGCTACTAAGCCGAGGTGCCAGCGGTGTCAGAGACTACTCTGTGATCATGTGGCCAGCATGATTTCACAGAACACTGTTTACCTTTCCAGTGAAGTAGTACCTATTTATCTACTTGTATTTGCATGCTTTAGAACTGCTAGGTTGGCAGAAGCTGGGACTAGTGACAGGAACTCACTCCATCATGCAGCACCTGGGCCTCAAACTGCCAACCTGCTGATCTTGCAATAACATAGTCAGAGTCTTAACCACTTGAGCCATTGCATCCATATACATACATACATACATACATACATACATACATACATACATAGATGTATGTATATGTATATATGTGTATACACACACACACACACACACACACACATATACATACACTATAATAATAATAATAATAAATTTATTTATATCCCGCCCATTGGTAATCCAATCTGGGCGGCGTACAGTTAAAACATCGAGTTCACAGTAGTATACAATATAAACAAACCCCCTCCCCCCCATAAAACAGGATTAAATTAGAACA
>CM034706.1:67018910-67034744 GCA_020142125.1 Phrynosoma platyrhinos | reverse complement strand
CTCCAGGCTAAACATACCCTGTTCCCTAAGTCGTTCCTTGCAGGGCATAGTTTCCATAATCTTTCCTATACTTCTTAGCATATTACCCCATTTTTGGAGTTGTTTCCCGGCCACACACACTCACACACATACAGACATACACACAGTCTAGGAAAGGAAGCGTGTACATAAATGTTTCAACAAAGTGCACTGAGCTATACTATATTGTTGCCGTTACTTGTAACATAATATACCTTAAATTAGGCATTCTTGCCTGTGCTATTGCTAATGTTTAAACTTTAAAGCTATTAATGTTATTTCAAAGGACATCTAAGAATTGTGAGATAATTATTCCAGGAATTAGCTTTTCCACATCCTGTTGTAATACCACCATGGCCATTTCCCATAGTTCAAAGAAAATTAAGTGCCTTTATTTAGCAGAGACTGAAAACTCATAAAGGCCTGGTGCTGTTTTCCTCAGGCTGCAAAGGAGGATAGAGAGATTGCTTTGCAGGTGGGAAACTCCACAATATACTTTTGTCTGCAGTGAGATGGATGAATCTTGCGTGTTTGGCTGGACATAAATCCTAGTGGAATGTACACACTAGGGGAATTTGGAACTGTTTTAATCCCTTTTGATTGAATGCTATTTTAAGGGGGGGAGGGATTGTTTTGGATATTATGTATCTTTTTAACTGTTGTAAGCCGCCCTGATTGGGTTCCCAAAGGGCACGATAAAAATAAATTTTATTATTATTATTATTATTATTATTATTATTATTATTATTATTATTATTATTAATTTTCACATTCAAAGATTAGATATCAGTTCAATGAAAGTCCTAAAGAAAAATGACAGATTGGTTTAGTTTGGTTTTGTTTTTAATGTATATGCAGCACATTTTTATTCTACCCTTCCTCCATCAAGTTCTGGGAAGAATATATTGGTGTTATCAAATTTTAGTTTCATAGTGAATGGTGGGTCAGGCTGAGAATGAGAGGTTGGTTGTTCAATCCACATCTCATCAAACTCATTGATTCTCAGAACTCCAAAAACCCATTGGCTTTATTCCTATTGTTAGTCCTGACTAGAATTGACACATTGAATCAGCAATTATTTAACTGGGTGCATTGTAGTTGGAAGTAACCAACACAATTTTAGCCATTGTTTTCACATTTGAGGTCTAATGTTCTGTCTGCTCTCCAAGATAGATAATGTTGATAATTATCAATTTTATATTTAATTGCCTTGGAGAAAGTTTCCTTGAATTGATGGGTAGTTATCAAAGAAGTTGCTACCTTTCCAATGGTGGGATTTCATGATCTTGTGAGGCAAGAGGCTATACTGGTGGCAGTGGTGCTGCTGGGAGAGTCTCCCATGTCAGACAGGTTTTTGCTGAGGAGCTAGACTAAAGAGCCATTGGGTAGCAGCAGTAATGGGAGGTGACACTGGCAGAGGAGCTCTCAGAGACAACGGCAGTGGCACCATAGCTATTGTTTTTAGTACTGTTGAGAAAGAGGCAATAATAAACCACTTTTTAATGTTTTTCCCCATGAAAACCCTATGATAAGACAATCCAAAATGAAAAAGAGTTAGTGCCAGAAGATGACATTACCAGCTTGGAAGGCACTCAACAAGCTACTGGAGTATAACAGAAGAAAACAATGAGTAGTGCTATGGTTAATGACAGAACTGGATTCAAGTGGAAAGGATGTTAAGCTGTTGGCACACTCAGGTAAATGGAAAGTCTGAAGCTGCACAACACTTATTATAGGAACATGGAATGTGAAAAGCATGACTAGAGGAAACTAAACATTGAGAAACAAGAAATGGAATATATAAGGATTGCATTGCTTAAGATGAATGATCTAAAGTGGACAGGAATGGTACATTTTGAGCTAGATAGTTGAGCCAGGTACACACTGTTTTACTCAGGAAATGAAAATCTAAGATTTAATGGGGTGGCATTAATAGTGAGGAGAAATGTAGCAAAAACATTCAAAGAATATAATGCAAAGTCTGACCAAATAATATCAATGAGACTTCCAGGAAAACCCATCAATATAACCATAATCCATAAACATTTAACCAAGTTTATGCTCCAACTATAGAAGAGGAGGAGGAGGAAAGAAAAATAGATTCTGTGCTGGAGACCAGGATGAAATTGATCCCATACCAAAATAGGACTTCGCGTTAATCATGGGTGATTGGAATGTAATGTAGGAAACAGAGCAGAATCAAATATTAATTGAAAAAAATTGGTCTAGGATCAAAAAGTGAAGCAGGAGAATAACTGATTGAATTTTATGAAGCTGACAGTTTACACATCACAGACATACTCTTCAAGCAAGCAAAGAAGTGACTATATCACCTGGACATCACCTGATGTCCAATAGAGAAATGGAATAGATTACATCATTGGAAGTAGAAGATGGAGAACTCAATTTGTTCTACAAAACAAGACCAGGAGCAGATAGTGGCACAGACAACCAACTGCTAATATTAAAAATTAGAGTAAAACTAAAGAACACTAAACCAAACATTGTGCCAACCTGAAGAACATCCCTAGAGAATTTAAAGATAATGCAAAAAAATAGATTTGCACTAATTGACCAGGAACCAGAAGAACTCTGAACTGAAGAAACCAGGGACATTGTCATGGAAGAATGCAAAAAGATATTATCTGTAACCAAAATGGAAGAGAAACATTAACAGATGACAGATGAAACTCTTTGAGCAATTAAGGGCAGATGAGAAGCAAAACTAAAAGGGGAAAGAAATAGGATCAGACTCAATACAGAGAAATAGAAGATGACAACAAAAAGGAAGAACAAGAAACCTCTTCCAAAAACTCCAAGAAATCAAAAGGAAATTTAAGCCAAGAGTGGGGATGCTACATGACCCACAAGGTCACCATATAAAACTGAGACATAAAAAGATGATGGAAACAATACACTGAAGAACTATATAAAAGATAAAAGGAAGGATCATTTCAATATGAACCTACCATTTTAGAAAGTGAAATGAAAGCTGCCCTCAGGGCAGTTGGGAGAAATAAATCAGCAGGAACATATGGCATACCAATAGAGCTGTTTCAAGCAACAGAAACAGAATCTACTCTAATTCGAACTAAAATCTGTCAACAAATATGGAAAACAAAAGAATGGACCACAGATTGGAAACACTCAATATACATTCCAGTCCCCAAGAAAGAGGATACCAAGGATTTCAGTAATCACTAGATCACTGCATTAATTTTCCATGTAAGCTAAGTGATGCTCAACATTCTGCAAAAAAGACTTTTATGGCATATGGAGGAAGAAATTCCAGCTGTCCAAGATGAGTTCAGGAAAGGAAAAGGCATTGTGGATCATATTGCAAATGTTAGTTGCAATTTCAGAAAGAATTTCAGAAGAAAATCAGCCTGTACTTTATAAACTGAGTGGCTTTGTTGGTTACAGATAATAAAGATCATGAAAAATTATGGATCTTTCTTAAAGAAATGGCTGTGTCACAACATTTTATTGTCCAGATGCACAACATTTTATTGTCTAGGAAAGACAATAATAATTTGTAAGGCAGGAGGCTGTAGGAAAAGAAGACTGAGAAACAAAACTAAAAGGGGAGAGAAATAGGATTAGAATCAATACAAATTCCAAATGGATAGAATTAATCAAGGAAGCCACAGCCCTGAGTCTGCAAGGACTAAGGAGGACGATTGAGGATAGCATAACTTCAAGGGCTGTCATTCATAGGGTCATCATAAGTCAAAGTCAACCTGATGTCAGTTAACAATAACAACAACAAAGGTTTATATACAATTTTGCTTATTGTTTCCCAGGGCATCAACAGCTAATATTGAGGTCCAACGTTCTATCCGCTGTCAGATAATTAACAATCCTATATTTACTTATCCTGTAGTAAGTTTCAGTGATGAAAGCCAGTGTGGCATAAGAGGTTGAGTGTTGGACTAGCACTCTGGGAGAGCAGACTTTGAATCTTCACTGAGCCACAGAAACACACTGAGTGACTGCGGGCAAGTTACACTTACTCAGCCTCAGAGGAAGGCAACAGCAAACCTGCTCTGACAAATCTTGCCAAGAAAACCCCATGATACATTTGCCTTAGAATTGCCATAATTCAGAAATGAATTGAAGGCACACAAAAACAAGTTTCACTGAATTTACTGGGACCCACCTCAGAGTAGACATATATAGGATTTTGTTCTAAATGTTCTTTTGCTATGAGGACTCCTATTTCCACGTGAATTTTCCATCTCTTGGCTATATAATTAAGCAGAATTCATCAGGTACAGTATGGACAGGAAGTGACTTTCCCATTCCTGTTAGTACCTCCATTGTCATGGGCTTGGGATGTGTGCAGGGATATCGTCACTGGAATGGTTCCTGAACACAAAACAGAAAAAACAGTACATCAAAGGTGTCAGAAATTTGCCATGACTACACCAGTACGATGCAATGTTTAGAGATTAGACATTAGAAGCTGACCCATGTGCTACTCCATGTTGGTCCATCAAACTAACTGGATATACTTGGGCTGATTGCCATTTCTCAACCTCATCTTTCTCACAGAGCCACAGTGAAGAGAATGTGAGGAGAAGGAAAAGGGCAATGGTTCCTATCTTGAGTTCAGTGGAAGAAAGGCAGAATATAAATGTAATCAGTTACTAAATACTTCAATGGTAGTCCTTCATCAGCTTTGGACTATTTATGGGCACAGTTCAAGTGTTATTGGTGAGCATTACAGTCTTGCATATTATGGAACCAAGATACATGAAGCATGACTTATGTTCATAACAGCTCTCATTCATAAAGATTCCATATTCCAGGATTCTTCTCCAAGAGTCCCTATCTACTGAACAATGATAGGGGGATGCTGGTGACAGGTTCACCATGAGTGTGCCCAGTCTGTAGAATGCTTTCTTCAGGAAGTTTTACCCGACATCTCAGCTGTTGTCTTTTTGACCCCCAATGGGAACTGGTTCATTTTCCCTTTGTATATAAAGCTACATTTGAATTCAACTAGTCTTTCCCAGCTTTAATCTGTTGCTTTTCATTCTAGTGTTATAGCATTGATTAGTTTGCTAGTGTATCAAGTGTAAAATGCCTGTGATTTGTTTGTTTCCTTGTTTTGGTTTGAAAGTGTTGAGATATAAATGAATTTGAAAACCACTTGAACAAGGAGGAATGTTGATGCACATGATAAGTGCTTAAATATATACTCTGCTCTTGATTATTAATTAAATATGACCTTCAACAAAATGACAGAGACAGTGGATGTCTGCTTTAATGTCATTGAGCGGTAAATCCACTCTGGATCTTTATTTGAAATTTAAAGGAATGATTCAGTGTGCTAAGCTCTACCCCAGAGAATGTTCAGCACTTTTGATACCTCCTTTCAAGTTCAGACAAAAATGCAAGCATATTCACCACACCACTAACATGGAAGCTACCAGCCATGACCATACAGTGATATGAGAATCACTGCAAAACTGCAGAAACAGTTTAAAAAAAACCCTGGATCAAATGCAGAGCATTGAAATTGCAAATTCTTTCCACTGCAACAGTCCTCTAAAAACTCCTTCCTTGTTCTTTTAAAATTTTCTTTAAAAACATCACATCCTATTGTAATTTAAAGGTATACTTTTAATTTTGCTAGTTGTTTACATAACAGCTATTACCATTACATTCAGTGACATGTGGGAATTATGACTGATGAGTAACATTACTACAAAAAACATTAGTAAGGATTCTTTATGGTGTGGTATGGGAGGAGGTCAATGGGGGTGGGGGTGGAGTGGCACCATGGGTTACCACACTGAGTGATGCCAACCCTAGTGACACAACTGGTGCTATAACTGAAAGGGTCCCAGAACTATTCACGATTTATTAGAAAGCAGAAATGACAACATTTTATTGTGTGGTAGTGAAAGGAGTCTGAATCCAGGTTGTCCCAGGCCCCTCTAGGATCATCCATGTAAACACTTATACAACATAGCATATTCTAAATATACAGCCTGATTCCTTGAATCCCTGCATGCAGAGTGTTGTCCTGGTGTTCAAAGAAAGTTTCTTATGGGAGTGTGTTGCCCAGAGATCTTCTTCTGAATATCTCTGCCTGCCGTTTGGGTAGACTGGAAGAATGATTAAGTAATATAGTTAATCTTAACTTCTGTGATTTTATTTACATTTCTCACAAAAGTAGGGATCAAACATTAAAACAGACCAAAATTCACCCATCCACACCCCTATCCACTTGATATTCTCCATTCTCATGCACTTGGTGGGCTCAGTGAATAAGTACTGTATATTTACCATTAGTCATATTTTAGCTTCTGAGCACCCTGAAAAAACAGCTCCAAATGACTCCCCCCCATTCACACCTCTAGCCTTTAATTAATCATGATTTCTTTTTAGTACCCTAATAATAACCTCCTCCTGTAGAGTGGTTGTTTCTCTCCCCCCAAATCCCCCTTCTTCACAAGAAAATATGCTTTAGCTAGTTAAAATGAAGTTAACAATTTAAGGGTGTTATCTCTTCAATTTTGTTCAAGCTTTTAAGAAGAAATACACCCTATGGAAGATAGGAGGGTTTCTACCCCCTCCCCATTTGTTTTTAGTTCTCGCTCAGGGTGACCTATAAAGCATAGGCAGTGATAGCATTTCAGGCGATAGCTGTGCATTTTAAAGTGATCACATCTTAGGCAGAAAGATAAAGATTGCTGACAATGTTGGAAGCTTGAGCTTTTTCACTTTGCCCTTTTATCTTTCCCAAATTATTCATGCAGGAACTGTAGCAAAAGCAAATCTGTCTTTTTTGCATCCTCCCCCCCCCCACCCTGAATGCAAGGAAGAAATGTTTCTTGGCAAAGCAATGTTATGGTTGATGTTTAAAAATCTATGTCAAGTCTCTTTCTCTTTTCATTTTTCCACTGCTGCTAAAATTGTCAGAATTTTATGAATCAGTGTTCATATTTCTCTCTCTCTAAGATGCCCAAAATGGCACGTTTTTACATTGGTATTCTATCACCAGCCATTTTGTGCATATAAATTAAGGAGCTATGTCAAATGATGTCATGACAAAGAAAGGAGAAAGAGGATGACATTACAGAGGAGGGAAAAGATGGGAGAGAAACTGGCAGTAATGGGCTGGGAGGTATTGTAGAGATGCATGTGTCTGCATAATCAGCATGTTTGGTTCAAGGGCTTAGAAATAATTATCTTTGCTGGTGATGATTTTCTTGAAACAAAACACTCAGTGATAGCTACTCAAATATTCCTTACGGAAAGGAAAAGTGAGGAATCATAATTATATTATATAGAGTGCATTTCTATTAGGGTCTAATATGAAGTGGAGAACCTTTGGCCATCCAGATGTTTTGGCCTAAAATTCCCATCAGCATCACAGCCTGGCCAATAACAAAGGATTGTGGAATCCATAAGCCAAAATACCTGGATGACCAATAGTTTCCATCTTTGGTGTAACAGAACTACTTAACCCTGAGGGTATCTGGATCATCATTACCAACGCAGACAGAAATGTAGCATTCTTTCCCTTGGTTTGTCTTGCTTTTTAAAAAAATAAATGTTATATTAGGAAGAAACATTGCAATAGGAAGAGAAAACTGACTAGAGAAAGTGTGTGTGTTTGACGCTTTCCTTGTTAAAGATTTTCTGATTTAGATCTATGTACATTTTCTTTAAGAAGCTGGATAGATATGCAGGGAGGGAAAGCACAGTAACCTTGCCCCTCTACTGTCATTTACATTCCACTCTGCATGCTGTGGATGACTTTCTCAAGTGGAGAGCCTTCAATGACCATGGAGGTTCTCAGTGCCATTTGGAACCAGGGACAACAAGGGTTTCAGATTATGTGGAGGGAACCATCATGGATACAAATGCTAAGAAAACAGACATACACCCTGGATTTAAAAAAAAAACCCAACAACTGTAAGGTTACGGCATAGAGGTATTGCCTCAACTAGTTATTCCCATGCATCACAGGCATCTTCCACCAGGCAATGGGGAACAACCAACAGAGGAAAGACTGGGTACCCCATAACTCCAGATTTTCCTTCATTTCTTATTGCATTCTCTTGATGCTGGTCCCCTCTCCTGAGGAAGATGTACAACATATTGTTGCCTCTTTCTGATTTATGTTACCTGCCGTGGCAATCCACATCTCATGAACTATATGTGCTCTACTTCGTGGGTTTTTCCAAATGCAGAATCATGCCTCTCTTTAATAAAGTTAACAGGCTTATGTTTGATCAGGTTTTTAAAAAGTTTTTGGTCCATGCTAGTCAAAGTGGTAGTGCAACAAATAGTCTTAGTCCATGAGACATTAGCCACTGTCCCCTGGTGAGTTCTCAGGAAAGAAAGAACCAATTGTAGCCAATGGGCACAAATATGTTATTTGTCCCTAGAACATTGAAGAAGGCATAATCTCCCACATCAGATAGCCTGAGATGTACTGTTTTAGGTATATGTCCAATTTTTTTAGCCTCTATCTCCAGTTCAGACACTTCAATGCTATTGGGTGCCATCCCTGGATCTATTACAACTCCTAATCCAGATGACTCTGTTCCTGGGCCCTTTCCAGATTTCTGGTTGTTATTTGCCATCAAGTCAACTTTGTCTTATGGTAACCCTATGAATGAGAGACCTCCAAGTCACCCTGTTATCAATGACCCTGCTCAGATTTTGCCATAGTCTCCTTGATTGAGTCCATCCACCCGCAGTGTGGTCTTTCTCTTTTCTTACTGCCTTGTATCTTATCAAGCATTATTATCTTTTCTAATGAGTCATGTCTTCTCATGATATGTGCAAAGTATGACAATCTCAGTTTTGTCATCTTGGTTTCTAGGGAGGATTCAGGCTTAGATTGTTCTAATACCCATTCATAGATACTTTTATGTAGTCTGGGATCCATAGCACAGTTCAAACAGGCTGGTTCTCCTCCTGCCAGATATCAGATCCCTTCATTTAGAGAAACAGATCCCTTCATTTAGAGAAATGCAACCATTATGGAATGGCCTGCTGGATGAGATCCATCACATTACTATCCTAAACAGCTTTAAAAAGGTTGTTAAGATGGATCTCTTCCAGCAGGCCTTTCCTGACTAGATTTCCTGGTCCCAGAGTTAGTCCATCCTCTCCTCTCTTATTTGCTGCCGTAGCCACTGCTATTGGTTGATTATTTGAGATTGGTTGTTATCGTTGATACTGTCTCATCTGCGAGACTTATTTTAAATATGTCTTAATTTTATGAATTGGTTTAATACTTATTAAAGGGATGAGTGGGTTCTGGGATTTTTGGATTATTAATTTTACTGTAGGGTATTGTATGCTTGTCAGTTTTAATGTTGTAAGCCACCCCGGTTGTTTTGCAGAGGGGCGGGATATTATTATTATTATTATTATTATTATTATTATTATTATCTGACATGACTGAATCTATGCTCACCTTTTGTCTCTACCTGAGTTTCCCTTCACTCATCACTCCACAATGGACTTTCCAGTTTTAGGTATCTTTGGGTTGGGACAAGGATACATCTAAATTTGTGCCAAGGAATCCATAACTTGTGGAACCTGCTGACTATATATGTTCTTCAAAGCTAAAACTTTGGTTACAGAATCTAGCTATTTCACAATAACAGAAATTGGCCATTTTTGCAACCTTTCTCAGTTCTTCCCTTCTAGATACAACCAGGGTGCTGGTTGTCTCACAAACTGTCTCCCAGCTGAAATAGTTCAGCTAGTTAATTTAAAATTTTTAGAAGTTATATAGGTGCCTACGTATAGTTGTGCAAAATCAGCTCTTATTCATACAAAAAATGAAATTAAATGAAAAATGCTGATCATACAATTCTGGGGTGAAAACATCTATATGTCTATCCAACATGTGAAGATTATGTTGGTCCAGTAAAGGATTAATAAGGAAAATAAAATGTGACAAAAGAAGCAGTACATCTACAGGCATACTGCCTGGGGTATCTTATGTGAAAGAACACATTAGCTAACCAAGAATAGCACTTTCAAATTTGCTTTATATGACGAATGAAGAATTCAGAAGCTTGTTTCTAATTTGGCTAGGAGAAGGATCCTTTCATATGCAAAGCTAGGACCCTCTGCTATATATAACCGTATGGCCTTGGATGCAGACATCTAAAAACAAATTCGGTACAATAATTCTGCTGGCAGGAGGCATTACAGCTGAAGAAATACCACAAAAGAGAAATCAATAATGGTTTATTTATTCAGGAGTGACTATGGAGGAATAATAATAATAAAAATCCTATTGCTGTGGGAGCTTTATTTATTTACTTTATATAGAGTTTGTAAGGGACAAACAATACAAAAATAAAATAGCAGCCTCCCCACATCAAAACTAGTTGCAGATCCATTCAGCCATTTGAAAAGACATGGAACAGAATTTCATAAAGTTGCTTTGGAAAATGTCTTCAGTGTCCATTGAGCAAAGGATTCATAAACATGTCAAATATGTAAATAATCCAATCAAAGAAGTTCCCAAAGCGTGGAGAACTGTCTCTGTCCTGGAGAGTTGCAGCCAAAATATGTTTCATTTATTAAAAAGTTCTTTATATTATAGCAGTTTGGTGGGCATTACATGTAGTTCCAGATATCCTTTATGATCCAGGGTGTGCAGGGGGGGACAAACTGAGAGCACTATCCTCCCAATAAGAATTCTGTCCTGTCAATTAAATTTTTCTTGAGTCCCAAAGTTTCTATCACTGCCAAGAGTGAGACCCTGAACATTATTGACACCTAGAACTATTTTGTTTGCTGTGTTCAAATTCCTTCAGCCACACTGCCTGTCCCTTTTCTTCAGATGCCTTAATTAAATCTAAATGATTGAAGTTTTAAGTTACTGTGAGGCTATACATTTAACGACTGAAAGAAAATTTCATGGAGGAGACAGAATTCTTATTTTGGAGAAGATTGCCCTCATTTTGCCCCCTTTTATTATAGCTACACTCTTGTCTTAATCATTTCAAGAGTAGACCCCACTAGAACAGGGTGATCAACACCCAACTTGCAGGACAGCCGCCTTGATCAGTTCTCTGGAAAGGCGGGGTATAAATAAAACTTTTATTATTATTATTATATACCGTAAGTTACCCACCAACAACACTTCCACATTGGGCAAAAGTTTCAATATATTGGTCCTGATCAAGTCCTGCTCCCAAATAGTGCTCAGCTCTTCAGTGTCACCTGCATTAGATATAAAAATAATTGTAGGTGACGTTTGACAGCATTTTTATCACATGTTCTCTCAGATCCTGAGATGACCTCATTACAGTTTCTTGTAGACACATAATAATAGGGGATGCACAGTAAGATCCTAAGGAAATCCCATTATTGTAAATGTCATGAGCCTGAAAAATATTCACTTCTTGCATCTACATAGAAGGTATTAAAATTCAGTAATAGTATTGTACAGATGAATAGTATATAATAGTTTTCCTACGCAAGGAAAAGATGCAAGGCTTCTCTGAATGAACCTTCCAAATGCTTGTAGGGAAAGTTGTATGAGCTAGTATCATTGACAAAGTCATATTTCTTTCTAACACTATTCCCCTATTTTGCTATGTTTACAGTGCAGAGGAATTCAGCAATATTGAAGAATCTAAGAGAGATGGTAGGAAAATGGAAGCTCCTCTTTATGCTGCATCATTGTATTTTCTCATCCTCCTAATTTCTTAAATTTGTTTCTCCCCAAAACAATCAGCATTCAGTAGCTGGATGCATGCAATCCCTAATGGGCTCTTCTGGGGAAGAGACCTTACAAATTTTTAAAATACTTTTGAAAGCCTTGGGGTTCTCTAATATTTGCTAGTACTATCCTCTTCTGTGTAAGTCTTGTTGCTTTTTCTCCATACACATAAGGGCCTGAGTACACAAGTACTCAAATATTTAATAAGCAGTTTTAATTTTTGCCTATGAAATCCCACTTTCTATGTCTGGAAATCAATGTTGGTATCATTATAGTTACATTACTGTGATGGATCCAACTTTTTGGTGTAGAAAGATATGAAAACTCATTGTGTCACCACAATGAATTGATACTTGTGTTTCTGACAGGTAACTATCTAAAAAGACCCTTGTAGTTGACACACAGCAGCAGTACTATCCATAGCAGCTAGTATTACATAGCCAAGAACTGATCTTTCTTCCAATATAGTAAAGTCTGTGCTTAACTGAAAGATTTCTCCCCTATCTTACAGCAGAAGTCTTTGAAGCCCTTACAGAGATATGAATACCCAGAAGCTGGGAGAAACTCAGATTCCCTGCTGTAGCTATTTCTAGAAGGTAAAGGAAGCAGCTGAATTCTACTCAAAGTCTGAATTGTTCTGGGGATTTCCCCCATTCTTTAAACTTTTATTTTGACCTTGATAAGCTATTCCTACTTCTAGGGCTACTCTGTTTTTCTGGAAGTCATCCACTGGATCATATAATGAAGACTTAAACCTAAAGGACCACATCTTCCCTCATGCTCACTGCAGAAAGTATCAATACTTTGGGATGGGTGAAGGGATTAATGTGATGTTCAAAGCATCTTTGCACTTGATGTGCAATGTTTTTAAAATGCAAAGAACATCACCTGGTGTATATCAGCAAGGAGGAGAAATTGCTCCCTTTTCTTCACCAAGAACATTTGGGGAGGGAAACCTCCTCTGAACTCAGGAAAAAAAGAAAGAAAGAATTCAGCTCCTGTTCCCTGTTAATCATCAGCCCCCTCCTTCCAAGTGATGCTTTGTACAGTATTTTTAAACCAGTTAATTTACCTATGAGCTATCTCCATTGCTGGAGGTTACTTAACCTTCTCCTCTGACAACTGATGGTGAATGACAACAGATTGTTTTAAAGCATTCACATTTCCAGATAGTAAGTTCAGATTGTACTGCTCAAACTTACCTCCTTTTCCATGATATTATATCTTCCAGTTATTTATTTAAATATTGACAGCAAGTAGACACACAGATGAAACACACTAAACCTCCTTGCTTTCACTATACCCCTCTCTCTCTAAAATACATACATAATTGTAGACATATACACTTTATAGTAGCAACAGAAAACACTATTACCTATCAAAACACCCCCCCTTTATAAATATATCCTCCTCTAAAAAAAAAATTGATTGACTTGCATTTGCCTTTTCTCCATTTATTTCATGTATTAACTTCTTGCATTCAGTTCAATCCTAATTTTAACTCATTATAACCAAAACAGGAAAAAATACAAAACTTGCACTATACCTTATTGTATATAAGTGACTGAAGCATTTTCCAAGCTAAAGAAAGGGTACGTCTTATCTTTTAGGTTTGATGACAGAAAGATGCACACCAAAAGGACAGGTTTATCATTGGGGGAGCAAATAAAAAGAGACTACTGCTAATGAGAGTTTCTTCAGAAGAGGGATTATAAAAGGCTGATTTGAATTATGAAAAACAGTATCAACCTTCAAAGGCTCTGTCATTTGTAATGTTGTCAGCATATTTTGACAAACCTTCCTCTGGGAATTAAGTACAACTTCTTTCCTAAGGCACAAGAAATCTATTTTCTGCTGTAACAACCCCCAAAAGTAGAAGCGCAAAGAGAGTTTGTACACTGTATGACGACCACCAGTGCTGAGACGCAATAAATCTGGAATTATGAAAATGTGAGCTCAGTGAATATGGGAAAAGTTTGCCATGTGTATTAGCAGCTGTGTAGGTTAAACTAGGAGAGCCAATGTGGTATAGTAATTTGAGCATTGGACTAGGACTCTGGAGAGTAGGGTTTGAATCCCCACTCAGCCATGAAAACCCACTGGGTGACCTTGGGCAAGTCACACTCTCTCAGCCTCAGAGGATGGAAATGGCAAACCCTCTCTGAAGACACTTGCCAAGAAAACCCCATGATAGGGTTGCCTTAAGGTCGCCATAAGTTGGAAATGACTTGAAGGCACACAACATACACAGGTTAAAATAGTTTGCCATAACTGTAGTAGGCCCATTAATTGAAATCCTGTTGGGGCATTGCTCTAGTGTAAAAATACATTTTCAGAGGCTGTGTTAGCACAGTCTCAACTGCAGAAATAATTCTACAAGCTGACACAGATTCTTGCTCTTGATTTGGTGAGCATAGAGCTTGTCAGTTTGTTGCACAATGGGCATGTAAGTGCAAGCACCAGTGTAACTATGCATATTTTCACACCAGCCTCATGTCTCATGGCAATCACATTTTGAGAGGAAATAGGAGCATACCACTTTGAAAATGTTTGTTATTATACCTCATTTTTGTTCTACTGTTTGTCCTGTTTGGAACTCCCCACCGACCCCACCCACCCCATGGCAAACTTCTTTACTTCAATTCCAGCATTACAGCCATGAGGTTCCATGAGTGGCCTGATTCTCCTTTTGCTCCCACTCACTATTCCAAAGCAGGCTAACTCTCTGCCTGTTGAATTCAAAGATATAGCTGTGTTAGTCTGTAGAATCAGTATGTAGGGGCAGAGATTATCTGAGGAAGTAGACTTTAGTCTACAAAAGCTCATGCTGCCAACTTCTTTCAGTTAGTCTCAAAGGTGCTACAAGATCTCTCTCTGCCTGTTGGTTTCCTTATTTTTGTTTTGTTTTGTTTTGTTTGAATAATTATGGCAAAAATGATTTATTTTTTAAAAAAAATATTTTATCATTTTTTCATGGATACACAAACCCAGCAAAGTTTAAAAAACAAAAACAAAACACACTCACACACACAGCACAGAGTCAACCTGCATTGGAATAGCAACTGGGAGCAGGAGAGAGGAGGAGAATCAGATCCCTCTTGCCAGATGCCTGCTGTAATGCCAGAACTGAAATTAAGGGGCTTTTTGCATAATAGTGACATATAGAGAGCTCAATGAAAAGATGCACAACAGTAACTGAGTTTCAGTAAGACAGACATGACATCATCTGATAAGTACTAAGCAAAGAAGCTTTTAAATTCTGCTTTTATGTGTGGTGCTGTCTGGTATTGCTGTATATTTAGGCTACACTGAAAGAATATAGCAGTTGTGACAAAATTGCAACCCTACTGAGGCTCCCTGACACATTTTGACACACCCTGAAAGCCTCCTATGATCCTTTTTAAAAATTGTGACTTGAGGGCCATTTTTGCCCCAAGATTGCCCCAGACATGCCAAAACCAAACACAGGAGTTTGTCTGCCTTTGCCCCCACCCCACCCCCATCATCAAGGTTCACCAAAACTTTGAAAATGGTCTAGAATCGAATTAGAAATAATGCAACAACATTTCCAGGGCACTGACATGGTGTTGTGAGACAGAGAGAAGCAAACATTGCCTCCCCTTGTCTTCTTCTGATGGACTTTGGCCAATGGACCCATTTTTTCCACTCCAAATACAGCTGCTAATGCTCCCAATATCCCTCAACGAGAATCAGTAAGTGACATAAAAAAGGAAATATCTTGTTTGTTTTACAAAGCATATTCTCATTAGTTGTTCAGCATAAAATGTATTTATTTGACAGTGAATGCCATTAATTTCATTCTGGAATATTTTCACCTATGTGGATTACAGCCATGAAATAGATTCTTGGGTAGGTGTCCCCATGAGTTTAATGGTGTGACTTCTATGTAATTTTGCAGTGCTGCCTAACTGATGTATTGCATCACAAGCCTATGCTTTTGGCATTTTAATTAGAAAGCAATGTGGGGAGCAAATGTTCTCTCACTGCAATGTATGATACAGCCACTCTAGAGTTCCACTGATCCAGGGAAGATTACATTAGCTTTGATCCAATTGTTGAGTAGACTCATTGAATCG
>CM034706.1:66994120-67009776 GCA_020142125.1 Phrynosoma platyrhinos | reverse complement strand
CGCAACCTGGAGCCCCTCCCGACGTGTCGGGGTGGCTTCCTTCTCAGAATTCCATAGCATGGAGCTGTGGCAGTTAAAACAGGGTCAAACTGGATTATTTCTGCAGTGAGGATGCAGCCAGTGTAACCAGATCCTGTCCAATGTGGAAGCTGAGCAGCTTAATGGGGTGTCACTAAAGAGCTGTGGGGGATGCAGGCCACACCAGGTGACACCCTAACGGTGGGTGACATTACTGCTCCCCAAACATCTGCCTTTGGGCAGAAACAATGGTTGGTACTAAATGTAAAATGCTTAATGACATCATCAGGAGCTATCCCTAGATCTCAAGTTTTGATCCAGAACCCTCAGGGTCTGAAATGATCCTCAACTAGCAGCCTTAGACTTGCACAAGCGCTGATTTGTCGAGTTACCATTAAGTCAATGGATCTCCTTTATTTGAGATTAACAAATCAGATTTGAGCTACAGAGCAGGGATGGGTATTTGGTATATTTTCATTTTGTAGCATTTAGTTTTTCTGCCACATAATTTACCCAACTTACTTAAAGCTTATATCAAATTACAGATATTATTTTATGATTTCATATTCTTTTTTAAAAAAAGAAACAAGAAAAACTGATTTGATATGCAAGGCAATAGAAAAAGTCAAACCTGACAGTTGCCTATCTTCTGCAAGTAATACACCATATTCAATTTAATTAAACTGAAGGGCATTTCCTTTGAGCTGTATAGATCTGTAATTAATCTACATCTCTGAAATTTCCACGATCCAATCAGCACACTAACTTGTTCTACTTATCTTTATAAATAGCATTTGTCTTTGTATTTGTCATTCAGACATAATTTGCCAAGCAGAGTGATTACAAAGTAAGCAACAAGCAGTGACAATTTCTTTCCAAAGTAAAATAATCTCTTGGATTTATCAAAGTTATCCTGTATCCAATATATCTTTTTAAAAAAGCATTCCTGCTCAAGCGTTTCAGCTCTTGCTGAGGTGTGTGTGTGTGTGATACTACAATAGTTCATGTCAGACAGGATTAAAGGGAACCCAGCCATTTATAGCTATCTGGATTTTATTTTCTAAGGCCACAATTTCATTATTTAAAATAGTGTGCCAAGGCTGAGCATGAAGCAAGAAGATATATAATTAGCAACCCTAAATAATAAGGCAGTGTAAGAACTGTCCAGCTTCCCAGGTGCTGTTGGACTGTGATCCCCAGCATTCTCCACCTTTTCTTCAGATTCTTCATTTATTTCTTTTTTTCTGCTGCCTACTAGGGTTTATGCTAAGCCCCCCGCCCCAGGGATTGGGAGAGAGAGAGAACAAGAAACCAGAAAGCTGGAACTAAGAATATGCTTCTTTTTGATCCCCCAGTACCATATGTTATTTTGCATAACCATGTAGTGTATTGTAGAAAGTGATAGGGACAGCTTCACTGGCACATTGACTGAAGATACATTGGCATTGTCCCTGAGGCCTGATGGCACTGTGAACTGAACCAGAATGATCATATTTATGTAATGGTGAAAATCTGGTGATGAAAAGCAGGACTTTCAAGGTGGCAATGAACCCTGAAGACAAGATACAAAAGGAATGCTGCGTATATTTGACAATGCCTGCAGCAACACAGCTGGATCTAAAGAAACTAGATAGATCTCATGTACTTAATCCTCCCTGGTCACAGATGGAGAGGTAAGGTACTTGGCCCCAATAATATACTGTTAATATAAGGTTATGAAGACTGAAAGGTAACAGTAGTCATTTTTAAAAAAAACAACAACACCCACCTGTCTTTTTCTTATCTATATGTATTAACAAGTACCGTAAGCTTGTTCCAGATTAAAGTTCCTGCTACCATCTACATAGATACTTATTTCCTACTGCACATTTTATTTTCCAGTTGCACAAAAATGCCCCAGGTGCATATTAGAATAATGCCTGTTGCCTATCTCTGAGCTTATTCACACATGTTCCAGCCTGCAATTGACACTGTTTCCACATTAATTAGCTGTGATCCAGCATTCCAGCTAACTCTGGTTCCAGTTCTACTCAGTGGTGGATTTCAGCTCCATGTATGCTGTATATCAGAACTTGGCAATGTTACTTTGTGTGAACTACAACTCCTAGATTCCACCAGCCAGCATAGTATCCCCACTTGGGGCTCCATTCAGAGGGTCCTTTGCTCAGAGATCAACTAAGTGACACAGAGGTTCATCCAAAACCCAATGTTATTGTATGTGACTATACATGCAACTATGTTTATTGACAAATAATTGCAACTCAGTGCAATGAAAAGCATGCATGTATAGTCTTAACCAACTCTTCTAGAATTTTCCAAAATTGTTTTAGCCAATCAACTCCTTAAGATTAATTGTCTGCCTTGTAATTCAATTTTAGCATCATTATAAGTTTCTTCATCACCATTTTTATTAGCGCACAAACAGCTAACCACAAAGGCTTCACAGAGGAAAGTTTTCCATTTAAGGGAGAATCCCAGCACAGAGGGACCACAGCTATATAGTTCAGAGCTTCAAGAACAAATTTAGTGGCAAGTGTTCCTCCAGCTGGCTGCCTAGGATGTCAAGATTGGGGTCCAGACACTATTCTCCAGGTCTTCTTAAGCTGTCTATTGCGAGGACCATCAATCTTTCCCAATATGCCAGGGACAGGTACCTTATTTGTGTCCATTGGCTACAATTGTTTTTTTCTTTACAGGAAGGCTTCCAGAGATCATCATCTGATGGCTCAGGGATCAGCACCAGTCCACACACCACTTTGTTTAGCACTGGTCTACTCAACTATCCAGTGAACAGTTAGAACAAAGAGTAGAAACAGCTGTTATTTTCTTATAAAGCTAACAATATTGTATTGTATTAACATTCATGTGGAACATATATTATGAATATATGATCTTCCCAATGTATTTTGCACCCCATTTTCACTAAACCTTCCTGAAAGTTCTCAATCATGTTTTATTATATAATTCTAAAAGCATACATGTGTCCTTTTTAACTAATGGGAGATGGTGCTGAAGTTGTTCCTCACCGAGACTGCCATGTGATCTATGCTAACCATTTCCACACAAGGGAATGAAGTACCATATACAGTGCCTTTCTGACTTCCTTAATTTGGTGTACCTTAGTAGATACATTGTAGGTGGCTTCCACCTGGAAGGAAAGAATAAAGGCTGATATATATATACAGTATTCAGGCCACTAACTATTCTTCCATTGCACTTCTGTAATGAAGCAGCAATAGGATGAAGAACAGAACAACCAAAATGTTCAACAAGGCCTAATATAGCCCATAACTGAAGATATATTCTAAAAGCAAAAATAAAGCTGAGATTTCTGTGCAATAATGAAAATATTCTTTTCCAGAGAGTTTTTTACACCAATTCATCTTAATATTGGAGGATATTCTATGATTGCAGAATATATAATTTACCAAAGCAAAGTTGGAGAGTACAAATGAGGCAATTAGACCACAACCCCCCCCCACAAACCCACACATATACTTTTGAACAACTGTTCTCAGTTGCCCTAAGAATTTGTGATAGTCTTTCAAGGTTAAAGATTGGCATCATTTCTAGGGAAGTAGGAAGCTCTAAAGTACAGCAACAGCAAAATTAAAATGTAGTGCCCTGAATGGGGGAAATGTATTTTTACTTTTCATTTGACCATCTTGCTCCTCTCATAGCTGAAAACTGTATGCAGCTTGTTGTCTGGATGAAATATGACTCACTGAAGATAAAAATAACATCAATGGAAGGCACACTGTCATTCTTTTCTGTAATTTTCTGAGAAAAAGGGTTTGTCAGATCTCTGATCAATGGATAGAGAGCAAACCAGTAAGAAAGAAAAGAACTTTCCTTTATTAGACTAGCTGGAAATACATTTAAACAAATAAATATTTTCATTCTGCTATGTGAACTTTAGAAGTTAAACCTTGACTCAAAAGGATAGCTTTAAAATAAAATAATTTAACATTGAGTATTACAGGACTGAGGCCCAGCCAGCAGTCTTCAGCAGGTTCTCCAGCTGCCTTGGATTAGCTCCTATGCTAGAGAATATAAGTGGGGTAGGTCCACTGCCATTGCAGTCACGAGTAAAGGGGGGGGGGTTACCTCTTTGAGGAAGCCACTTTGGGGGGGGGGATGTGAGGCTGAGGGCCTATTCTGCTGCTTGTTTGACAGTAATCCTCACCTGCTGATAGGCACTGCTTTGTCAGGGTAAACAACTGACCAGTCATGTAGAGAGGGGAGATATATGGCTAGCAAAGGGAGGAAGATAATACTACTCAGAGAGTAGCCATTCAACTTTTACAGTGTATTGGGAGATACAGAAATGGGAGACAGTTACACTATCCTATGAGCAGAATTTATGGTAGGGTGTTAGTCACCCCAAACTGTCTCCCATCCTAAATAATCTGGCTAGCTAAAGCAGCAATCCTCCCTTGGTCAAAATGATGTTGCTTAATGCCAGGGCGGTGAATAGTAAGACAGCTACCATTCAGGACTTGAGCCTATGCTGACCTGGCATGTAGTACAGAGGCCTGGTTGGATAAGGCTGGAGTGTGTGTATTAATCTTTCTCAGCTTTACCCACCAGGATTCTCTGTGCAGCAGCAGGTGAGACCTGGTGGAGTTGGGGTTGGGGCTGCAGTGGTCTATCAGGATAATATCCCCCTGACCCTATCCCTCAGTCTGCAGGATGTGAGTGTGTTTATTTAAAGGTGGGTAGATGAGATAGATTAGGGATTCTTTTGGTGTACCTCAACCCCGCTGCTCAACAGTCTCCCTTCCTGAGCTAGCCAAGATGGCTTCTTGTGTGGTGTTGGAGTCATATAAGCTTATACTGTTGGGAGATGTCAATGTCCCTGCTGAGGCTATCCTGTCAGGAGTGGCTCAGGACTTCATGTCTACTATGACAACTATGGGTCTGCCCATATAGTATCTGGTCCCATTCATGCTGCTAGGCACACTCTAGACCTTGTTTTCTGTACAGGAGGGGATCATGGTGATCTGGGAATGTAGGAGCTTTCTACTATTCCATTGTTATGCACGGGTCACTTCTTTGTCAGGTTTAGACTTGCTGGGACTCAGAACTGCTGCAGAGGTGGGGGGTCCATTAAGATGCTCTGCGCCAGAAGGCTTATGGATCTGGATGGATTCCTGATGGCTCTCAAGGAGTTTCTTGCTGCCTTGGCTGGAGATTCTGTTGAAGCCATGGTTGATCTCTGGAATGGGGAAATGACCAGGGTAGTTGATATGTTCATTCCTATGTGTCCTGTCTCATGGAGTGGAGCTAAATCAGCTCCCTGGTCATTTGTTAAAGGCTGTATGAGAGAAATGTAATGATTTTGGACTGGCCAGTGTTGTTCACATCCCAGCCAAGGCTTTATAGTTAGTTCATCATACATGTGCATGATGATGACTTGCCTATAAGACTAGTCAAGTTCTGAGATTTTTGGGTGAAGAATTCTCTAAGTCCCACCACCTTCACAGGAACTGTTGGTGAAGACATGAGTGTGCCTCCTAGGTGGCTTCTCACAGGCAATGGAATGCCCTTTCACAGGCAAAGGTTTTTTTATTTAGATAGGCTTTGGGCCACTAATTGCCTGTTGCAATCTTAAAGCAATAAAAATACATCTAACCCACACATCCCACAGTTCTTATGATATCTTCTACTTCTATGAGTTAAGATTAATGTGCATCAATAATTAGTTTAGAGGAATTGCTCTCTCTCTCTCTTTCTCTGTATCCATCATGATTTAGAGAAAAATTTGGACTAGCTATTCTTAGATTGCTTGAAGGAGCTTGTGATTATGTGGCCCAGTCATAATTGGAAATATTGTATCACTAGGACCACTTAATAGATGTTCTTCATAGACATGTGGACATAGACATCATTACCCCACTATCTGGATCAGAACTTCTTGACTAGCTAGGATAACCCTGCATGGAGAACTCTAACATCAGACTACGTGATCCAGCTTGCAATTTTTGTTTCAGCTCTTTGGTGCAGAATAGATGCCACTGGGAAAGTGGAGCCTCATAATGGTTGCAGAGGTAACACTCAGTAACATTGAGTTCACCCACTGTTGTTTTTTTTTACAATGTAGCCATTTTGGCCAGTGTATGGCCTAAAAGGCATCTCTACATGCAATGTTGCCATACTTTGGATTATACTTTTTTATTCTGTATTCAGAAGACTTTTTCATACTCACCTTCCTCCTCTTTCTCTTGCTGCTGCATCCAGGGCTGTTCCTGGATTGACTTTTCTCATGTACAGACTTTCTCTTGCTCAGCTTTAGCTTTCATCATCCACCATTCTTCATTCATATGTGTCTTTTCTTTTTAACTGTAAGTTGCTGGGGTTTTTTTCCTGGAGTTGTGAAGTATCTACTTGCTGTACTAATAACAAGAGTGCCACTGGTCTCTGTGTTCACAGCAGATTGTGTACTTTTTTTTCTCCACAGGAGGTTGCTAAAGTAATTCTGAAGTGCTGAAAATTTGCACCCCACTCCCACACAAAGGGTTGGGATGGGATACATAGTTTGCCCACGTCCACAAGGAAACAAGACTTAAAAGATGCCTTGGCAGTTACTCCTAGGCTGAAAGATTTGGGGTTTGTGGCCAGAGCCAACTTATGGTCTGCTGCCCCCAGCTTCTTCACTTAAATTTTGCAATTGAGGAGAATAGACAGCAGTTATTAGGCTGGGCTAAGTGTTCTATTTTTCATCTTTCCCAACTTTAAGGAAAGAAGAAGGAAATCGGATATTGGCTTACTTACCCCTCCCTTTAGCTGTCTCTAATATTTTTCTGGTTTATCAGTGAGGGAGGGTCCCCCCCCCCAGCATTGTTTAGGGCCAGGAGAATGTGGCCTGGCTATTCCATGACACCACCTTACCTGCCTCTGCCAGCCTGTGTCTTAACCCAACAAGGGCCCCTAGCCAAGCAGGGCTACAACAGAGTAGCACACTCTGCCATTACCTACAATGAGTTGTCCCTTCTCTAAGGGATCACCTTCTCCAGTCTACCATAGATAAGATACTAAGGGCTGAATATCTTTTCCCTACTCTGCCAGGAGATGGAAAAGAAAGATACGGAAGAACTTGATGGTAAAGTTAAGGAAGCTTTAAAATGGTGAAAGGTTGAATGCAATTTTGCTAACTGGTTCAATGTTGTTGTTGTTTTGTTTTTTTTAATGTATGCAGGTGCTAAGGCACAGCCCATGCACACACTGGCCTTGATTCAATACATGGATATTATACACCAGGCTTATGTTGACTACTCTGGGCCTGCTTGGCTACTATATGATGAGGCCTTCCATATGCATTCAGCTATTTACCCTACTTTACATTGGGATCTGCTGCACTCTCAACTCTGGATGCAAATAATAACACTAGCGTGCCCCATGCAAGGCGATCGTACACATAGTGGACATTTGGTCCACAAATCTGGTAGTGCTTCATCTCCCAGGACACAGGATAATTCTGCTAAGTCCCAAAAGCTTCTGTGTTGGGAATTTAGCTTTCAGGGATTATGCAACTGTAAGGTCTGCAAGTATAAACATGACTGTTTGGTCTGTAAAGGGTTGCACTTCTTCTGGAATTGTACCAGAGAGAGGGGCCAATCAGGTGCTAATAAGAAAGCTAATACAATAAAAAAGAGGGAGGTGCTCCTCCATCTTCAAAAGGGTCCCAGCCCAATTTAGGGCCTCGGCAGACAACTAATTGAGTCGTCTTCCGGGCCCGGAAGAGGAGGGGCAGCCGCACGTTCGGCGCCCCTTCCTCTCCCTGAGGTCGCCCTCGGAGTCGCCGGCCCTCCGCATGGCCGGCGCTCCGAGGATGACCTCACGCCGCGGCGACCACATGTGCCGTGGCGGAAAAGACAGCGAAAGTGCGCCCGCCGCTTTTAGTGCGCACTTTCGCTGTCTTGAGGAAGGAGCGCTGATTTAGCGCTCCTTCCAGGGACGCCGCCAGTGCGCCGAGGTGCAGAGGCTGCGGCCCCGCGGCGCGCCGGCCCAGGGCGTCCTGGACGCCCTCGTCTGCTTCCCCCCTAAGATACGGGTACTAAGGTATCTTTTGTCCTCATACCCTAACCATGAAGTTGGCCAATATTTGTTACAAGGTTTTCGTAACATCTCATTTCAGGGAGTGTGTCACCCATTCTTATCTAATAATCTTAAGTCTATTATAGATATGGAACATGTTGTTAGGGCAAAGATCTCGAAAGAGGTTTTTGAGGGTCACGTCATTGGTCCATTTCTAGTTCCTCCAGTTAGCAATTTGAGGGTTTCCCCTTTACGCATAGTACCCAAGAAAGCCCCAGGAGAATACTGCATCATCCATCACTTGTCCTACACCCACAGGTGATTGGTCAATGATGTCATCCCTCATAAGTTAAGTTCTGTTAGGTATATGTCATTCGCTGATGCAGTTAGGTTAGTTTGCAGCTATGGTTTGGGGGCTGAACTTGCCAAGTGTGACATCAAGTCTGCATTCCTTCTTTTACCAGTCCACCCATCAGATTTTAAGTTGTTCGGTTTTTGGTTCAATGGCCAGTGTTTTTTTTTATGGACTCCCTATAGGTTGCTCGGTTTTATGTGTAGCTTTTGAAACATTTAGCACTTTTTTAGAGCCCTTAAGGAAAGAACTGGTTTTCATGGTGTGGTGCACTCTCTTATTCATTGGTCAGTCAGGTTCCGGTCACTGTTCTTTCTTATTGAGAGAGTTTGAAGCCCTTGCTCTTGAGCTAGGTGTGTTGCTAATCCCTGAGAAGAATGAAGGACCCTCCACTCGATTGGAATTTTTGGGAATTACTATTAATATAATTAATCAACTTTCTGTGCTTCCGGGGGATAAAGTTTCTAGCTTGTTGCAGTGCCTTCAGCAGTTTTCAACCCAATGAAAGACTATGCTACATGATTTTCAGGAGATCATTGGTCACTTGAATTTTGCCTGTAAGGTAGTTGCCCCAGACAGAGCATTTTTATGGCATCTGTGTGACACAATTAGTGGAGTTCATAGGCCACACCACAAAATTCAGCTTCCATCCAGCATCAAGGCTGATCTGGAGGTTTGGATACAATTTTTGAATGGATTTAATAGGGTTTCCTTTTGGCAAGAAGAACTTAAGCTTAAGGATGCTTTGCAAGTAGCCACTGACACTGCAGGGTCAGTAGCATTTGGGGTGTTCTTTAATGGGAAATGGTGCACACAAGCATGGCCTGACAATTGGGCTCATTAAGGATTGACCACTGATTTGACCTTTCTTCGGTTTTTTCCTATTTTGGTGGCTGTAACAATATGGGCTGAGGAGCTGTCAAGCTCTTCAGTCCATTTTTGGTGTGACAACCTTGCCACTGTGCATGTTATAACCTCATTAACCTCCAAATCTCAAAAAGGTTATGCACCTTGTCCAGGTTTTTACTCTTCAGTGTCTACACTTTAACATTTTGTTTACAGCATGATATGTGCCAGGGATTGATAATGCTATTCCAGACACTCTTTCTCATAAGCAGATAGAACATTTCAGGACACTGGTTCTGGAAGCAGCACTGATGACAAAACAAATGCCGGAACATTTGTGGAGCCTTGGCAATATGAGGTAGCAAGAGCATTGAGTTTGTCCATTGCACCATCCATCAGGCAGAGCTACATTAGGGCTTTAAAATAATTTTTTCAGTTTAGGGCAAGTCACACTTTAACTAACCTTGTACCTCTCCCTGTGCTGCATTTACTACACTATTGCATGTACTTACATGGTAGAGGATTGACTCCTCCTTCTATTTGGTTGCACCTTTCAGCAATTTCATTTTGACTGAAATTACAAGGGGGTTTGTGACACAACTGTTGAATTTTGCATCAGAAAAGTGCTTGAGGTCTAGACTAGGGAGAGAAGTAAAGTAGTGGAAGCTAGGATTCTGCTTTCTCCAGATATATTAAAAAGTTTACAGCATGTATGGTCTGATATGAGGTGCAACTATTCCATGCCGCCTCCTTGATGGTATTCTTTGGAGCATTAAGAATAAGTGAATTGGTTTTGTCCTCCAAATAAGACACATCTCAAAGGTGAATTGGTTTTGTCCTCAAAATAAGACACATCTTTATATTTTGCCGATCTCTAGGTTACACCCCAGTCTGTTACGCTGTTAATTCATTCTTCCAAAACTGACCAACAAGGCAAGGGCTCAACCATTTCACTTGAATTAGCTGTGGACCCTCACATCTGCCCAGTTCGAGCACTCCTTGACTATGTACATGTGAGAGGACACAGTGCAGGTCCTTTATTCATCGGGATGCATCACCACTAACTAACTTGGATTTCACTCTCAAGCTATCAAGCGAATCAGCTGATGGAAGTCCTCTGCTTATCAGAAATATGTTTGGGACTTTCATTGTTAACATGTTTTTCTTTTTTTTTCAGATTACAGCTAGTGGCTGAGGAGACATCGAGTGCTGATGTGTAGCCACAGCATGATCTATTGCAGGGTAGGCAACCTTTCCCCTTTAAGGGCCGAGGGACTTCAGCTCCCAGAAGCCTCAGCCAAGTTGGCCAATAGTCCCATGTTGGCCAATAGCTCCTGGGATTCTGGGAGCTGAAGTCCCTCGGCCCTTAAAGGGGAAAGGTTGCCTACCCCTGATCTATTGGATAGCCCACCAAGCCAAGTTGAGCCACTTCAGATCCCATCTTGGACTGTTTGAATGGTAACTATGGGCTGCATTGGCATGGCCTGTTGCTGTTGCTATTTAAGGAGCACCATGGGCCTCCTCCCCAAGTTGTGATTATTCATTTAGGGGGTAATGATCTTGGTCTACTAAAAGGGATTGCTTTAGTCTTGCAAGCAAAACAAGACTTTAAAGTGATCAAGCAGCAGTAGCCCCAGGTTGAGCTGTTGTGGTCAGTGATGCTACCATGTGAGGTATGGAAGGGCAAGGGAAACCCTCGTTGCCTGGATAAAGCCTGATGACAGGCTAATTCTGAGTTTCACTGTGCTTTGCAAAGTGGGTTGGGTCACTTTTTACCATGTCTGCAAATTGTATTCCAAAGATCCGAGCTTTATCGAGCGGATGTAGTTCACCTGTCTGAACGAGGCAATTCTATTTTCTTAACGGACCTACAACAGGGCTTTAAGGGTGTTTTGGATGCCTTGGTGAGAGATAGGGGCTAAGCGGATGCTTGTCCCATATCTTTGGTATGATTTGAAAGAAATTTGGATTTCAGTGAGCACCTAGGACACCATTTGGGTGGAAGGGAGGTCTACAGAACCACCTCTTTGGGCCATTTGCATCCTACTCGCACACAAAGGGTTGGGATGGGATGCATAGTTTGCCCACACCCACAGGGAGTCAAGACTTAAAAGATGCCTCAGCATAACTGCTGAGGATTTTGAGGGCATGGCCAGAGTCAATTTATGGTCTGCTGCCCCCAGTTTCTTCAGTTCAACCCACCTTCCCACCGTTGGTGGAGTGTGAAGTTAACTTGGTTGCTTTGGAGCCAGGTAGGATTTTTTCCCCCCTATCCAAGGGCTTTTTCGCCTACCCCATATGTTTCCAGATGGAACTTGGGAAATTGGCTTGGGTGGTGTCTAAATAGGTTGATTTGGCATGATTTCAAAGAAATTTGGATTTCGGTGAGTGCCTAGGACACTAGGTGGAAGGGAGGTCTATGGAACCACCTCTTTGGGCCTTGGGACTTGGGAGGTGGAGAAAGAGACACCGCTTGGGACTGCATGGAGGATAAGTCCCTCTCTTTAATTCTTGGACATTGGGAGAGGGACTTTCATGTTAGTATTCCTGATGAGGACCAACCAATGGATAACCTAGCTTTTGGGTTACCATTGGGGCTCAGATGCTATCAACCAGGAGAGGCTGTGGAGATGGTCTCAGAGATAGACCATTGGCTGCAGCTGCTCGCGTCCGTGGCTATTTCCCCACCTGGTTTGCAGTTCCGTTAAGAAATTAATAAATAGGTCAAGTTAATAAATAGCCCTGTTTGAACCCACTTTCCATTGTCATGCCTCGTCATTCCAGGGGTGGGTGGGCAAACAGCTATACTTGTAGTTATATGGAGGTAGAGTGGAAAGAACATCCTAATTGCAGACCCAGCAGTAAGTGTTCTCCTCTTGACAAAAATGATAATAGGACACATTTTGTGGAAATGAAAAAGGTCACAACTTTATTGTTTACCAATGATTAGGCTTGGTCCAAGCACTGGTTAACCTGCCTGCCAGCCAATGGCAATCCATTCATCAGTCTCCCTATCTGCTGGCTGATGGGCACTGCTGCAATGAGATACAGAAACCCACTCAGGCAGAAACTACTGTGTGGTTCCCCTGCCACTTGTGAGTGAGACAGATCTGCTCCTGTTCTGATTGCCTACACCTCCAAGGTTATCTAAGGGAACCATCATACCAGGTACGACAGCATACAAGCTCGGGCTCCTCATGTCAATACCATCCAGGGTTATGACAATTAATATTAGAAGTGAAATAATTCTCTATGTAGGGTGGGTGGAGATGATGATCAAAGCTGACTGGCCACTGGAGTGGTAGGCAAGCTGCTTATAAGGGCCTGGAGGAGACCTGAGTAAAGCCTCACTTGTTCTGAGTCCCACCACCTGCCAGTCAACCAGGCTGCCTCTGGTTGTCTGGTCTTCCCACTCCATACCAAAGCCTGGAAAAACTGTGGAGGCTTTTAGGAAATTGCCCAGCTGCCTGATGCAAACAGCAGTTGTGACAGGACTTCACAGGGGTCCCTGAGTTTCTGGTGTGAATGCAAGAATGAGCTAAATTCATCATCATTCAGGGTGCTCTTCTTCAGCATCTCAAAACTCCTTCAGTTTGCACAGCTGCCTAGCTTCTAAGGTGGGTACAAGGAAGTGAATTTGGAAGACACATCTATGACAACAGAGCTCTGTCATCATAAATATGTCTGATGATGATGATGATGATGATGAACAACAAATAACACAAAACATATAAAACCATATGCATGCTTTTATGAATATAAAACATATATAAAAGCATAGAAAACCAATACATATTAAAATCTATCAATAAACATTTTTAAACCATAATTTTAAAATAATCTGGATATGCCTGCTAGACAGCCTGGTCTTTACTGCTTATTTAAATTCAGGCAGTATCTGGAGCTGATGAATCTCTTCTGGCAAGTCATTCCACACCCCCAAGCGTGGTTGAAGAAAATGTCCTCTGGGTAAGAGTCAGCCTAGTTTTGGCTGACTGAAGTAGATGTCTCCTAGAGAAGCTGAGTGTATAGGCAGACAGATTATATGGGAGAAGGTGATCCTGTAGATAACCTGGACCCAAACCTGTAGAGCAGGGGTAGGCAACCTTTTTGAGCCAGGGGCTGGGTTGCTGTCCCTCAGACAATTGACGGGCCGAAGCACTAAAAATAAATAAATAAATAAATAAATATTAAAATTAAAAAAGAATTAAAAATTTTAAAAAAATATGCATGCACACTCTCTCAGCCCCAGAAAAGCCATGGCAAAACCCCTGTTAAGATTTTGCCAAGAAAACCCCAAGAACAAGTAATAACAACAATAATCAATATCATCATGGGGGGGCGGGGGCGGCGGCGGCGGTGGTGGGGCGGCGGCGGCGGCGGCAGGACCGGTTTGGGGCTGGTCCAAAGGCCTTGCTGGGCCGCATCCGGCCCCCGGGCCTTAGGTTGCCTACCCCTGCTGTAGAGCTTTAAAGATATTAATAATCCCTTTGCCCTGATGATGCAGAATCATGGCCTGTATTTATCCCAGCTTTCCACCAAGATGCAAAGAGTAGTGTACATGAGCACAAACATCACAGACAGGAAAACTCTGGCTCTCCAAATTTTGTCAGAAAACCACAAGTCCTGGATTCATTTGCTAAGGATGCTGGGAGTTGTAGTCTAGTGCCAACAGGAGATAAGCAGATTTCCCACTGCTGATTTACATTACTACAACAACTTTCAAAGAGTTGTGATCTTCTTATGATCATCAAATTCATGGCCTAGTAGGGCTTTGAACACAGGTCTCCTGCATTCCTGTTTGACACTCTAACCACTGCAACCTTGCTGGCTTTCATGTTGCATTTATTTTAAGTACTCCTGCTTCAGCAGTCTAAACCTTATACCTTGCTGATTTTCTATTTACATATTTGAAGCATTAATGAGTTGTCCTTCAGCATAAACACCTTCAGCAAAATCACACAATCCTCAGAGGTTTGATTTGCATTGAAAAAGGAAAGAACTGTAATCTGAAGTTCTTTTGATCTGGGTCATAGATCCAATGAGAGGCACTTAGTAGCTACCAAAAAGAACCCAAACTCAATCTTATTTACTTTCAGAGTGGCAGCTAAAACACACAGGACCCTGGAGGGAAACTGGGTAAGGCATTTCCACATATTGCTCCTTAGGGTGCCCTTGTCAGCTTCAGGAAATGCATTAATGGCCTCTGAAAACATTATTCTGCTTCACTGCTCTTACACTAATTTAACATTATGTTAGATCAGACCTGAAATGTACTTCTAATTCTCCTCATCTTCTGAGATTTAACATTTGTTTGCATGCTTTCCAGAAGAATGTGTAAAAGTATCAGTACCGCTTTTCTATATTTGGTGTCTCTGCTGCATTTTTCAGGTCCAGCAAAGCATCATGAAGCTAGGAGAAGGCCTACCAAAAAGATTTAATGGGAAGTTTTCTCTGGGGTTTCTGACACCACAGTTGGTTACAAAACAGTCTATTGAATTATCATTTAAAGTGCCAACAGATGATGTGAAAAATCCATACACACACACACACACACAAACCACAGTTAGGTTTTCCTTCATTGCTTCCACAAAACAAAGACATGGCCACAGCCTGCGCAAATGAAGTGTCTTGTGGCCCATTTAAAAGCAAGAGATTTATTATAGAGTAAATGTTTATGAATTTGAGTTGACTTCAAATTCATTAGCCTTTAAGATACCACAACAGGCTATGGTTATATATGGAAAACAGATTGACAGAGGTTCCTGAGGAAGTTATTTTAGATGTGGAGTAGCTCTACATGGCTTAGAGAGCTTTACAAACCTTTCTAAACTGGTAATTTGTCAATCTAGGAGGTTTATTACTAATTGACATTAAGCATTATATCCTGCAGCATTGAAAATCCATCATCGCCCAGGTCTTGGCACAATATTATTTTTTTAAATATATTTATTGATTAAAATTACAAAACAATACATCTAAAACCTTGCATACATACACACTTACTTATACTTACTTAATTTACTTCATTTTAACAATTGTAACATCTATAATACATACAATCATGTTTCTTTATTCCATTAATCTCTTAAAGAATAAATTTCTCAAGAAAAGGAAAAAAGGGGAAAAAAACACTAAATTCTTTCTTTGTTTGTCCATTCTTCTTCCTTATCCACACTTGTTTCCTTCTCTGTCTAACTTCCCCCTCACTCTCAATTCCCTTTTTCATTCTTCTCTCTTTCCTTAACTATTCATCCTATTACTTCTCTATCCTTTATTCCTTCTTAATTTCCTTTATCAACATCCTCCCTCCTCACTCATTCTATACTTATCCTTCTTCAACTTGCTTAACCTTCTAATTACATCTCATCTTATTTTCCCCTTCATTCATTCTTTCAATCTT
>CM034706.1:66955155-66967880 GCA_020142125.1 Phrynosoma platyrhinos | reverse complement strand
TGTTTCAAACTCCTAAAACCATTGGGCACTTTATCCTGTTTCATTTTTATTTGCTATCTAAGTGGCTTATCCCATTTGCTGCGTTATAGAACCACCTCTTTACTGACTTGGAAGGAGATGTCTTCTAGCTCTCAAATTCCCTTTCATATCATAATTCCCAAGGGAACCAGCTGATGTTGCCCAGTCTATCTCTGTTGGCCTATCTATTACAATTGTGTGTGTTGTGTGTAGAAGTAATTTCTAACTTACAGTGATCCTAAGGTGAACCTATCACAGGGTATTCTTGGCAAGTTTCTTCAGAGGGGGTTTACCTTTGTTATTACTATTAGGTGATAATAAAGCACTCATAAGGATGTGAAATGTACCTTTACTTCAAGTAATTGCAGTGGAGCTGAATGGATGGGGAGCAGAGAAGTTACTTCTCTACAGAATGTTGGGTTTCAATATTTAGAAAATGCATATTATATTTTGGAGTCTCACTTCTAAAATCATAGTTCTTAGTCCCATCTTGAGTAGACCCACTATATCAGTGGAATTTACATAGCTGATGATTTACTTAATTTCCATTGACTCAGTGGGTCTTCTTTTGGTGGAACTAACAACTAGATTTAGGCTAACCATGCTTCTTGGCATTCTAGAGTCTGATCACCATTACTGAGATGGCTCTGTCCCTATCAATTCTGTTTCAGATGTGGGGGTAGGGGAAGGAATCTGCCTCACAAACCATATGGATAGATAAGTTTATGTGAAAATTTTAATATTCCTGTCACAAACTGCTTTAAAAATGAAAACTCAATTGAGCTATGGGACCCACCAAAGATCTATAAAGTTTCATGCTCTGAATAATTACCTGCACAGCAGCTAAAGCATTGAAAAACTACTCCTAGCCATAACTGCAACCTGATAAATTAGTTCCAGAAGCAATCCCCAAAGCTTCCCTCAAATGATATACTTTAGAGACACTGCAACCAAAACAACTCCTCTCTGCCGGGGTAAGGAGTGAGGACACAAGATATATTTGTGTGAGATCCCATAAGGCAATGCTAAGAAGTCAAAAGTAGTCCTCACTACTACCTCTGGGATCTGCCAGATAGGCTGAAACCAATGCAAATCATACCTCTCAATTCTTGCTAAGCCAGATATTCCAAGAAGATGCTATAGTTCAACAGATATCAACAGATTTCTTTATTCAAATTTCCAAAATCCCAGACTGCTGAGTTATCTGCCAATTGTTATGCTTCTGTGAAATGTTATACTACTAAGTGATCATCACTGCAGATTACGGTAATTCACACAAGTATCCACACCAAATTCAATGGGGAGAGGTCTCATCTGCAAAAGGTATTTCAAATAAAAAGCAATTTTAATTATGATAACTATGTCCTTTGGGCTTCCTTAATACTATAAAATTACTGTGATCTGTAACTTGTGTTACTTTCTGTCTCAATTTCAATATCTTACAATTCAGAGAAAGAGAATATTGAATGTCTGTGAGTTAGTTAGAAATACTCCCAGTGGATATTGACAAGTTCTGGAAAGGCTGTTTTCCCTTTTCTTCTTTTGAACAGTGTGTTTCATTTCACATATATCCCAGTTGTCTGTATTTGTTAAATAAATTTTAAAAAATTAGGTGAATAAATCAATTTATGCTGCTTTTCCTAACACTTTGGAGAATTCAAAGTGCTACTTCCACTGAAAGGAGACCCACTGAGTCTGTGGAAATTAAGTAAATCAACAGTTATGTAAATTCCACTGATATAGTGGGCCTACTCAAGATGGGACTAATAATGCATATACACAAATGTTTCAGGAGCTTCATATGTACATTAGTGAACTCCCAGGTAACAGTGCTTGGATCTGAAAAAATTGGTTGACATACTGTATTATTCTATAGAGATGCAGTCTATTCTATAGACCAGGGGTAGGCAACCTTTCCCCTTTAAGGGCCGAGGGACTTCATCTCCCAGAATCCCAGGAGCTATTGGCCAACATGGGACTATTGGCCAACATGGCTGAGGCTTCTGGAAGCTGAAGTCCTTCAGCCCTTAAAGGGGAAAGGTTGCCTACCCCTGCTATAGACCAACAATATCTGGAGTACGTCATGGTTCCCACCCCTGTTAGGCATTAAGAGAACTTTCCTGATCAAGGGAAAAATTACTAATTTCAGTGTCACTAGAATAAAAATCTACAGGCGTTCAGCAGATGTTTCGTACATTTGTAGAACAGCACAGTCCTGACTACTGTAAATGGAGAGTCATACCTGTACTGATGGAACACAAGAGGGAAAGCTAAACTGAGCAAAAATGCTTGAACAAAGCAAGATGGTGTGGTTCTGTCTTACAGATAAAGGACTAATCTCCTCAATTTAAATAGGTGTGTGTTGTGAGATGAGAGGTACCTAAAGAGAGAATTGCCAGCAAGATTTAAGAAACTCTTATTATTCTAACTTTCGTGTTCCTCCTTGAGTGACAGACTCTACATTCATATCAATAGAAACCTTTGTATTATTACTAGAATGGAAGATACTGTTTCAATTGTGTTTGTTGCAGTAGCATTTTTAGCTACTTTATAACAAGCATTTTTAGTAATAGTAACTTTGTTTATAAAGGTGGAATGAATAACAGTTTTGAAAAATCCACAAAGTATATTTGCTTTCTATAACAGTACATAATAATTTCATTATTTTCCAGGCTGTGGTATCTATGAATTTTTAAACACATTTGCCCATTATAACCTTTTATGAAGTCAAATATGATAGAAGTATTTCCACTGCCAATGGTACCTAATAATTTCTAAAAAATAAATTTTAGTATGAATGTAAGATGTGATTCATTCTTTCTTTCATGATGCAAATTGGTTTCCATTTATATACAACATTATTATTGAAAAACATGACTGAGTGGATGTTTTCCTTTAATATGGAAACATTCCTTGTGCAGATGAATGGAATGTATTTCTTTATACAAAATAGCCACAATGATATAACTGAGGGATAGGTAATGGAAAACAACAATTGTTGTACTCATTCTGAGTAAGCAGTAATGAAGGGACCACCTATCAGAGCATTGTTGCTCTCCTAATATTAATGGTCCATCCTCTACTAGTATAACAAAATGAGACATTAAAATTATTTATTGAATTATTATAGGGCAATGGTGGTTAAGGTGTTGGAATAGAAAGATTCTGCCATTATAAGAACCATAACTCTGTGTATAAAATGACACCTCTTGAACTAATACGCTGAACTTTTATATTAATGTACCAGTTGTGCCAAAATTAAATAAATAGTATCTCTTCCAATCAGGACAAAGATCTTAGCAGCCATTTCTCAGTAATGTAACATTTGGCACTACTTCGTTCTTGGCTGCCTACAGTCTGCTTGTATCTGTTGATAACCCTTTAATGTGGCACCTTTCTTGGGTTCATTATAAGTCAGGTCAAAGCTTATGTTTCTTCACTAGCTTATCTTTTTGTTAGGCTGATTTTATGCTAGGAACTAGCAAATGCCTATATTCTTAGTAACACACATGCACATCTGAGAATACACAAAGCTTTATATTTGATGCTTTCCAAACACCATATTTCAACTTCAGTGTCTTAAATTTTGTAAAATTCATCCCAAATCAGTGCTCATCCTATAACAGGAGGGATGTTAAAGCTTCTCCTTTTGTCTTGATACAGGAAAGTTAATACAAAGTAGGGCTTAACTGTGCTTTTAGATCCTGGGTTGTGGTTGCTGTTGTTGTGATTTTTAAATCTAGGATTTAAAAAGTATCCAGTTTTCTTTATTCCTACATTATAGGAAATGACATTTTGTTCTAAAACCCAAAGATAAGCTTTATATAGTACTTCTGCCCTTTACAGGTGAAGGAGAGAAAGGGATGAACAAATACGCATTTTTTGTATCCAAAAATCATGATTTCCCATTATGTATTTGAAACTGGTTAATGCAAGACTGTAAAATATTGCATTGAAATTCTGTAATGTGAAGTGTTAGTGAAAAATATTAGGGAAGTAAAAAGGCAACAATGCAGTATCACGTACAGCATTTCTTTTCTGTGCTATATTCTTGGCTGAGTGGAAAGTGCATGGGTTTGCTCCATTTTATACACAGTAGAGAATTTGACCTCATAGGAGTAAATCACAGAAATAATGGATCTAGATCAGGAGTAGGCAAGATTTACAGACCTGGGGCCGGTCCGCTGGTCCTAGGGTCTTCCGCCGGGCTGGGGAGGGGATGGTGGTGCGCACACATGCACGCATGTGCATGTGCAGTACTCTGGAAGTACTGCGCATGCATGTGCACATGCGCTCACACATGCGTAGTACTTCCAGAATACTGTGCATGTGTGAGCAAGTCGCAGCTGCCATTTTGGCAAACAAAATGGCGGCTGCAACGCGTGTGCCGGTGGCGCAGTGGCAGCGCACGCACCAGCGGTGACGGTGATGGGAGGTGGCAACGGTGGGGGGCGGCAGTGGTGGGGGGCAGCAGGGGCTGATCCAGAGGCCTCGGGGGGGTACACTCGGTCCCCGGGCTGTAGGTTGCCGACCCCTGATCTAGATGAATGGAAATGTATCTCTGTTGTCATTTAGCTACCGAGTCATATATTAGCCTGGAACAAAACTATTCAGACTTCCTACCAGGGGCTACTCTGGCCTTTTGATTTCATTTGCTAACCCATTGATCAAATTTTCATTTTCCAAATGACAGGTTTTGTTTGCCATATTTTATTTACATTTGCCACTCAGATACCTCACAACTGAATCACATTTCAGTTGTTTAGTTACTGCTAAACAGGCATTGTTTTATTTATGCAAGTTTATAAAAGAATGATGTGTGTGTGTGAGTGTGAGAGTGTGTGTGTGAGAGAGAGAGAAGTTACCAGATTCTGTTTTAGGTTTATACTTTATCTCTTAAGGTCCTCCACATCAGATTTCAAGACTGTCTCTGGGATCAGGAAAGAGTGACTTTAATTTATGCAGTAAAGAAAAGCATCCTGACTGTTTTGCAAAATAGGTATAGGGATGAGGACTTTTTAAAGTAAATCACCACCATTTTCTCCAAAGCCTAAACTGCAAAACAGAAATCAGCATAGTTAAGAGTAATTTTTATCAGATACCAGATCTCATAATTAAGGCCTATTGAGACTTACTTCTGAGTAAATATGCAAAAGACTGCACTGCTTAGCACACTTCTGATATCACTGGAAGTGGTTCTGATCTACCAATTCACTTGAGAGTTAGAGAAGAGGTACTTGAGTAGGAATAATAAGTGGCTGTGTTACATTTGAAGGAGTAAGTGAAAACAATCTAGATAACTATAGTACTGTTAATTCGGTGGGTAGATAATGCTAACCAAAGCAAAATCTATCCTATCCTTTTAAGAAGCGGTTTCGAAAGAAAATAATCTGTTTTTACTTAATGGTATGGCCTCTCTGTTTTCAGTGGCTTTTCAGTGACTGGAGTTAAGCTATTGAAAATTTAAAGTAAAATAAGCTACTAGTAGTAGCAAAGCACAACATAGCCCTGTGGTATTTTAAATATTAAAACTGAGTGCATATTGTGTTCATAACTGTCTGTTGCATCAGCAGTCTCACTTTCTCTGTTTTATGTAAGTTGTATAGGACAGTAGGAAAAGCTGTAAGGATGCATTTACTCTGTAGAAATAATGCAGTTTGATGCCATTTTAACTATGATGGCTCCATCCTACAGTGACTCTGAAGTGATACCACTCAGCATGGTAGGTGAAGGTTTAGATCAGGTGGAGAAAGCGGCAGTTGTGAAGATAATGGGAAAGGTAGCGACTCTTCCCTTATAGCAAGACAAGAAGGAGAACAGTGATTCAGCTCTTAGTAACATGTTGTTGCTGATTCACAGCAGTGACCATTGTGCTTCCTCTGCTCTCCTCTTCCTCTTAAGTGTGAGGCAAAACAGCTGCAGGCTGGAGCCTGCCATGGATAGCACACATCCCCCTATAGCACCATGGTACTTCCATGGAGGGAAGCCATGGAACAACCATGGAACTAGCAATGAGCCCAGGGGCTGCGGGGGTGGCAGATTGCTCCCACCTTGACTTGCACCCCAGGAAGGAGGAAGTGGCAGGTCCCATCATCATGGTTGCTGCTGTGCACCAGCAGCAACATGTTGTTCCCCTTCCACTTGTCTTTGCTGCTGCTTTCACTGGCCATGCCAAGTGGTAGTGCCTCACCTTCATCTCATGAGGAACAGCTGAGTTTTTATGGACATTTTGTGCTATAACTATACTCCTTGCTTTTCACACACACACACACACACACACACACACACATTAAGGCTTGGCATTGAGTGAAAGTAATCATTTTAAAACCAGATGAAAAAGTGGAAGTAAGTGTGGCTGTCCTTAAAATGGGACGATTGCAAAGTATAATATGGAAAGAACAGGGACAGGTTCAACATGTTTCAGCAGCAAACTTTTTATCCAAAACTAATAATATGCACATGTCAGATGTGCATCCAGGTCTGGTAAGCCTTGCATAAGTAAAGAACATAGAAACCACTTGAAAATGTCTTGCAAAATGCATCCAGGGATCATTTTTTCTTTTGTTCACCAGCCTCCACTTTTCTTACAGTTTTTGTTTTCATGGCCACTTTTATAGATCTATGGTTCTTTAATATGCTGGAGAGTTGCTGGTGAGGCAAGCTTGCCCCCCCCCCTTTCTCTCTATTTTGCTATTCATGTAGGCACAGTTAGGGATTTTGGAGCAGCTGCTATTTACCTTGCCTGTTGTAGATAGGCTCACCCAGATACAGTAGGACAGGCTAGAGTAGAATCTAATTCTTTCCCAGCTCAAACTTCTTATTGTGTTTTTTATTGCATGCACATTGCTTCAACCCAAAACTGAAAGCGTGTGTTTTTTCCAGGCATCCTTCACCAATGTCCCAATGCCAATGCTTCTTTAAAACTTTCAGAAAAACAGAGGACAAAGAGGAGAATGAGAGTAAAAAGACTTTGTAAATAAAGAGCTTGTTTGTCAGTGGTTTTGTTAACTGATGTATAGCTGTACTAGTAAGAGGAGAAATAATATCTTAAGTATATCATTATTTTATGTGAATGAAAGCAATGCAGAAAAATTTATTGGGCAGCTAACAGGATATGTGATTTTTTTACATTTGGTAGGGTCACATGATTGCCAACTATGCAATAACAGGTGTTCAGTTGTTCATAAAATGATCTTCCTATCTTTTGACAGTTTTCACTTGCTGTGGCCATTGTTGAACAATACTATATTCTTACAACACTTTCATTGTAATATTTCTGATCATTTCTAATACTTGAACATATTCTGTCTGCTGCTTTAGCATATTTAGCATTTAACTGGGTAATGTGTGTGTGAGGGGATGTTTTGGGTATATTAACAAGTTATTGATTTTCTCATTGTACTGATCTACCAGAAATACCACTGCAGCAAGGTTATTTGAAGAGAGTTTAAGTAAGAAGAATAGACTTTTCTCACTTTTTCCTAAGACGTTGCTAATCTGAAACTGAACACATGTTTCATAACAGACGGTAACCATTGATAGCAGTATTATTATGCACTGAAAAGCAGAATTTGACGTCCATGCAAGGAAAGTTGAGTTGCCACTTTTGTTTCTGTTCTTGATCTTGACTAATAATACTTAAGGAAGCCCCTGTAACAAAATGTGTGTGCTTTTTCTAGGTAATGGGAAGCACTATTAATGACTAAGAACTGAATTTTAGAAATGATATTTGTTTATGAGTTGTGGAGGATTAACCTACACTCTTGCTCAAAATAAATTGATTTTATGCTTCAGCAATTAATGTAATGTAATTAAATTGAACACTAATAATATAGGCTTTAAAATGACCCAAATTACATATATCTCTAATAATTTCATTCGTTGCTTTGTCACAATGATACCCTTATTATTTGTGGTGTTAGTGTTTGCTTGATTTACATTACACATGCATGTATTTAAACATTCCTTAATTTTTAAAAGAAAGATGTTCTATGAAAGACTAAAAAACCTCTCTACTAATTATTTCTTGAGTAACATAAATAACATTTTAAACCAAAATAACAACATTTAAAATAAAGTGGATTTAATGAGGATTGTTGGAAGGCAAATAGCAAAATGGATATAAAGAGGAAAATGGGTAAATTCAAGGCTAAACACACAGAAGTAATCCACTATTAAACACAGGAGAAAATCCAATACAAAATGCTCCAGAGAATGCTATGGAATCTCTTTATATATCATTATGAAATGGAAGTGTAAATGACAATTCTGCCCATAGCAGAAAGTGTTATACTTTGTGTTTCAGAGGACAGTGTAATAAAACATGAGAGTGAGTTATTCAGAAATACAATTCATGGCCTGAATCCAGTTGTTAATCCCAGATAGAGTAGACTTCATTGAATCAATGGAAATTACCATTTATTTACTGGGACGGCTCTCTGAAGCATAATATATAACGCATTATGTCCAGAAGCTGTGGAACTATAGCTCTCACCATGACTCACCATTGATCACTCTACCTGGGAGCCTCATAATATTCAATAACAGGATAAGAAGGGTACCAATGACAAGGCAGTGAATCACTCATTCAGGTTAAGTACCATGATCAGAAGAAGGTAGTCTATTTAATTCATAGAGATAATTACTAGATATATAAATAATCAGCTGAAAACAAACAAGAATACAGTGATGTAGGCTGATGCCAAACAAAACCCAAAAACTTTTAGAGTGGTCTATTTTCTTGATAGTTCTTTTCAAAACTTGAATTTAGTCCATGAGTTTTTCAAGTCATAAGACCAGCAAGGCAGCAGCCAAAGCCAAGATATCTCGAAGAGTCCTCAAGGTGTTCTTTCAATGTGTTCAGATAGCCAGTTTCAACTAAGTGCCCAATTTCAGCAAGATTTATTGATAAGCCTAGTCACAAGCCAAGAAAGGAAGTGTGAATTTAAGAGTATGGCTAACAAACAATGTGAATTAAGCTATTTGAGCTTAAAAAAGAGCTTCCTTTGGAGATACCCAAATTCCTGCTCCAATGAGATGAGAGAATCAGAAACATGCACAGAGGGAATGCAAGCTAAAAATTAAAGATGCAAGAGAATGGCGGGCAGGATTTTGAGCAGCAGGCAGGCAGGAATAGTTGGACCATGGTATGACAATGAAATTAAAGTAAATGAAAGAGATTATAGAGAAAGTAAATGCATTCTTTTCTCTGTCTTCTCCATTGAAGATATAGGGCAAATAGCTATGCCCATTTTTGTCAAGGATGAAAAAAAAAGAAGCCGAGGCAAGCAATCATAATCAGAGAAAATAATACCAATAGAAAAGGAATTAAAAATAAAACTGCTATTATTGTACTGTTTTAACAAACTACACCTGAAATCTTGTCCATAGTACTGTACCTGAAAAAGGGGCAGAAAAGAGCCCTGGTGGTGCAGTGGTTAAATGCCAGTACTGCAGCCACAAGGTTGTGAGTTCAATCCCAGGCAGGGCTCCAAGGTCCATTCAGCTTTCCATCCTTTTGTAAGTAGGTAAAATGAGTACCCAGCTTGTTGGGGGGCAATTAAACTGCTTAGAGAGTGCTATTTCACTGATAAGTGGTATAGAAATATACTTGCAGTATTGCTATTGCTATTGCTAAGAGTAACCTAAATTATCAAGGGACTAGAGTGACTCACCTATGAAGAAAGGTTACAACATTTGGTGTTATTAGAAAAAAGAAGAGTAAGGTATATAAAATTGTGCATAGTGTGGAGAAGGTAGATAAGGATAACATTTTCTTCTTGTCTCATAATTATAAAATTAGGGTCATCCGCTGACATTTAATGGCAGGAGATCCAGAATAAATAAAAGGAGTACCATATATACTTGACTGTAAGTCGACCTCATATATAAATTGAGGGCAGGTTTTGACCCATGGATAGGTCAAGGGTAACTTAGGGGCATGTATGAAAGGATCTAAAAAATGAAGCAAAGGAAAAAAATGCCAAAGAACTTTAAAAATTCCAGTAGGCATAACTGTTTGTGCTCGCACTAAAGGCTGGATACATGAGAGAGTAGACAGGGGTCAGTACTTCTAGGACAGATTATGCTCTTGTCTTTCACCAGCAGATGGTTCCTTTTAAAATAAGAGTTAAAATATAGTATCTACATTGACCCATGGATAAGTTGACTTAGATTTTTGGGGTCAATTTTTTGACTGAATTTTCAAGATTTATATATGAGTATATGCTGGATTTCCTTACACAGTGTATAGTTAAATGTGGACTTAACTGCCAAGTTGACATTGCACAGTTAGTGCCATCAGTCACTACTAGTGAAGGTGGTCTACCTCCAGTGTCATAGGCTGGGCAATAAGAAAGATTCACAACATGCTGGTAGGTTTCCTGTGGGCAATTGAATGGTCCCAGTTTGAACAGAATGTTGAACTAGATAGACCATTATCTGGTCATTATCTTGATTCCACCTCCAGTAAATAGGGAGTAGGAGACCAATCATAGCAAGTAGAACACAAACAATCATGATTTAATAGCTCAAATGGATTAATTTAGGCTTCGGATTAATTTCTTGCCAAGGAATTCATTTTGTGGCAACTCGCTAATAAAATAAAATTTCCCCACTTCCCCTCAAACACAGCATGACATGTCCTAGTTTAAAAGTCATCCCAGTGACTTGCATGCAAGTCTTTAGATGCATACAAATTTTGTTTTCAGGCCCTTATAAAATCATTTTTTCTATCCCTTTGTTTGGCATAGTCATTATTACTCTTTAGAGTGGTCTTTTAAAAGTGAATTAATTTAAAGGTACTTGTAATGCAGTTTAACTGAGACAGGTGAATGGATATAGCAACACATGTCTTATTAAAAAGTCTATTATTTAAACATCAGCAATAAATAGGCAACTCATCTCAGAGTTTTAATAACCATGTCAACTCACTGGCTTGGATTAGAATGCATAAAATCCATAATAATGATCAAATATTTTGAGGTATTCCAGTTAAATATTCTATACTACACAATTTTACACTGACAACACTCTCCTCTGTTCTCAGATAGGCATGCATTCCCAAAGAATTTAATGATCACTGTTTTAGGGCATCTGAGGAAAATTTGAAGCAATATTGTCAAATTATGTTTTAATGGAAGCCTAATGATTTATTCAAAATATCACCAAGAGAGTAGATTTAGCTAATAACAATGCCTGAAGCTTATTTTTAAGTGAGCTTGGTTTTGCTTTCATTAATGTTTATTTCAGAATATTTTGACATTGAGGAGAATTTGATGTCTTTCTGTATCTTGATTGTAATTAATGGATTGCTATGGCAAAAGGTGGGGTATAAATAAATTATTATTATTATTATTATTATTATTATTATTATTATTATTATTATTATTATTATTGTGGTCAAGTATTATTGTGGTCAAGTATTATTGTGGTCAAGTATTATTATTATTATTATTATTGTGGTCAGAAAGACTCTACAGGAACTAGTAAACAATACAGTGGGGGGGGAGTTGAAATGGAGGCACTGAACAGGAACTGCTAAATATAAGTGTAGGTGTGTAGAACTATAACAGTAATTCCTGAGGTATTTATATAATAATAACCTTCTGTTTTTGAGGACAAGTGTGTCCAAAGACATATAAAATAGTAATATCAAGTGATGCCTTGCTCTCTGATGAGCTACCACAGATTTTTTTTTTAAAAAATCATATTCTCTCAGATGCAATGCCTTCAGTGAACTTTAGTTCATACATTCAGTTATCAAGTGACTATACATGTTTATGTGTTTGCAGTCTAGCATTTGAAGGCTCACAAACAACCCCAGTAAAAGGGTTGTGTGTCTGTTGAGAAGCAAACCTGACCAAATTCAATAATATTTACTCCCAGATCGATGTGTGGAGTAGAGCAATTTCTGACTGTTCATCAGTAGCCTTGAGAAAAGCTATTGAAAGAGACCTCACAAGGTTTTTGTAATGACAGATGACACATTTAGAGGACTTGCCCTTAAATGTGTAATCTAAGGGAAACTCCCCTAAATGGTTCCAGAGTTTAGGACCATAGGAAGGAAGGGTTCTGGAAAGGCAAAGTTGCTCAAGGAGAGTAGACTCTTCTACTTGTGTATAGTTCTTTAAGCGTGACTGTTAAAGCTATGTCAGTTATAGGAAAGTTATTAGGGTTAATGCTATGATTCAGTGGTGGCAAACCTATGACATTCATGCCAGAGGGGGCACTCAGAGCCCTCTCTGTGGGCATGTGCGCTTTTACCCCCCAACACTGCACCACATTGGCTTTCTGTTGCTGTTGTTGTTCTGTGGCTACAAGTCATTTCTGACTTATGGTGATTCTAAGGCAACCCTATCATGGGGCCTTTGCAGACTGCCAGAAATAATGCAGATTGAGGTCACTTTAACTGTCCTGGCTCAGTGCTAGGGAATCAGGGGAATTGTATGATTTTTCTGGGACATCGAGCCTTCTCTGCCAGAGAGCTCTGGTGCCACAATAAAATACAGTTCCCATGATTCCTTAGCCCTGAGCCAAGACAGTTAAAGTGACCTCAATCTGCATTATTTCTGGAAGTCTGCAAAGGCCCATGGTCAACTACCATGTCTTTTTCATGTCACCACAATGATCCAGGTTTTTGGTAGTGAGAAGTCACTACTGGAGAAATCCAGATCACAGGGAAATCATTTTGAAAATGATCTGGTGTC
>CM034706.1:66918860-66938130 GCA_020142125.1 Phrynosoma platyrhinos | reverse complement strand
TTCATATATAGTTGGATGAAGACTTATTGTATATGAACAACATTTGGTTTAGAGTTGTATTGACTTAGGGACAGCTGGATAGATAGTATTCAAAAATGGCAGCAAAAAGCTTGTTGTGTATAATGGTAGACAGCAATGATCTGGTAATCACACACTTAACCATATGTAGAGAGATCTTGTAGCACCTTTGAGACTAAGGGCCTGTACAGATGGGCGGCCGTGATCTGCCCCGAGAAGCCAAGGATTGGGGCTGAGGCTGCGCCACACCTCGGCCCCGATCCACCCTTATGGTGCCTCTGAAAAGGAGGAGCGTTAAATTAGCGCTCCTTTCAGAGGAGCCAAAAGGGGCTCTGGAAGAGGCTTTCGTAGACTTCAGTCTACTTCCTCAGAAAGCATCTGAGCAAGTAGACTGTAGTCTACGAAAGCTCATGCTACCAACTTCTTTCTTTCAGTTAGTCTCAAAGGTGCTACAAGATCTCTCTACATACTGATTCTACAGACTAACATGGCTATATTTTTTTTAATTCTAACACTTAACCATAATCCTATGTTACATTGCTGGCAAGCTAGGCAGTGCAGTTTTTTGTTTTTGTTTTTGTTTTACTTAAACCCTCTCCCCAGCCCTTTATCTTGTACAAAACCCTGTGGACAACTGAGAATACTGCATGATGTGCAAACTCTTTATTATGTTAATACTCAGAAAATAAATTCAGGTCATTGCTTGAATGCCAGGGAGAAATTGCACAGCTAACATCTTTTGACCTGTAAACAGGATGCATTTGATTTATGAAACAGGAGAGTAGTATAAAGTATCTTTTAAAGTTCTTTGTACACAGGCAGTGTTTAAAGCCATACTTACAGTTAATTCTTGTGAGGATGACAGTTGATTACCAATATATTCTAAGTTGCTGGCTCAGCTCTTAGGCACAGTGCTAGCCATTTGTTTTTGTAGTGCAACATATAGCCCTGTATGGCTTTTTTGGAGGGTCAAGTGAGCTGATGTCAGGGTCCCACTTCGACAGCCAAAAGGGCAATGAATTAATTTTGTGAACAAGAAGCTGTGAGTCATCATTTAAGGAGAATTCATTTTAGGAAATGAATCAGAAGGGAAGTTGGCAGGAGGTAGGCCTCCATGCTGCCTCTGCCAAGGAGCAGCTTTGTTCTTTTGCAATATTGCAGAAATATTTTGAAGAGGCTGGAGAGCCTTAATAGGACATGATGATTATCTGCCTTTGACCAACATTGAGTTTGTGCAAGTATTTTGGAAGGTTGCCTGCTTGCAGACTTCAGTTTTGTGTTGTATCTACATAGGGCAGGAATGGAAATAATGTGCTTCTCCAGCTGTTGTAGAACTGGAGATTCAAGCAGCCATAACCAGCATAGCCAATAGTAAGGAATGCTAGGTGTTCAGGACCAACCACATCTGGAGAGCCCACATGTTTCTCACCCCACTGCCTCTGCAGCAAGGAAAGAGGAGATATACAATTTATGTAAGACATGTGGATGTCTAGGACCTAAAAAAGACATCTGAGGGCTCTCCGGGGCTGTAGCAGGAAAGAAGAGATTTTTCATAGGACAGATGTTGACAAACCTGAAGGTTGGCTTGGAGTACTAATACAGTCAGCCCTCCATATCCACTAATTTATTTATCCAGGGATTCAGCATCCACAGTTGAAAATATTCTAAAAATATATAAATTTCCAAAAGGAAACCTTGATTTTGTCATTCTGGTGTTCCCTTATATAAAATGGTGTCCATTTTACTATGCCATTATATTTAATGGGACTTAAGCATCCACAGATTTTGGTATCCACAAGGGGTCCTGGAACCAAATCCCAGCAGATACCAAGGGCCCACTATACATTCTTTTGTGGCCCATGGCTGCTATGCAGTTTTGTTATTGTTCGGTTTTGTAAGTATAGCTTTGTATATGGTGTGACAAACTGAGCTATTGACATGGACCTGGAAAGTAAGCTTGTCAGTGCTTGTGGTTTGGTAGGAAAGACATTATTTGCCAGAACTCTTTCAAAACTCAGGGGGAAACATCTCCTAGTGTTGATGACCTATCACTGGCAGAATGGTCTAATTATGGATGATTTCAGAGCTCATGTTGATTACTTAAGTTATGTGGGATATTGGGCATATTATTTCCAGGGATAGTACAGATTAAATGAAAATAATACACTGCAAGGTGTGGTAAGAAATCTGTTGGGAAATGTTATGGTGGTTGTTATTGTGTGGCTTCAAGTCACTTCTGATTTATGGCAACGCTAAGATGAATCTATCATGGGGTTTCTGGAGCTGAGTTAGGCCATCTTTTAAACTTTCAGAGATTACTGGCTAAAGTAGGAATGATGGTAGTGATGGGTGTGATATTTGAGGAACGTGACTAAGAGTTTGCAGAAATTGTAGGGACTGGTGGAAATAGTTCATCACACTGGAGTTCATCACACTGAAATGGAGTTCATCACACTGGAGGAAATTAGAAGTTTAAACAGTAATTAACCCATGAAAATCATGCATTTGACATTAAAATGTCAAGAGCCATTATCCTGTGAAAAACCAGGGAATAACCAGGCAATAAACACCAAAAAGTCATTCATGGGGAAATCCTGTGAATGATTTGCTGCTGTTTCTTGCCTGGTTATTCACAGGATAATGGCACTTTAATCACGTTTTATCTCGATGTCATGTGAAAACCATTAGTACAATTGTGGGATTATCACTGGTTAATCACCTTTTATACGTCTAATTGTCCCCCATGTGATAAACTCTTATATGACATTGCTATCAAAAGTGTAGTAGAAACAAAAGAATTGTAATGACCACAGTGGGGAGCCTATCTCACACTGCTTTCCATCTGAGGCAATAATAGCTTAATTCTTCATGGGTGATAGCCCATTTCTTCTGGAGATCTTGGCTGGTTAACTATGGGGCTTTGCAGATGATGCTTTGCGCCGTCTTCAAGCCAAGGAAGGGGAGGGGCAGCCAGACACTGGACGGCCCATCCCCTTCCTGAGGATGTCATCGGAGTGCCGGCCCTTCCACACGATGGGTGCTTTGATGACGTCCTTCCAGCTCAGTGTTCGGACACGCTGAGCTGGAAGAGACACTGAAGAGGCACGCAATGCCTCTTATGGCGCCCCTTTCGCGGCTTGCGGAAGGAGTGCTATTTTAGCGCTCCTTTCCCAGGCGGCGAAAAGAAGGATCTGGGCTGAAGCGTGGGGCAGCCTTGGCCCCAATCTGCCACTTCCCAGGGCGGCCCATGGCCGCCTGCCTGCATCCCTCCATGTCAGCCAACTTGGCACTACAACAGTTTGGATTAGAAAAAATATCTGCAGCAGGGCTAGTTTTAGCTCACTAGCTCTGCAAGAGTCGTCTTTGAACAGAGTTATGAGCAGTTCATTCTCAGTGTATTCTGTCTCAGGCTTTTATCTGTTCTACTTTTGTGATAAAAAGTGTATTTGTACTGTAAATTTAAACTAGGCCTGGGCATTTTACAAGTCTGTTAAATGTTTAACTATTATCAAATAATGGACAAGTCTTTAAAACTACTACTAAATCCTTGGAATAACAAAGAACATCAATCATAGAAAAATGTGTATTACTTTAAAAAGCAAATTAGGTAGCTAGTTACTTATTTAGTTAATATATTAAGTACATTTTTAGCTATCTTTACTACTGCAGACTTTTTTTATGCAATATCTACAATGCCACCTCTTTGCCCCCCAAAACCAACCCTAGCAGCCAAAGCATTTCCAAAGTCCTGCAGATCAGGGTGCTTAGGGAATAACAGTGCTTTTCTGATCACAGGACACATCAAAAACAGGCCATTGAAGACAACTGCTTGTCTCAGTGTGCCTCACAATCAGGAGAACACTGTGGGTGTCACTCCCCAGTGCTCCTATTTCCAATGTCTTGGGAGCACTTCAGCTGGAGTGCTGCTAGGCAAAGTAGGTTTTGGTGGGTACATTCTGTCATTCATAATTGTAAATAGGAATCTTCAGCAGTTCCAAGATCCTAAGTCCAGCTTATGAAGTGCTGAAAAGGATGCCAGCCATTACTATTACTTTATTACATCTTTATACCACTCAGTCCTTGTGACATTTAACACATTTCTCCATATTACCCTCAGAAAAATCCTCTGATTTTTGGCTATGTGTGTGTGACTAGCCAACATCCCCAAATGAGCTTCATGTGTGAATGAGGATTTCCTGAAATAGTGTGCTCCCTTGGACCCAGAGATGTGGAACATCAGGCCCAAGGGCCAAAACCAGCTCTTGTTCCATCCTAGTTCTTAGCTACTGACTTGCTAGAGCCACCCATCCACAGCCAAGGAAAAAGAGAGATGCCTGTGAATCATTTACAGAAATTATAAGGCTGAAAAGCACCAAAAGGGGAGGAAAAAGGCTTGTAGGGGAAACTGAAAGGCATAGACATGGGCTACCTCGCCAGTTGGGAGTGCTTCAATCATGGGGGTGATTACCAGGCCAGCTCAAGATAAACTGGAACATGTGAGCCAGGGCTCTACAAGGCCTGCCTCAAGTCTCAGGAGAGTTTGCAAGAATTCCAAGATCTTCTAAGATCAGAGATCTCATGGGAGCCTAGATCTCTTGCTAGCACTCTACCAAATTCTTGTGATGAAGCAGCACCTCTCTTATGAGAAATCTTGCCTTTGCAAGACTGGATGTGGGCCTTCTAACTTCTATCACCATCAGTCACATCAGCCTGATTGAGATCAGGAAGAGCATGATCTGTGCTTGCAACAGATGTGCCTTGTAGCATTTGATATCTAATTTCAGGTTCTTTTGTTGTGTACCAAATCTAGAAAACAGAGAGAGAGAGAGAGAGAATTAGAGGCATCCCACATATGGGACTTCATGTATGAAACAGGATGCCTGGGAACTCTTATCTCACATGCAGAACAAGTACCTTAAATTTAGAGGGAAGATAAGCAACAGGAAAATCCAGCTGTACATTGCCCATTTCAGTCATGTGATGGTTTGGAGTCCTTTTTGCATTATGCAGCACAGAAAGTAAATGATATCAAGCAGCAGTATAACAGTGCGGCTTTGTTGTTTAGCATTTTCACTTATTCAGATTCTTTTGATAAAATGTAGTTTGAGGACTCCCCCCCCCTTCTTAAGGAAAGAACCTGGAAACAAATTAGACTATATTTATTATCCAAAATGTAATAGCAGCAAAACCATTCAGCTTACTCTTTTCTCCATCTCTTTATGTTATGAATAGGTTGGAATGTAATGAATTTCAATAAAAGGTTTCAGCATTCTACAGACAGAATTGTTGACATGGGCTTTGGATAGATTTTATGTGGTTCTACTGAAAATTATATTTTTCAAGATTTCTGATGTGAAATTAAGAATTATTATTATTATTATTATTAAACTTTATTTCTAGAGTGCTGTAATTATACACAGCGCTGTACAAAGTAAAAAAGTTACAAATATAAAAAAGCCTGCCCACGCCGTACACTCTAAGAAATAAAATAAGATAAATAGATAAACAAATTACCATATAGAGGAAAGAAAATTAAAAGATCAAATATCAAGCAAATCACAACACAATTAACATTATCAGAACAATTACCAGATTATCTAAAGGCAAATGTAGCATGAAATACATAATAATTGGAAAGATGTGTTAAATAAATAATGAAGGGCACAGCAAAAAACTACATGTCTAGCCTTGTGCACCCAGTTGACTTTCTCTGTGTATTCTAAAGAACCTCTCAACTGCTCAGCAAACTACTGTTTAAATGAATGTGTTGAACTTGGTAAAAATAAAAAATAAAAAAATAAACAAGCACATTCAGAACTTTTAAAAACCTTGCAGGTTTTAATATATTATTCCCCTGTTTTTCACCTTAACTAATTAAAATTTGCCTTTACCAATTAAAATTGAGCCCCACACATTTTATCAGCTAAAACTTGAAACCTTAGATTTTGTTTTTATTGTTTAGAGTCCAAGTGGAGCCCTTGGAGAATGAAAATCTACATAGGTTTGGAGGATGAGAATATGAAGAAAAAAATAGGAGCATTACTGTATGATATTGAATAACAGTGATATTCAGAACATTTTTACTTAGGCCAGTGATGGTGAATCTTTTAGAGACCAAGTGTCCAAACTGCAACTCAAAACCCACTTATTTATCACAAAGTGCCACATCCCTCTGGCTTTCTAGTAACAAACCCTGGAAAACTCTGCCTTGGGGTGACAGTGCGAGTGCCCACAGAGAGGGCTCTGAGTGCCCCCTGTGGCACACATGCCACAGGTTCACCACCACTGGCTTAGGCAAAGACTAGGTTTTACTAGAACAGATCCAACAAGTACTCTTACTAGAACATATCCAACAAGCACTGTTAAAAGAGATGGGGTCTCCTTCTACAGCTGGGATGGCTAACAAGCAGATGATGGCCTGTATATGGCCCCCAAGACCACTACTGTTCCTTATTGTTCTCAAGCCTTCTGAAATGAAAAATCTGGGGAAAGCACCTCCCTAACCCTCCCATCCTCCCACCCCACACCCAGTCATAACAAGAATTAGACTTCAGACTGATTTTCAGACTATTTTGGGGAGTATGGCTTGCTGTGTGTCTCAAGTCATGAAACATCTGTCATGCCCATCACAGTAGCTCGGTATTCTTCCAGGGATGAGCATTTTAAAGCCTATGCCATTTAACTGGGTGTATGTCTCATTTGGCTCAGTTGGATTTACATACAAGTAAACTATTATGGCACTGTCTTGTTAAATGGCTAGATGAACAGCTTTGCAATGCAGTCCAGTAGTGACTGGAAACTTCCACATCAGTAGTGTTCTGATTTCACTCTAGATTTTTGTTCAAGCTTGAAAAACACTATTTTGGCCACTAAACCTGTTTTGGAGATGCAGTTCAGCACACTGGATAACTCCTTCAAAAGTCAGGTTGAAATCTGAAATGGATTTACAGAGCCACTGACATGGAAGCCATTAGCCACTATTAGTGCAGTCCTATACATATCTGCTCAGGAGAAAGTCCTGTTAAATTCCTATTTCCAAATAAATGATCCATGATCTGATTATCACCTCCAGGTGAGATTATTGAAATGCACTGTATTGAAATGCACAAAGAAGATTTGCCTTTGAAGATTATAGCAACATGTGTTTTAACCAATATCAGATGTTATGAACATCCATATAAATTGCGTTGAGAGTGGACTTTCAGTAGATAGCTATGAGTGATCTGTTCTTCTAGGAATTGAACCCTGAACCAGAATCCAGTTGTGTGTGAATGATTTTGCACTGGGTTCCCTACAGACATGCAGCATGCGTCAGGTGAGAAGCATCCACTTCCAGCTATACTTCACTCCTGAGACGTGTAGCTGTCCACACAGGGTCAGGCAGCTTGGCTATTCCAGACCTCGTGGCACTGTGGTATAGTTATATGTAGTGCAGATTCTGATTTAGAGGCATTCAGTCATAATCTCATAGGTTGTAGCTTTATCCCATTAGCTTCTCAGCCAAGCACGTACATCAGGTGTCTGAACCTGCAGTACCTCTTGTATGAGCAAAACTATTGCAAAACTAACCTGTTTCTTAATGGTCTAATCCCAGCTCATGTTCTCTATGAGTGGAAAAAGAATCCAATGCTTAGTAAATTCTGCTTCACAAATAGCACTGGCTGTCTTCACTGACTACTGATGAATTACAACAGTTCAAATTCAATGGCTTGGGACCTTGTTACCTAAAGGAAGGCATACATATGTACCCATATGTATCTTTCTGTGTCATAAGATCATCAGTTGAGACCCTTGGAGTTTCTGAAGTTCTGGCTACACAGGCATTGTCCATTCTTTTCTTCTATTTTCATCATTTAATTTTTGCAGTCTTTGCCTAGTTTCTGTTTCTACCCTTTCTTTTCATGCAAGCTATTGTTCTCTGGTTATTATTCCAGGCATAGTATTCAAAATTTCTGGCCCATATTATATTTTCAAAATTGCCATGCTATTGAGATTTTTTGGCATTCAGAGGTATGCCTTTCAGATTGACTGAGGGCCCAAAGGGGTGGCGGAGAGCCGCCCTGGGAAGTGATGGATCGGGGCCGAGGCTGCCTGACTGCATGGCCCTGATCCTCCCTTTTGCTACCCAGAAAAATGCAGCAGAATGGGTGCCCCTTCTGACGCAGCGTGTCAAAATGCTGCACCAGAAGGATGTCTTCACCGTGGGGTTAGGGCAGCTGGTGTGCTGCTGCCCCTCCCCATCTCTGCCTCCAGGCCGGCCCTTTGGGCTGGTCTATAGAGGCCCAGAGTTTCTCTCAGATAAGGAATTAACAGTGGCTTTCATCTCCTACATTTCTGTGTCAACTATACTCTTAGTGTAACAGTTTAGTCTCCAAGCCCAGATGCCATTCTGAAAGGTGAGGATAAAACGTTGTGAGAGAAATGTTTAAATTCTAGAACAACATTTTTAAACAATGTTAGAACAAGGTGTGTATGTGTGGGAAAATGTGTGAGTTGCTATTCCCCTTGCTCATTTTAAAAGACATGGATGGTTTAAGAAATGCATACCAGAAAGACTTTAGGTTCATTGTCACATCAAAATATAAATTAATTATCTTTATAATTACATGGGATGATTCTACAAGTATATGCTTTCATATTGTCCAGTCCTAAAGTGGTATATGACAGAGGAAGTTCAATGACTCAGTTGGGGAAAATGTAGGGATTACAAAAGAAATAATAGTAGATTGAAATAATATTTTAGAATCTTGGAGAGCCTTTATTGAATCATGGAGTGTGTCTGTCTGGCCAATATATAAGTTACTCAGTATCAGCATCAACTTTTTAGGTGCCCCAGGAGCTAGGTTTCTAAAACTTTTACCAGCCCTGCTCTAAAAATAAGCAGGTAACATTTCTATAGTAACAGGATAGGTGGGCTGATAACACTGTTTTAACAAACAGGGAGCTGTTTGCTTGGGTGGTGACGAACATCTCCACTTAGGAGTCACTTAAATGTCTCAGACTAAGTAATGCATGGCATTTCTAAATGGTAGCATCTTGGAAGTTATTAGATATGATTTTGCTGCCATATGTATGAAGATTTATATAAAATTTAGTAAATCACAGGACTCCTCCTGCAAATCTGTCAAGATTAATTTTCTGCTCTATGAAGCACAGCAAGCGAGACAGTGAGGCCGAATGACATTTTACACAGTACGTGCTGCCAGCCTCTTGATGCCCAGGGCAGCGAATGAATCTACAGCAAATGGGCTAACAATGGGTCAGCAGAACTGATTATATAATTCTGTCTTAAGATTCCTCTCTTCCTCTCTTTGGAACTGTCATCATCATCAGAAAAAGTGATTGAAGAAAACAGCTTCAGATCTATAAATTCCAGTTCATTCAATACTATTCCTGTTCCTTGTTGTCTTGTATAGATCAGTTATCTTGTTATTTTTAACCTAGAAAAACATGGGAGGTTGTTGTAAGACTGAATTGAATAATTAATTGTAGTATTTTATAAATGTATTTAGTTTAGGTGTTAATGCATTAAATTGCTGTAAACTTCTATAATCTTGCATATCCTAAATTGACACATGACAGAGGAAGCTCATTGGCTCAGTCTGGTGAAATGTAGGGATTGCAAAAGAAATACTAGTCGATTGAAATAATATTTTAGCAAAGCCTGAACCTAGTTTTGATGGTGGCAGATGGATTCTTCTAACCGAAATATAAAATGAATATTGTAAACTGAAAAGTTGGGAAAATAATATGAGGGTGTAAAGCTGTAATCCTAAGCATACACAAGTAAGTTCCATTAAGTGGGCATCCTTAAGAGGTGTCAATGCTTACAATCAAGGAGCTTTTCATAATATATATGTTCTGTGAGTTGTTTGGTCCTATTTGGCCCCAGATAGTGAAATGCAATTTTTTTTGCATGGGAATTCAAGTTTGTGGCTAACATTGCTGGCATGAAGTATATTATTAATGGATGTAAGTACTTATTTTGTGGAAAATATATATCTCACTAATAATGTTTTACACTGGATTTTACACTAGTATTTTACATTGGAAATGCAGTACAATTTTCAATACATGTATAAGAACCAGAATGCTTTTCTTATTTGAAGAACAATTTTGAACTGTTCTTCAAAATTGGCTGCCAGGAACAGCTGGGAAATGGCTTAGGGACTCCTGGTGACATCGGTGGCATTCTCCTGTGTGGTAACTTGCATTCTCATCCCATTCCATGCCATTGCATTCTATTCAGTTCCTGCTTCTGAAAGTAACGTGCGATAAACTCAGTTGTAATGACTTTCACCATTACATAAATTCTGTCAATTCTCGATCAGTCTTCTGTGCTATCACATCTCAGGGACAGTGCCAATGTATTTTCAATCAGTGTGCCCATGGTCTGGAAGACTACGGGAGATGTGATAAGCATACTCCTTCTTCTTTCCTCCCAGAAGTATTCCCTGTGGTAGCCATTTTGCTGCATATAATAGACTACAATGTTCTGCCATCCTATCTGGACAGTAATGTCTATGCCAATATGGCAGTGTATCTTGCATAGCTTGATTCTGCTAAATAGCCTTTCAGTTGATGTAAATCAAATTCAGGATTGCTCAGTTGGTATATATGGCTCTTTATTTGTTATGGGGCTTCCCCCACCCAACCCTATTCCAGTGATTTATTTTATCCATATATCTTTTGTTAGAATAATATGAGAATTTCATTATAGTTGTCTGATGTCTAAATTATGTTTATGAATTTTGTATTCCTGACCTTTTTTTTTTAAGCATCAACCTGTATATTTTAATGACTGAGAGATTAATTTATAAATACAAGCTCAAATGCCTACATACCCTAACAGGCTCTAGATCCTGTCTGATCTTGGAAGCTAAGCAGGTACTTGAATGGGAGACAGCCAATGAGTACCAGGTGCCATAGGCTATATTTCAGAGGAAGGAACTGGCAAAACCATCTCTGAGTACTCCTTGCCTAAGAAAACCCTATGAAAGTCATGGGGTTGCCATAGGTCAACAGGAGACTTGAAGGCACACACCCACACAAAAACATAAGCTGAGTGTGAATGATCATGCTTGAGTTATAAACAGCATATTGCAGTGTAAATACTATATCTGTACTGACACGGTCAATGGATGCCGAGGAAGCATGATGATATTAGATAGTACTAAAGCTCCACTAAATTGCTTTATAATTGTCTTCATTCTTTTTTGTCTGCATGATGAAGGCAGGGACATTTTGTAGGAAGAGAAAATCCCTTTGCTTCAATGAAGGACATATCTGAACAGATTAAATCAGCAGTGCTTTTGAATCTGTATCTATAACATCACTTTAGCTATTTTGAAGCATGAAATGATAATAAAGAAAATTGCAGTGTTGTGAGAAAACTAGCAGCTATCTGCCCTCCCTCCCCATGATTAAAGCTCCTTTCGTTCAAGCATCCCTAGCGGATCTAATTTTCTTTTATGAAAATCTGAAGAAACACATGCCACCATAAGTCTTAACAAATAATTCCATTGCCAAGTAGACCTGTGATAAGTAATCTTGAACATACAGTGTGGGAATGTACTTCAGCACCTCACAGCTTAGACTAAAGGCAGGGATGTGCAGGTCCAGTAACAAAATGGAGAAGGCCTTCCTTCCCGTGTTTCTGAAGCCTTTTGGGGAGGATTGGGTTTTTTTTTAAAAAAAGGAAAAATAATTTTGGAATATTTTCTTTTAGAATGATGAATAAAATGTTTACAACAAGGTATTCATATATTTGTATGTGTGTAAGTGCCACAAGGGATGTGGTGACTCAAGTGGTTAAGACGCTGACTCTATTGATTGCAAGATTGGTAGGTTAGCAGTTCAAGGCCCATGTGCCATATGATGGGGTAAGCTCCCGTTACTAGTCCCAACTTCTGCCAACCTAGTAATTTGAAAGCATGCAAATGCAAGTAGATAAATAGGTACCACTTCGGTGGGAAGGTAAACAGCATTCTGTGCTATCGTGCTGGCCACATGATCACAGAGAAGTCTCTGACAATTCTGGCTCTTTGGCTTAGTAACAGAGATGAGCACTGCCCCATATGGTCGGACACGACTTGACAACTTTGTCAATGGGGAATGCCTTTACCTTTACCTAAGTACCTTTAAGTCACTTGTTGATTTATGATAACCCCATGAATTTCAGAAGGTTTTCTTAGGCAAGGATTAGTCAGAAGTCTTACTAGTTCCTTCCTCTGAAATACAGCCTACAGAATTAGTCCTCTAAAGTTATTTATACTAACTGTAGAAGATGAATGCTTTTATGTAAGATAATCAGATCAAAGTTTATAAACGCAATTCAGTGTATAACTACCATCTGACTGAATTGTCCTTTTAATATCAAAGATAAACATATGTTTACCAAATTTACAATTTCTTCAGAATAGTTTTAGTACAAGATCCAAGCAATTACTACATACAATGATAAACAATCCCCCCCAAAAAGAATTAAAAAGGGCATACTGACAGAATGAATATATACAGAGGTAACAACAACTGACAAAGCCCAATGAGCTACATTATGAGAGGGCATCCTTCTTTAGACCACTTTTCCCCTCACAGCACAAATGTTATTGTTCCTATGAGAAGCTTTCTCTGGATAATTATGAGGACCACAGTCATTACAAAGAAGTTTTCTGTCTCAAACTAAAAATTGCAGCACAAAGTGTACTTAGTAATAACTAAGAATGTTTCATTCCTTTTCAGTATTTTACCAAAAGGGAGATCATTTGTTGGCTTAGATTTTCAATATTTGAAATTAGCTAAAATTATCTCATTTAAAGGTGGCAGATTTTAAAAGTGTAATTGTACTTTCCAGGGGACTTGTGAGGTTTTCTGAGTAGCTTTCTTTCATGACATTAAGGGGTCTTTTCAATGTACTTGTTGTGGGCACGAGAAGGAGCTTTCTGCTGTGTAATTGTTTTTGGGTGGCTGAGGCTTTTATGTGAATTTCTCTATCCTGAGTCAGTCTTTAGAACAACTGCCATCATTGACATGTTTCCCCCAGAAGCTGTCAAAGGTAATGACTAGAGGTTGAGTATGTGAGCCCTTTACCTTTTTGCCCACTCTTTTCTTCTAAATAAGAAAGACCCAATATGTGACTACTAAACTTAGGTGGAGAAGAGAACTGTAATAGTGTCAATAGAAACACTCCCCCTTTGTCTGACATATTTTGTATAAATTATTCTTATCCTTTATTATTCTTATCCATAATCATTCTTTATTGAAAAATAATATTTTAATTGGATATTTAAGCTTATCTGTATACTTGACGTCCCCTAAAAAATGAGATTCCAGAATTTTGCTGTCATTAATTTATGTTGCTGAATATAGCAGAAAGATACTCAAATTAATAAAGTCTTCTTATGCAGTGAATTAGATTAGGCAGGGTCACTGGAAAATAATCCATTAAAGACAGTTTTTGTGTAACTTCTTTTCATTTCAAAATAGTTCAGCCACCATTTTCTCCAAACTGAAAATATAATGTGAACTGCTCCAAACCTTTTTAGTATCTTATGTTCCATAAAAAAAATAAATCTAAAATTGTCTTGTGTTGATTGCCTACAGCTGCCTGTGTTATTTGACATATTATTTTTATATTATTCTAAGGGACTTAGAAAAGTATTCACAATGTTGTTTTTTTTTTAAAAAAAGATTAAAATGTATAATAATCATGGAAATAATAGTGTGCAGCAAACAGATAAAGATGTTTTACAAAAGTACAAGCTGTGAAAGATACAAAAAAGTAATGTTATTTATAGAACAGGCTTATTACCAGTTTTCCTCAATACATTTGTTTAAATTCCTGGAGGAAAGTAATAGGATTACAGGAGCGGATGGATTTAGGTAATTTCATATATTATGAAGATAGTATGCACATCCTGAAATAACTAAGTAACATAGACTTGTTTTCCTCAAAAGTGAGGGTATAACTACATTATGTTACAGTTTCAACTTAACATGGGAAACCTGTACTGCTTTTGAAGTGTAACTGTAAATATAAATGATGGAGGAGTAATATTGTGTAGTTCATGTGTGGGTTTGTGTTTTACCTTGTTGAATCAATGCTGTGGTGGACAGGAAGAGAGCGTGCTGTGCCACAGTAACTAACTGCTGGGTGTATGTGTGTGTTTGGAACTTTGACTTAAATTTATTTTATTTATTTATTTTTAAAGAAAAAGGTCTAAAATGAGACACAAAAACTGATAAAGTCATTTTTTCAGTTGTTAACATCCACCTTAAAGCACATGAAGTAGGTTCAATTAAGGAAGCATTAAAAGTTACAGCAAATGGTTGACAAAGGGCTTGTTTACATGCCATATATATACATTGAATTCCCCCCACCCCCAGGCTGGCTGAATGCTGTTTACACTAAAAGGTAAAGGTAATATCTTGGCATGAATGTCTAGTCGTAACTGACTGTAGGAGGCGGTGCTCATCTCTGTTACTAAGCTGAAGAGCCAGCATTGTCCAGGAACTGCTCTGGTGGTTATGTGGCCAGCATGACTGCACTGAATGCTGTTACCTTCCCACCAAAGTGGTACCTATTAATCTACTTGCATTTGCATGCTTTCAAACTGCTAGGTTGGCAGAAGCTGGGACTAGTGACAGGAGCTCACCCCATCATGCAGCACTTAGGCCTCGAACTGCCAACCTTCTGATCTTTCAATCATCAGAAATGGTGTCTTAACCACTTAGCCACCACGTAGCCAAAAATCTCAATTTAGATCCAGGCTGTTTACACAATACTCGGATCCAGTTCAGGGTTTCTATACCCCTGGTCCCACATTTTACAAAACCCTACCTTTTGCTCTGGTTTTTACATAAAACTCAGAGCAAATTGTGCCAGCAATGGGGCCACACAATCCCTGCAAGTGTTACAAGTCACTCTGAGATCAGAGTGAGGTGCTTAACTTGTTCTGATATCAGAGTGGCAGCTGTGATGGTAGGTGGTTTACAGGGACTGCATCGGAAGGCAGCCACCCATCATCGCTCCATTTTGCTGAAGCAGGTAAGGGAGGAATTCGGGTGAAATTTTGGGACAGAATACTCCAGGGACAGTCTGAAGTATCCTGGCAAATGGAGACAAGCCCAAAATCAAAATGAATTAAAACCAATTTAAAATGAATTGATTGGTGTCTTTAAGTGATATAAATGGAATCTAATTCAGTAGTTCTAGGTATACTACTGTGCATGAAGGAGTAAACAGAATGCTTTATTTTTTATTGTTAATGGTGAGAGATCTTGGGAACAGCAGAAAATAAATATGGCAATTTTCAGTCCCAGTTGAACACAGCAGGACATGGCTTGGTGGCACAGTGCCTTTGGGCAAGAAGCTTAAATGCATACATATAGAGCCGAGTGCAGATACCGTCTTCTCTGTCAGGGCTAGATTGGTAGTGGGGCAGGCAGCAATGAATTCATTGCATTAAATACACTTTAAAACTTACCAGTCATAACACTGGCAGCGGAGATGCATTTGGAGGACCCTGCGGAGGCTCTCTAGCTGTCTCACCAGCCCTCTCAACACCTGTGGCTGGCTGGCTCCCAAGGTTCTCAAGGCTATTTAGCCCTTCCCACTGCCTCCTCAACATGAGCAGTGGCATCGGAGACGCGTTTGGAGGACCCTGCAGAGGCTCTCTAGCCATCCCACCAGTCCTCTTAATACCCATGGCTGGGTGGCTCCCGAGGCGATTAAGCCCTCCCCACTGCCTCCTCAACACCAGCAATGGCAGTGGAGACACATTTGGAGGACCCTGCAGAGGCTTCCTGGGAAGGCATTTAGCCTTCCCCCCAACATCATCATCACCACTTCCGGCGATGTTGTCAGATAAACGCTGGGCCTTCCAGTAGCTTGAGAGGGGAGAAGAGAAGATCTCCTGGGGCAGCCTGTGCTAGCTGGAGCGAAGATGGAGTGGAGGGCTATTTAGCCCATCCAACTCTCAGCCTGTAACAGTGGCAAGCTAGAGCCAGGCTTGGATTAAAGCAGGGGTCGGCAACCTATGGCCCGGCCCCCCAAGGCCTTTGGACTGGCCCCCGCCGAGCCCCGCTCATGTCGCAGCCACCATTTTGTTTTCCAAAATGGCAGCCGCGACTCGTTTGCACATGCGCTGAGTACTGCGCATGCACAAATGAGTCATGGCCACCATTTTGTTTTCCAAGTGCGCGCACGCATGCACAGTACTTCCAGTGTATTGTGTGTGCATGCGCGTGTGAGTGCGTGCCCCCATTTTCCTCACCACCACCATTGGCCCACGGAAGACCAAGGGGAACTTGCTGACCCCTGGATTAAAGCCTTGAAGCAGTGAAAAGGCCCAGATTCAGTCCCAATTGTCTTGTACATTGGAGCCTGATCAAGTACCACCACCCCCAGAGGCGCAGCGGTGGCAGCAGCAAGGTTGCAGATAGGCAAGGAGGAGTATAAAAGTCTGCCCAGGAACATCCCCTTTAGTAGCGCTGCAGTGGCAGCAGCAGTGGGGCCACAGAGAAGTTTGGCCGAGGCTCAGGAACCCACCCAAGTACCACCACCTCTTCTGATGTGGAGTTTCCATCTGGTCCATCCAATCCTTCCACCATTAATAGTGGCCATGGCAGTGATGCCAAGGGCCAGGTGGATAATTAAGACTGGCTAGAGACTCTCAGCCCTCCCCCGCATCCTCCAGCCCTTAATAGTAAATAGTACTCCCTCTATTGGGTTGGCCAGTGAGACCCTTTCTTGCGGAATTGCCATGAGAACATAGGGTTAGATATTAATCTGGACTTCTTGTCATCTCCATCTTGTATAGTGGCCAGGAATGATCTGGGAGCGGGAAATGGGGCAAGGGAAGGGAAGGTATGGCGGAAACAGAGTGAAGAGTTGTTACAAAAGAAGGTGGGATTGGTGTTTAAAAGCTATCCCGCCTTCAGTTCACTCTGTTCCCTGGAATGGTTTGGAGAGCACACCAACCATTCCACAGAACCTTACCTTGCTCCTCTGCAATGCGAGGTTGGTTAAAAACAAGACCTATATTATTCATGATCTCCTCGTATACGAGGATGCCAACCTGCCTTGCTTTACAGAGACCTGGCTGGGAAAGGATAGCGCTACTACATGGATGCAGGCTCTGTCAGTGAGCAGGTAAGGAGAAGTGGGCGGAGGGCGGAGTGGCTCTAGTTCATAAAAATAACCTTACCTTGATCAGGATACCTGTCTAGAACACAGTCCTCTTTGAGTGTATATACCTGAGCCTAAGGACCAGGGATAGTTTGGGGATTTTGCTAGTATACCGGCCACCCCGTTGTCTAGCAGACTCCCTAACCGAGCTGACACAGCTGGTCTCTGAGTTGTTGTTGGAGTGACCTAGACTTTTAGTCCTGGGAGACTTCAACATCCCACTCGAGACCAGTCTTTCAAGTCTCACAGGTGCAGCTCAGGAGTTCATGGAATCCATGACAAACATGGGCCTATCTCAATTGGTCATCAGGCCCACTCATTGTGCAGGTCATACTCTCAATGTGGTCTTTAGTACGGAACAGGAATATCTGTGGGCAGAGATAATAAATACCTCTGCATTGTCATGGATGGATCATTTTCTGATCAAGGTTGAACTGACAACCACTGTCCGCCCTACCGGGGGTGGTGGACCTATTACAATGGTCCACCCTTGAAGGCTGATGGAGCCAATGGGATTCCAGAAAGCCTTAGAGGGTTTAATGGTTGGGAATGCCGTTGATTCTGTCGAAGTGTTGGTTCATACCTGGAACACCAATCTTACCAGGGCTATCGACACAATCGCTCCCAAGCATCCTTTCCAGCCCGCTTCCAACTGAAAGCCTTGGTACACCGATGAGCTTAGGAAAATGAAGCAGGCTAGACAACGACGAGTGCATCTGGTGGAGAACTCGACTCCTATCTGACAAGACTCGATAGGAATGAACTTTCTTCATTCCTATTTGAGGCAATATGTGCAGCGAAGAGGTCCTTCTGGTCTGCATGTATTGCATCTGCAGAGTCCTGTCCAGCAGAACTGTTTAGGATGGTAGGGGAACTGTTGCGGGTTTCACCTGTGCAGAACCCAGTACTTAACCTGACAATGGCCTGCTGTGATGCGTTTAACAACTTCTTTGCAATTAAAATCTTTCAGATAAGAGCTGACTTGGATGCCAGTGTTGTGACAGTCAATTCAAGAGGTCATCAGCAACTCCATTAGTGAAATTATACTGGATCAATTTCAATCTGTAAGTACCAATGATGTGGACAAGCTCCTTGGAAGTGTGAGGAAGATGACTTGTCCTCTCGATCCTTGCCTGTTGTGGCTGGCCATCCAGGGTGCAGGGGATGCATGGGATGCATTGAGGCTTTTCCTTAAGGATATCATCAATGCATCCCTCAGGGAAGGTTACATTCCATCTTACTTGAAGGAAGCAGCTGTCAGGCCACTTCTGAAAAAGTGTTCCCTGGACCCCCTGGATATGAATAACTAGAGGCCAGTCTCTTTATTACCATTTCTAAGAAAAGTGATCGAGAGAGCAGTCGCTCTTCAACTCCAAGCTGTCTTGGAGGAAACCGATTATCTAGACCCATTTCAAACTGGCTTTAGGACAGAATTTGGAGTTGAGAATGCAAAGGTGGATTTGGCTGATGACCTTCGTTTGAGCATCAACAGAGGAAGTCTGACCCTGTTGGTGCTCTTAGACCTCTCAGTGGCTTTTGATACAGTAGATCATAACATCCTCTTGGATTGCCTGAGGGGGTTAGGAATTGGAGGCACTGCATTGCAGTGGTTCCGTTCCTTCCTCTAGGGCAGATTCCAGACGGTGTTCCTCAGGGACAGTTGCTCCACAAAAAAGGAGCTTAATTGTGGTGTCCTACAAGGTGCCATCCTGTCTCCAGTGTTGTTCAATATATACATGGAGCTGCTGGGAGAGGTCATCCGGAGGCATGGGGCTGGGTGTTATCAGTATGCTGATGACACCCAGATAAATTTCTCCATTCCTCGGTTGTCAGCCATGGCTTCTGATGGTGTCTCTCCTCTCAATGACTGTCTTAGAGCAGTAATGGGCTGGATGAGGAAAAACAGATTGAGACTGAATCCAGAAAAAATGGAGGTATTAACAGTAGCGGCCCCGAAACTAGGTATTGGGATACAACCTCCAGTTCTGGATGGGGTCACACTCTCCATGAAGGACTCGTGTTTTACAGAGACCTGGCTGGGAGAGGATAGTGCTGCTATTTGGG
>CM034706.1:66880468-66893634 GCA_020142125.1 Phrynosoma platyrhinos | reverse complement strand
TTATATGGGAGGAGGCGGTCCTTAAGATAGCCTGGACCCAAGCCATTTTAACTGGCTGTGTTTTAAAGTTTGGAGTTGTTGTGTTTTAATTGGAGGGAGGGTTGGGATAGGGGATTCTCCTTTTAATTTTGACTGTAATTTTAATTTGTTTATGTTTTATATACCTGTTGTAATCCATCTTGATTCCCATTGGGAAAAGGTGGATTATTATTGTTGTTGTTGTTGTTGTTATTATTATTATTATTATTATTATCTGGCTTCCTTCTCTCATTTGTCCTGTATTTAAAGCAGAGCATAGTGTTTCCTGACCCTTTGTTCCTGGTATTTTAATTGGCTGTGCTCTCCAGGTTAAAATGCCTCTGTATCCTCCTGGTCTGCAGCTACTGCCCAAGAGGGACTAGGATCTGTTTTTGTCAGTGCTATGACAGTGCCATTCTATTCTGGCTCCATCTGGGGTTTGTTACCTTGACACCACCTTCTTTTTTCAACAAGGACTCTTCAAGGTAGGACATGAGACAATTTTGGGAGTCTCTTCAGTCCTGAATATCTCATCTTCCTCAGTCCATACCCGTCAATCTAGGTCAACACTGCTGACTTCAGGGAAGATGTTATAGAAAAGATCAACTAACAAGCACTATAAGCATTCTAGCAAAAAGGATCTTGGTGAGGAATCTCAGATTTTAAAAAGAGTAAAAATGGACAAGTCATCAAAGATAAAGAACAAGTTTTCAAAGTCAACTGTATGTCTGCTTTGGCTCAACATTAACAACTTTGATACTGATTTCCATGCCAACAATTTAAGTCCCATTAGTCTCATCTGTGATTCAACTAGAAGAGTTGATTCAGAAGCCTACATCACCTGCACAATTTCCACATAAAGGTTATTCTTAAGTGTCATATGTAGAATTATGTTTCCTGAAGGTGAGATTCAAGATTGTTGCCCACAAAATAAGACTCGCCATGCATTGTTATTAATCGTCCCCCTAGAGAGGGTTCTATCTCCTGTGAAATTTATTACCTTGGATCTGAAATCAAAATCACCATGTTACTCCACATGGTGCCTACCCACATATCCATAGGTCTTCTCCACACTGATTATAGGCACCAATATTCTTCTTATTGTTGCATGGATCTTTCTAGGGGCGGATTTCCATATTCAGTTTTTTGTTGTTCTTTTTTGAGTGCAGGTGGGAGTCAGTGCAGTATATAGGACACAGTTGTTGACAACACTGTTGGCATTCCTACTCCTGATCACCATCAATTAGATGTGACAGGTCTCTAAGAATAGGTCTCCAAGAAGAACAGGTTGGTCTTCTGTTTGTCTACCAAGTAGAGGCTATGGGTTACAATACACTTAATGTTATCCTATATTTCCCATTGTCCCCAGGATTGTTTCATTTGTTTTAATTTTGGTACTACATCTATTCAGTCATCAGTACCATCATTACAGCTCCTTGCCTCTGTGTCTGTACACTATTATAATTGCCCCATAAATCAGAACAAAGACAGTTAATAATATCCTCACGGAAGCATCTCAAGGCACACTTCAGGACACTTTGGTAAAAATTGTTTTACCTTTACTAAGCATGAGGAAAAGCCAATCATTAACTCACCATCATCAGGTGCCTCTATTTTTTCCTCGTCTTCATTATCATCTCCATCACCAATATCATTCCCCACTGTGTAGGGGACAAATACAACTCTGAGAAGTTATTCAAACTTTTTTTAATGTGACTATCCAAATAATCTTCCTCATGCATTCCAGTTTTGTTGTTCACACTATTATTATTATTTTTGTTGGAACTGCATCTGTCCGCATCTCAGTGGATTCTGTTGCTCACAAATGTCAGCACTCGAATAAAGATTGAATCAATGATGTGGATGTATTCAAAACATGTTCAAGGCATGTAGAGGTTTATCCCAATTTACTCTGGGTCTATTCGCATTGGTTGTTCACACAGCCAACAATGTAAATCTTTTAGGAAAACTTGGAAAAAATCCTGAGATCAATTATCCCAGGTTAAGTGCGGTTTTTGGCAGCCCCCCCCAAAAAAAAGACGTATTTGAGTGCACTCAAAATGCATGTGAACAACAAAGATTCAACTCACATTATACCAAGATTATTTTTACTATCTGAATGATCCCTGAATGAAGAAGCAAGGCTGTATTTGGAGCAAAGTCTTTGGATAGCCAAAGCACAGCCACCATCAAAATCAGACCCAGCTAAGATGAACTAGCTGTGCCAATCATATTGTTGCTGTTACCTGCTGTATCCTGTTTAGTAAGGAAGTCATGGTCAAAAGTGCATTCCATTTCCCTTACATCCATATAACACTGGTTCAACACTGACTTTTTATTCCAACATCCAGCACCAAAGTCTGCCACTTTCAAGGTATCTCAGGTATTGCCAACATTTATGCAAATTTATTTCCACAATGGAAAGAACGTTACATATAGTTTATTTCAGAAGATCATTGATTTTCTACTGTTTCCATACTCCTGAGTTTAGGAAAACACAGGACTTGTTGGCTAGAGATGTGAAGAAAGACCTACTTATTTAACTGTAACAGTTGAATGGACAATGGACAAACCCGACTTAGTAGCTAGTCAGGTTTATTACTCCTGCCCCATCTAAATTTGCATATCACCCAAGCTATAAAGTGGATTCATTTTTGAGACATGGAAAAAAGTGCAAAAAATAGAGTAATAAACAAAAGCTATCATCCAGGCATGATATCTTTTGTTTAGAAAGGCAGACCTTTAAAAAGAATCCTGTTCAGTAAGAAGTACAATTCAAATAACCCTGAAAAATAAATTAGCATGCCTTTGCCTCATTGATTTAAAATTAATTAAGGGTCGAAGCAGACTGGCACAATACACCAGCTTCAGGGTGGCATGGGGATGTGGCACATGCTTGATGCACACCCCAAGGCATGCCCTGCCGCCAGTGTCATATCGCCCTGCTGTCCACACGGGGCCCAGCTTTTCGGCACTCTGGCAGTACAGTGTTTAGATGCTGCACGTCTCAGGAGCACTGAAAAGTCACGGCATGGAAAAGACAGATTTTTGCCGTAGCAAAAAGGAGCGACTTTCTGACGCTTCTTTTTGCTCTGGCAAACAGCTGGATTAGGGGGTGCGCCATGCGATTGCTGTGACCCCAATCAAACTGCCCCTTCCTATGCTGGATTGGTCTGTGCTGTGTTTTCCTAAACTCAGGAGTATGGAAACAGTAGAAAATATGGTCTCTCCATATCTATGGGGGTTAGGGGCGAAGGACCCCCATGAATATGGAAAAATCATGAATAACCTCTCCCACCATGAGAAGGCCTGTGCGGACCCCCTCCGGAACCCTGCCATGCCGGGGTCACCCGATCCAGGCATGGGAGGGGCAGTAGAAGCAGCCGTATAAGCTCTCTTCTTACCCCCAGATGCCTGGATCAACTTCCAGGCATGAGAGGGGTCAGGAGAGACCTCACGAATAACTAAATTTGCGAATTCCAAGTTCGCACAAATAACTAAATTTGCGAATTCCAAGTTTTTGAATTAGGAGGGACAACTGTACTGTATAATATGGTGTAATATTGTATTTGTTTATTTATATCCTGCCTTTTCCCCAAAGTTGGGACTCAGAATGGCTTTCAAAATAAAAGGTGATACATAGATAAAGACATACAGAAACTGTTAAACTATCTGGAGAATTAAAAGCCATTTAAAGCCTATTCGTTAAAATGAAAAAGATTTTAAAAGGTGCAGCACAATAACAAGACCCCTTTCCTTTTAAAACAGTTAGTACACAAAGGGCTAGATCAGACAGGCAGGAAAAAGTGGCTTGATCTTGCTTTTTCCCAAAGCGGGTCAAAACACCACTGTCTGCATGGCCTGCTCCCAAGGCAGTCCAAATATGCATGGGCCAACCACATGGCATGTCATCAAGCTGTACCCCTTAGTAATTTTTTTTGTTGCCTCCCCACTATCCATGTGCATCGTTACACAAACACACCACCTGCAGCCTCCAATTACCTCCCACACCCTGCCCAGATGCCATCCCATTGCATGGTTGCCCCTTTGATCAGCTACTTGCAATGCTTTGCCTGTACAAGGCATTAGTGCATAGGTGTATGACTGATACATTGGCAAAGCACAGTTATAGATGCCCTCCATACATGCCCCCTTCATCCCATGCCCCCCACCTGGAATATCTGGTTTGTATACATTGTAATTCCATCCATTTGAGTTGCTACATTTTCATTTTTTTTGCTTTGCCACAAACCCACATTCGCATTGGGGTGTTAGTATGCAGGCACAGAGATGTGCTTTTTCTCCCAGCTTCTTTTTGCTCTCATTTTTAGCCATGAAGCACATTTTAGTTTCCACCTGCTTTGGAGATGTGTGTCACATGAACACTACGCCTTCAAAGCATCTGGAAGCAGCTTTATTTGGCCCATCTGTTTCACTCCAAAGGCCTGTTGGAATTAAAAGTTTTTCACCAGCCAACAGAGAACAAGGAGGCAATCTAACCTTTCTAGAAAGGGAGTGTCTTATTAAATGAGAAAAGAAAGCTGAAATGGAGTCAGAGAGAAATGGCTTTCTCCATGCCTCACTCCATGACATCGTAGCACTTCCATTTTCTTCCCAGTTAGAAAAGCCTGCCTTTTGTTGAATGGATTTTCCAGCATGACAAAAGACATGCTTTTACAACTGTCTCCCTTGTAAAGAGAATGGAAATGCTATGATGGTATATGGAGAGTCATGGAGAAAGATGCTATTCTCCTGCTCTGTTTTGGCTTTCTTTTCTCATTATTATGCTCAGAGTTCTTGGGCCTGGAAGTAGCCACTGAGAAGATCCTCTTCCATGTTCCTACCAGATGTATCTGTGAGGGGGCTAGAATGAAGAAAAGGGCCTCCCTTGAAGGTCTCAAAGGTTTGACAGATTTGTTTGGAAATGTTCAGTGCTTCATGCAGCCCGAACCTCAGAGGTATAGAGCTGTTTAGGTCACAAGCACCTGTATAGATCACAACAAGAACTTCAGATTGTGCCCAGAACCAGACTGGTAACTAGTGGAATTATCATAACAAAGGGAGTCACCCACTCCCTTTAATCAGCCCTAGTTAATAGTCTAGCTATAGGTATTTGGGCCAGCTGAAGTGTCTAAACATGTCTCAAAGGCAGTCTCATGTTGAGCACATTACAGTAATCCAAGAACATACCTAATGTATGCATCACTCTAGCCAGATCAGACATTTCCATAAATGGGTGCATCAGGCACACTACCTTTAACTGTGGAAGTGTGCTCTTGATTATCATAGAAAACTGAGTATATTCAGCATTTAAACCAGGAATACCTCCAAACTGTATTCCTGAGTCTTCAGAGGGATGTAAAACTATGTAAACACCAAGCACATATTTTGCCTTGTTTGGTTTAAGCTTTAATTTGTTTGACATCATTCTGGGACATATCAGACATGGATTTAAAACTAAAACAACTTACATTTGCTACTGCTTATATTGTGCTTTTACTATGCTGCTTTTTTTAGTTACATTGATATATTAGTTTTATATGTACCTGCTTCTGGGATTTTAAAGACAAGTATTACAAGTTGCTGGAGGTCTTGTTCTGACTAGGAAGATACAAATTTCAACCATGTCACTAAGAGTAGTTGCACTTTTCCTGATTTCTTTCACTTCGTATTTGTGTAATGATGAAGGGTCTTGGATTTTGTAGAGGATTTAGATGTTTCATAAAATTCTTATTAGGATGCAATCCAAAGTTTCTCTTCAATTTATCTTATTTCAGAGTTTTCTTACACCAAGAAGAGGAAAGAATCCAACAATTTAACTCAGTTAATCTTATTCCAGTGGGTTGATGTTTTGGTTTTTTTTTTCCAATAAAGGGAAAGATTCCTACAATAAAATTCTGTAGAATTCGTTTGTCTTCAATTAATCTTAGTTAATCTTAGGTTTTTTTATATCTTAAAAAGGGAATGAAATTCTGCAAAGTCTTTAGAAAAATAAAGTGACACCTTAGCCCACTTAATAACAACAAAAAACAACTATTGCTTGGTGCTTATTACTTTCCAGAGCTGAGCTATATACCAAAGCCTGATAAGAGTGTATTCTGTTTTGATAAGATGTGCAAATTGTGCATACATGTGAATCACATGCATCATTTCAAATGAGGTGTGCAGGCATGTTCCTCTCTGTATATTATGCCAGGAGTATAAAAAAGAGATGTCTGAGTAATTCACTGCAGTGTATTAAAAATGAAAGTTGACTCCATTTTTAGGGACTTTTTAAAGGTTCAGTAATGATTAGTACTTGGATGAGAGACTGACAAAGAATACCCAGTGCTGTAGGCTATACATATATACGAGGGCATATACTCCATTGCAGCAGAGTTCTGAGGTAATGACACAGAAAACATGGTGCTAATGCTAATAAAAAAAAACATTGATGATCTGGAGATTTCATTACAGTGGACACTACTTGCGTTTGTGAAACTATCACTCCATGCTAGATACACATGAATGAGTTACACTCATATTTTCCTGTTCAGGAAGACGGTTTGGGATATTAAATATCCCTGCTTGAGATATTAAATAAATATTATTATTTTTACCTGCTATGTCTCCTGTAATTGAAATCACATATTTTTTTAGAATTTCTTGGTGTCTAGCAGCAGTTGAACTTGTAGCTGGTGTACTTATTATTAACTTATAAATATTTTCCAGTGATATATGCCACGATGTGAGTTCCATTTTCTGTTTCCACAGTTTTCATTGTTTCCATTTCATTTCATGTTCATTTATGTTTAATAGTCAGTGGAGAGTCTTCAAGTAAATTCTGATACTGTGGTATTTCAAGGCAACAGTAATGTGCTTTAGGGTATCAGTGGGAATGAGTTTTTATTTTTACTCAAATGACCACAAATAAGCATCTACAAATATACAGGACAATGTCATATTTTAACTTTGAACAGCTATGGATAACTCTTGTTATTTATTTTTGTCAGATCAGAGTGGGTGGGTGGGTGCACGGTACTTAATTTTAAGCTATTGCTTTGTAGAAGGATATTCATTAAAGTAGAATAACTTTCTCAAGAGTTTGCTTTCATAAATTTCTAATGTGACTTCTTCTGATCTCAGTATTCATATTCAGTAGCTTTTTTGTTTGTTTTACATTTCATTTTACAGACAGACCTCCCACAGAAAACTTGAGGACCACATTACTGATTTTTAAAAAACAAACAAAACAAAAATCCTATTAATTATCTTCATGGATACAAGCAAGGAGACAATGGTACTTCAGCCATCTGTTTAAGCTTCTTGAAGAAAAAAGTCTGCAGTGGAAGCATCATGAAAAGTAATGTATCTTTAGCAGATGGTCATAAATTTTTGTTGTTGTTTATAATTTGTACTTTAACTTTAAACTCCTTCTATGCTGTGAAAATCTGCATATATTGTTAGTATTTACATTTTGAGCAACATGGAGAATGAACACCTCTCAGGATGGTAAACATCTATGTGCTCAACTAGACTGCCTCTAAAATATCATGTGCTTCCATTTTTTTGTTTGTTTTGATTTCATCTGTATATTCATAATTTTTCATCTAATTCTTTCTTAAAATATGCCAGGTTTCCCTCCCTCCCTTGTTTCCTTTGCCCTCCCCCTGATCGTATGTCAAATTGATCATGCAACTTTTCAGAAATTGATTTTCATCATTTCCCACTGAGCCCTTTCTTAAATTCAGGAGTGATAGTCAAAATACTAAGTGAATTTTGATGCTACAGTAGGCCCTCCACATTCACTGGAATTAAGGGCACAGGACCCATATGAAAGTAGGAAAACTGCAAATAAAAAAACACTATTTTTTAAACCTGAGACAACACCTCTCTAGGAATCTCTAGGTCCTCCAGTTGAACTCTCCAGTCAACATCCACTATATTTGACCACAGAATCATGCTAGAGGACCTACAAATGCCTAGAGAAGTGTTTTCTCTAGGAATCTCTAGGTCTTCCAGCACAACTGTATGGTCAACATCCCTCAGAATTCCTCTGGAGGACATAGAAATTCCTAGAGATAACATATTAATCAAATCCGCAAAAGTCAAAGCCACAAATGTGAAGGGCTGACTTTAGTTAAACACTGCAATCATTTTATTTTAGTGCTAACATTCCCCTTCCCCTCACTTGATATCTGTATAATCTGTAGTCTAAAAAAGCTGTGTTTACCTGGAGGCCACCTTTTCTGGGTCTTACACAGTAGAAATGCACAGGTAAATAACCAATACATCTCTGAACATACTGAACCTGGGGAGTGGAAATAAAAAGTTTGGTAATGCTGATAACTCCCAGGAAATACTACAGGATGAGAAGAACATTGTTTGAGATTCAAAAATAAAACCAGTTTGTACAGGAAAAAAACCTGTCATCTCCTGAGACTTTTTTGCCCAGGTGGAAACATCCTCAAGAAAGTGTTATTTGAAAGCAAAACAAATGTGGTGTACCAGTTCTCCTTGAGACAAGGGCAATTAATTTGTTCTCAGGAAAATAAACAATTGAGTATCTGGTTGAATACTTTATTAGCAATATACATTTGTCACTTGTACACAATTGTTCATGCCAAAGAACTGAGATCATTCTTTGTGTGGTTGAGTTCATTGCCATTTCTTGCGAGCATAATGGGGAAGGGACACCATTACTTTTCTCAGTTAGTGTTTGTTTTGTTACAGGCAAAAGTGCTTGAAGGGCATTTTTTGAAATCTCCCCCCACTCCACTCCTATTTTAGGCCATTTTCTTTTGAGATGGATTTGTTTTGTTTTGTTTTTTAAAAAAACCTAAAAAGTAACAGAAAGTAATACATAACAAAGCAATCCACTGTTGCTTTGTTTTTGCGACTTTAATGCCAATTAGATACTTTTGGAAGTTTTGCAACTGACAGTTACATTTAACTAGAGAAAGAGAAGAGCTTCTTTAAATTTTCATTAAAATTGAATTTTAAAGATAAACATTTTTAAAGGTGGAAATTCTGTCTTTCTGTGTCATGCGTTTGTTCCCCTCTCCCTAATTCCTTCTATATAGTCTCTCTCTCTTTCCTTTTCTGGGAAACAGTTTTCTTGCAGTTCCATTCATTTTGCTCATATATAGACTATAAATCTAAAAAGCTAACTAGCATTACTGCAGCTACTTTGATTTGTTTCATATGACTGGTTAGTGAAACAAAGTTTATAATTCTGATGTGCATAATAAGTTTTAGGTCTTTCACCTGGAGATTGGTGAAGTCACTATGCAGATTGATGTTGGAATAATTGTGCTTTTAACAATAGAAAAATGTTTTGTTTGACAGGTGAGATATATTCCATGGGACAACCACAGACTGCTGAATCAGGGGCATATGGTATGAGGCAAAGTTACAGCAAGGTCGCATCATGCTGTGTGGCACTGAATAATGACTCAACCACTCTCCTATATAAGTAGACCAAGAGACTGGTCACATGTGGTTTAGTTGGGTTAGTTTGGAGAGTTGGAGGGTTGTTTGGAGCAGACACTGGAATAGTTGGTCGGAAGTTGATGGAGAGGAGTATATAGTATTATATTGTACTCATTGCAACTGAAGATAAAGCCTCCAGAACCTTGATTGAATCAAATACATCTGTGGGTGTTTCTTTTGAGTGTGAAGTGATCAGTGCATTGCCAATACTAATAGCTGGGTGTTTTTGTTCTTGAACTCTGCTACGTTATTGTTTGGATGCATCTTGTTCCCAGACTGCACTGGTTGTTGGTTTTCCCCTTGTCAACATTTGTGTCTCCCGTATCTGGAATGCTTGAGACCAGAAGTGTTTTGTATTTTGGAATATTTTCAGATTCTGGAATATTTGCATATTCTATATCCATGAGATATTCTTGAAGCTGAGACCCAAATCTAAACATGAAACACTGAGCCATCAGAAAGCAACGGTATCACTTTCTTAGCCATCCATGTAGACAATTTTGGGGTTTGGAGTATTTTGGACTTCTGAATTCTGGATAAGGGATACTCAGTCTGCACTTGGATAATGTCCTACACATCTTGATTAAGATAGGTTTAGTGGGCATCAGTAGTAATCTTTTTAAAAATGGTTTCAGATTCATGAAAAGATCAGGCTTAATTCTGGGGGCAAGTTAAATATCCTCATAACTGCGTGTTCTTTGAAGTCATAGTACTAAGTACAATAATTAGTCCCAATTAATGCAGACCCATTAAATAAACAAAAATAACTCCACATCTAATCTGGGTATATGCTAACTAGGGCTAACATTTGGATTTAGTCTACAGAGCTGTAGGCATAGAAGTAGTTAGACAACCTTTCTTCTGTGCTGAGGCAGGATTTAACACATCATCCAAATATTGTTCCACATAGAAAAAGCAGTAGCTGTAAATGCATACCATTCCATGAAGGGGGGAGGTATGCCTAGCAAGGATTAGTTTTAGTAATGGATGCTCGCCATACCATATACTGCCATGGATGGGTGTTGGGGACCTAGAATTGTCACTTGCAAATTGCTAGCTTCCAAGTGATATTCTGGAGGAGTTTATGTGTACATATTCAGAGGTAATAGAAAGTGACATATTCCAAAAGATTGTATCTAGCTTTGCCCTCCATACAAACACATTCCAATTTATGTCAGCCATTACTTTATATCAGGGGTAGGCAACCTTTCCCCTTTAAGGGCTGAGGGACTTCAGCTCCCAGAAGCCTCTTTCTACCTCCCTCCACCTTTCCTAGCATTATTTTCTTTTCCAATTAGTCATGCCTCTTCATGATGTGGCCAAAGTATGACAGCCTCAGTTTCATTATCTTGGCTTCCAGGGAGAGTTCAGGATTGATCTGTTCAAGGACCCATTTGTTTGTCTTTTTGGCTGTCCATGGGATCCTCAGCACTTTTCTACAGCACTACATCTCAAATGAATTGATTTTCTTCTTATCCACGTTCTTCATTGTCCAGTGCTCATATCCATACATGGTAATAGGGAATTGTGTAATTTCTATTATTACACAACAACAACAAAAATAATGAGAGTCTCCAGTAAATGAAACTGAAGTGACATGAGAAAGACACTTGTATATTTAATTTGCTAGCAATTTTGAAAGTGAAACGATCATGCATAGCTGATATCTTTATGTTTTTTTTTCCTAGGGTGTGTTTAGAGCATATGAGTATTTGGAATAGTCATGGAATATTCATGGCATGCTTCAGTAGACAGTAAACAAACAAAAGCTAATCCCAAACACGTTTTGGTTTTTAAAGTAGCATATCAGAGATTTTGTTAGTTAAATAAATTTAAATAATTAAACACCCTGCCCTCTTATGACCTGTTCTTCCAGTTTATTATGACTCCATACTACTCCCCAACTATGACTCCTCTTAGATAAATCATCTCAGTTCAGGATTCTGATTAGCCCTGGGCACTAGATAAATGTTCACTACCAATAAATTATGTTCTTTTCTAAATGAAAAGCAAAAGATTTACCCTTTTCTTTGCAGTCTAATGCTTTAAAATTTGTACAACATGTAATAAATAATGTACAGTTACTTGCTTATAGCATTACTTTATTTTTCATTTAAAGTAACTTTTTGCTTACCAAATCATTAGATTTTTTCCTTTTAAAATAGTTGCAAAAGCTTTTTAGATTCAGCATACCAGAATATGACACAAATAATTCTAAAAGAAGAGATTTTCCCTTAGGGTCCCCCCCACCATGTATCTATTTGACATATCAGCATGAGATATAAAAGTCTCAACAGCACTTTTCTCAGGAAAATCAGAACCATAAAGTGAATGCTGCTTTGTTGCTTGCTACATTGCCTCCAGCATCTTCTTAGAGCAAGCTATGTAGTGGAGGAGCAGTAAGCATGAGTAACATTAGAGAGAAAACGCATACAAAATCTGGGTTGTTTCTAATAAATTTGAATTCCTAGTGATTTAATTCACAGTGATGCGGTTCTCTCGTATTTCAACAAGATTTATAATATTTGCTGTTTCTTTCTAGTAGCCACATTTATATACAATAATAAACTGGTATTTTTTAAAGCAGCGGTATGCAGACTGCTGCACTTGAGTGAATGGAGAAAGTGTGTGGTGAAAATCAGAAATCATTCTTATTTTCTTTAATGAAGCATTTAGAAATCATTCTTAAGTGAATTTCTTCCAGATATTTTCTTATTCATGCACTGTTATTTTAGTTTTCATCTCCCACTCCACAGAGCTCAAAGTGCTGGATATCAGGTCATCCAGTTGTATCCTCAGGTAATAACTGGCATGAATAAAAACCTATTTCCCATATTATAATTCAGGATCAAGTACAGCTTCATATAATTCTTGCTGTGCTGCAGGATCTGCAAGGTTCTAAAGTCCCAAACGATTTTTTCCACTTTTGCTTATAAAATGGGATAATCCTATGCAAAATGAAAGGAGTTTAATCAAGACATACAAAAAGAGTACACATACATTTTTGTATTAAGTGTTGGATTTAAGTAAACAATATAGTGTATAAACACAGTTGTTTGAACCTATTTACTCATTAGGATGTAATTTGTAATTTTGCAGTTTAAGTTAACTCTGATTAGTATTTCAAAAAATAGGCTAGAATGAAAATGACTATTAGGATTAAGATCCAGATATGTTCCATTCCTTATACTTCGGCATAGATGCGAGAGGTCCACTTACCTGAGGCTCTTTTTCAGAGTGGCAACCTATGAGCTCAGCCAACACTTTGCTAGATTAAAGGCATGTGCAAAAGGCTATTATGTTCCTTTGCTCTGGAACTGCGGGCAATTAAGTATCAATAGCCACAGGTGCTTCTTCAGACAAATCACTGAATTTTCGTGGTTATTTAAGTCAAACAGTTCAATAGTATTACCCTTCCACTTTGCATAGAAGTTTCTGCCATTGCTGTTGCACCACTACATCCATCTCCTTGCACCACTACATCTCCTTGCACCACTACATCCCAAGCAGGGAAGAAAGTTTTGTGTGTCTTCCAAATTGTGGGACAGGATAAATAATTTAAAATTGCAAATTTTACCTTACCCAGTACAATTTTTTAAATGCTAAAACTACATATTTTAAATCAGGGCTAAGCAGCCTTTTTGAGCCGGGGGCTGGGTTGCTGTCCCTCAGACAAT
>CM034706.1:66861434-66872179 GCA_020142125.1 Phrynosoma platyrhinos | reverse complement strand
TTTAATAAAGTCCATCCATCTTGCATGTGGCCTTCCTCTCTTTCTACTCCCCTCTACCTTTCCAAGCATTATTGTTTTTTCCAATGATTCATGCATTCATATGATGTGTCCAAAGTACGACAACCTGAGTTTTGTCATCTTGGCTTCAAGGGAGATTTCTGGCTTGATCTGCTCCAGGACCCATTTGTTTGTCTTTTTGACTGTCCATGGATTCCTTAGCACTCTTTTCCAACACTCACATCTCAAATGAGTTGATTTTCCTCCTATCCTCCTTCTTAACTGTTCAGCTCTCACATCCATACATGGTAATAGGGAATACAATGGTTTGTACAATTCTAACTTTTGTGCTCACTTGTATATCTTTGCATGTTAGAATCTTGCTAGTTCTTTCATAGCTGCCCTTCCCATTTTTAATCTTCTTCTGATTTCCTGGCTGCAGTCTCCATTTCTATCAATGTGTGATCCCAGATATGAGAATTCTTTTACTATTTCTATTTTTTCATTATCTAATTCAAATTTGTGTAGGTTCTTTGTTTTCTTTATGTTCAACATAGGCCTGCCTTTGCACTTTCTTCCTTATCTTTCTTAGTAGTTGTTCCAGGTCTTTAAGGTTTTCTGCACGTATTATGGTGTTGTCTGTGTGTCTTAGGGCCTAAGCAGACGGGCAGCCATGGGCCGCCCTGGGAAGGTGCGCCTTGGAACCGAGGCATCCCCATGCCTCGTTCCAGTGGTGCACCGTCGGCGCCCTGGGAAGGAGCGCTAAAATAGCGCTCCTTTCATATGTCACCGAAAGTGCACCGCAAAAGGTTGTGGCGCACTTTCCGCGACTTTTCTGCCGCAGCATGTCCGGACGCTGCGGCGGGTGGTCCTCCTCAGAGCGCCAGCTGTGCAGAGGGCCGGCTGCTTTGAGGATGACCTCGGGAGGAGGTTGGGGTGCCGAGCGTGCGGCTGTCCATCCCCTTCCCTGCGCCGAGGACGGCCTATTAAGCCGTCTGCTTAGGCCCTTAGTTAGTATTCCTTCCTCCTATTTTCATTCCTTCAGATGTAATTCCTATCCTGTAAAGCAGTGGTTTCCAAACCTTGGTCCTCCAAATGTTTTGGACTTCACATCCCAGAATCCGAGACTGTTAAGCTTGCTAAGTCTTCTGGGAGTTGGAGTCCAAAACACACAAAATGACAAAGTTTGGAAACCATTGCTGTAAAGTGTAGTGAATGTTACTTAAACATGTTTAGCCTTCAGTGACAAATATATACCAACTTACCTAGGAGCAGCTTCCATTAAACAGTATAACAAAGATTCCTAAAAGACTGGCTCATTACAAAAAGTTAAGAAAGACTCATAATTTAGATGTAAGGTGGTAAATGTTATTACTGCATAATTACTGAAAACATTATTTTCAACAGTGAAGAAAATACAATGGAGGGGATTCTTGTAAGACATGCTGTCATTAAAAATTATATATTATGGCTGATGAATGCCTATGAGAGACATTTGCCATAAATCTATTACAGTGAAGTGTTTTATATATTATTATGTTTTGATTTACCCTCATTATTTTGTATCCTTCTCAAGGATAGTCTCTTTTGTTCATTTCAGAAAGTGTTTTTGTAAATACCCTGTACCCAAGAATTCACTGTCTCCATTTTAATAATTTCATAGACTCATGAACTTATAGAAATGAAAAAGACTCAGAGATCTCTAGTCTCCGTCTAGTCCAAAGATCTACCAGTAAAGGGGTCCAAAGCTAAAACATCCCAAAGAGATGGCTGCTCAACCTCTATTTTACACACACACACACCACCCCATTCCCATGAATAGTCCACCAACTTCCAAGATAGTTTATTCCACTGTCAAATAGCTCTTACCATCAGAAGGTCCTTTCTAATGTGGTTAGTTGAACCCACTGGTTGAGGTCCTGCTCCATTTTACATGTAGCCAAGTTAGAGACATTTAAAAATGGCTAAAGATTTCCCCTTCTCTGTTGCAGCAATTCTCAGTTAGGAGCATCTTTGGAATTTTATGGAAGCTGCAAACCAAATAATTAAAAAAAGAAAGACATAGGACAGGATATGCACAAAAATGTACAGCTGTATGATGAATCTTAATTCTTACTGTCATCTTGGACTATTGGACTAAGGGTAGTTGCTTGGGTGTTAACCCCTTTTTGGTAAAGATTGAAATTGTCAGTCTCCTTTAGTAGAATTTGCAGACAAATGTGCTCAATCTCTTGTCTTTCCTACTGAGGTTCATCCTGTGGAATTACAGCCTCAGCCAGCAGGACAAGGGCAAGACTCACTTGCTGATGAGTCAGAGGACACAGCTGGGGTCTTAAGTCCTCAATCAAGGAGGAGGAACAAAAAGATCCAACAAAATATAGAAATAAGACACTCAGCCAGGCTGCAGGCTAAGCAGCAAGCAAGCAAATTCTGATTAGAACCAGTTGGTGTTAGGCTATTTAAGAGCTGAGTTTGTCTAAGGAGTTGCTGGAAGGAACATGTCTGTTTCCTGGCCAGCATTCCTATTACCTGTTTCTAGACTTCTGCATTCCTACTTCAGATGTCCTGGCTTTTTCAACCCTTGGACCGTGTTGACCTTGATTCCTGTTGCCTCCCTTGATTTGGACTGCTTGACCAATGCCTTTCTCTTGATGGACTCTCACATGGACACTTTCAAGCTGCTTGTAATTCACTGCCTTTGCCTGCATTATCAGCTTTCTGCTGTTCCTTTCTCAGATGGCAAAAAGACAGATTGAGGCTGTGTCATGAGGTTACCACGGCCCCAATCCATCTTCGGTGGGGGCAGCTTGATGCCACTCCTTTGGAGTGGTCTGTTTTGCCCCAAAGTGCAGTATCTTTAAGCGAAATGAGAAGAAATATATATTTATGATTTGCAGATGTAGAGGGGCCACTCAAAAGGTTCTAGACCTCCCACAGAAGGGAATCCATAGCTTTGAAGCAGCCACTAAGAAGGCTCTCTCTTGAGTCCTTACCAAACATGCTTACAAAGTTGGTGGGACTGGGAGAAAGCCCTTCTCTCATACAATTTGAGCTGGCTTGGTAAGGAGATAAAGAGTTGCCAGAGAATACAAGACATCTGCACGAAGGGCTAAGAAAGTATCCAGCCTGAAAGCCTGGAGAGATTTGGCTACTTGTCAGAGCTGACAGCTTCATAGGTTCCCCATAGCTCTGACTGAGAACTGAACTGGAAGGTGCTTCATTTCTTCTATATGTCAGTTTTTGGTACATAATTTCTATGAATCATGGTGGCATGGAGAAAAAAGCATTATCCAAGTAGGGAATTGTTTTGTGAGCATAGGCACACAATATTAAGATATTCACAGTCAATATTCAATAGGCCAGAAGACCCTTCCGAGTAGCCCCTCTACATCTGCAAATCATTACAATTATATATTCCTTTTTCCTTTTTGGTAAAGATACTGCATTTTCTTGCTTCTTATATTATTTTTGTTCTATGCAATGCTCTGCATGAGACCCAGCATGGTGTAGTGGTTTGACCATTGGACTAGGACACTGGAGACCAGGGTTTGAATCGCTGCTCAGCCATTGAAACCCACTGGTTGACCTTGGGCAAATCACACTGTCTCAGAACACAAACCGCTTTTGAGCACATATTTCCAAGAAAACTCCTTAGACGTTCTGGCCTGTACTTGGGAGTCAACATAAGTTTAAAAAAAATGACTTGGAGGCACACAACAAGAACAACAACGCTGTGTGGTTGTATTAAGATATGCTATGGTTAAAGATACCAATGATTAAAATCTGCCTGGTTTATACAGATCTTGTGGTGAATCACTTTGCCTGCTGTAAATAACAAAGAAACAATTATCATCAGTTTGTCCAGATGATAAGACATATGGAAGATATTTTTATTATTCCTGTGAGATCTACTGGTATGTATGGAAGAGACTGTCACTAAATGGGATAATAGTTCGCTATAGGAATACAGGCTGCCAAGTAGAGCACAACACTTTTATTTATGTTACATTTAAAAAAATGTGGTAAGAAACATTTTGGAAAGTAGAAGAAAGAAAAGCAGTACAGTCTCCCAAGGGAGTTACTGCAGAAACAGTAATCTGAAATATCCAGGCATATTGCCAACAGCTTTAGTTGAGTTAATCAACATTTTGATGCTTCTTGCCAATCCATACTGCAGTATAATACTTCCTGTGCATAAAAGGATGGTTCTAAAATTCTGCTTTTGGTACCTTAACTCTCTAAATGTTCTACATATTCTAAAAGGTTTTTTTTTTATTTGCACATGATCAAAGAATGCTTCTGCATCTTTGGAAGATACTTGTTATTCAGTTTGCTGGAGTTAATAATTTCCTACTGGCAATTTTAATAGTAATATGATTACATGAAACTTTCTGAAAATGGTATTAGAGCAGAAGGGCTGGTGCAAAGGATCAGCTTAAGGACACACATTTTCTCCTGATAACTCATAACATACATAAAGTTTTCTTTCCCATGTCCATAAAGCATTGACTGAAAGAGCCACTTTAGTAAAACCTCCATTTTCTAGTGAAGGGTTCTACTTATATCAAGAGACGGAAGTGGTTGCTGGAATTAAATAAGCAATAGCAATATTAATTTACACAATATATAGCTCCTTTCTCACTTTTGTATATGGTAGCTTGATATTCACCATAAACTCAGGAAAGAAATTAATATACATCACCTCTTCCATCCTTGACTTAATTTTATCTGATCATGTGGGTGTCAAAAACATTCTTCCTCAGTTATCTGCTTTGTCCGTCCAGCTTCACCTCCATCATTTCTTCAGAGACATGGTTTTATTCCTTGTGTATTTTCAGCACTGCATTTTTATACAGCTGCCACTTTCTTTCTGATCACCATCTGCATGTTATTTAGTGTGTTGTATACAAGTCATGACTGTCTAACTGTTCTTACTGTCTCATGCATCATGACAGACAAGGAGACAACCATGGGGCCAGTTGCTCTGTTTCATCTTGTGCTTGGAGTAGTCAGATCACCTAAAGCTCATATCCTAAAATTAAAAAAATGTGTTTGATGACCAAGAGGCAGAGCCAGCACTAAAAGCTTCATCCACTTAAGTATTTATTCCTGATGCATGGTGTTACAAGCCTTCTGCTGCAGAAAAGTACCATCCATACATAAGATGACTCATGTTAACTCAACACAATCATGCTATCTTTAGCCACGCTGTATCCTACTAATTTGGCTCCCACATTACAATATACCCTAGTAACCTTGGCAGTAGAGGTGGCTTTGAAAGTGCTGAGAAACTGAAACTCTTCCAAAATGTACAGACATATCTGCTGTAGAGATAACATAAAGATAATTATTAATTTGCACTATCTTGGCACCACTATCAGGGTGGTGAGAAGGTAGATTGGGATCAATTGGCAGATCTTCAGCTGATTTGTAGGATATCAATATAGTTTAAGAATAGTGATTACAAAAAGCTCCCCTTCCCAAATTATATAGATGAAATCACAATATTAGAGGGAGGGCATTGACATTTATGTCAAATAGACACAAGTATGCAAGGTTCAGTTCTGGTACTGAAAAAAATCCAATAACCTCATGTATGTGCTCTGCAATTCTGTATCTGCCTTCGTGAACTGCAAAGCAATGTGATGTCTTGTAATGTCATCTTTTATTTTTAATTTTTTTTAGTGTAATGAGTACTCTACACTCCTTCCTTTGGGCAGGGAGATTAACTGCTTGCATTTTGAAATCATTTTCCCCTCATTTTTAAGGCATTTTTTGTATTTTTTAGATGGACATTTTTGAAAAGAGAAACTAAAAAATAACAAAAAAAGAGAAAATCTGAGTAATAAAATAATATAGCGTGGTTTCATCTGTGATGTGTTGGAGGGTATGAAGAAGCTTAACCTGTAACAAGGGGTTGAGTAAAGCATAATCCTTCTAAAAAGTAGTCTTTAAAATTCTAGAGGACAACTGTAAGGAGCAATACTATTGATATGTACTATAGCCTGTTGCTGGAGAATACAAGTGGATGCCATTGCCCTTCCATTTTGCTCTGAGCTTTTCGTGGTCATTTGGTTGGATCTTATCAGAACAGAATGGTAGACTAGAAAGATCTTTCATCTGATTCAGTAGGACTCTTCTCATGTTTTTTTTTGTTAACCCTAGCCACTTCTTCCAGCAATGGCTGAACTAGACTGAGAGACACACTAGATGAGACATTGTACACACAGTTTCCATGAATGGCTTTTAAAAAGACAATGGAAGTTTTTGAGGTTAAAATTCTGTATTGTAGCCACAGTAAGGGGTAAGAGTTAACCAGATGAAGTCTTTTAAGTTTATTACACCAGTACCTGTAACATTCCCATCGAATCCCTGGAACGTAACAATATGGGAACAGGTGTTATCGCATTAGACTATTGATAACGGGATAGTAACGTTATGAGAACACATATTATTGCACTGCATTTACTGTTGTACTGGTACCGGTGCTAAAGTAGTTCCTCAGTCATCCCTCATTGGTGCATGCTCACTGTTGTGAAAACCCCTATGTTTGCATTGGAAAGAATGCTACCGAGAGGTTTAAGTAGTGAGGATTCATTGTTTTTTCTTGTAAATACGATGCAATTCAATCTACAAAATTAAAAAGATATTTTTAAATTGCCTGTGGCACCTTCCCTGCATCAACACTGGAAGAGTTGAGTTGAGTTTGTGGATATTCTAGGATGGGAGGGGAGGAGGTTGTCAGAATACGAGGACAGATTGATTGAGACCGGGTAGGATTATCACACACACATCATCTGGAACGGTCTGTAAGCTTTCTTGCTCACTGAGGAGGCATTTTTACAGTTCTCCTGCTGGAACAGGCTAGGGACTGTCAGAGCACAGAATGGGAACTCGATGAGGATCATACCATGTGATAAAATACGTCCCATTCCATTCTCATCACATACTCATTATGTTCCGAGAACACAGTGCGATAAGCTTATTTGTTTGCTATTGTCTTCTTAGAAGCATGCACACAGTTGCTTATCATATATAGTGGAACAAATCTTGCAGAAGACCCATTTTATTTTAGTTCCAGTTCTGTCACCTGGGGGACAGACTCCGTAACAAAGAAAGCTTATGTCAGATCCCCTGTTGTCCCTAGTTGGGAGACATGGTCTTTGGGTCAGATTTCATAGGGGTTGACAGAAGGCAACTGCTGAAGGTGATGGGCTGTATTGCCCTCATCCTGAACTTGCAAAGAAGCATATTTATCCCCATTGTAAAACAAAATCCATTTTTGCTTTAAAACAAGATGTGTGATTGTGGAGGTTTGTAGCATGTGACCTGTTTTTAAGCCAAACCACATTGTCCTACCTCTGAACTTGCTCCAGGTATGACCAGCCCCAAGTAAAATTGATTCCATGCTGCCAGCAAGAAAGAAAAGTTGGATTTTTGTTTTAAAACAGTGTGCAGGAAGCATACACTTTGTAACAAACAAACAAATCACATGAGTACATGTGGCCTGGAGACCAAAGATTGCCCACATTTGGTTCAGAGAAATCAGGTTATTGACTTGTATTTGAGCACTGCCTGTTGCTACTAGGTGGGAGCTAGTAATTCAGCCATATTACTTGAATTCTCCTGTTTGCGACTAGGCCAGTGTTAAGATTCAGATATTGTGTCTTTTCTTGGCTCATCAAGTGAGGTCATGACACATTCCAGTATCAGGTATCACAAGAATAGGCCCCATCTGGAATACACTTGTCAGGTTTGTTAAGACAGAGATATCTTTCTTTGCTGAATGAGGAAACAATTTAACATAAGGACTTTCCCATTTTTAGTCATCATGTTATGCCATGCCCAATTCTAGATTACATCTTCAGAATTTTCTGAATGGCAAGGCATGAAAAAATTTCAACAGGTTTTAGTGTGTATATACATGCCCTCCAACTGCCCTAAATTGGCAGGGATGCTCCTGGTTAATTCTCTGTTGTGTCACTTTTTCAGAGGCCTTTAAAATGCCTCAGTTTCTCTCTTTTTCTTCCACTTTCCCCCTTTGTCCTCAGCTTACTTCCATTGCTGTACACAGAATTTGATGTGCAAGAGCAGTCTGCACTTAATTAATTCAGCTGGGGGGGAAGAATCTTGTCTTCCTCAGTGAGCTCAAGCAAAAGCAAGAACTTCTGCAGCTGTTCCTCATCTTGACCACATGTGTCCCACTTTTTATCTGTGAAATGTTGGAGGTTCTCGTATATAAACAGAGATCCAGCAAGGGAAAATGTCAGCTATTAAATGTCTAATATAATAGAGCAATTACCATTAGATCTTATTGTGCTTTCTTCATATGATTTTATGTTCTGTTTCAGACACAGAAAACGAGAGATTGAGGGCTGGAGCAGATGGGTGAGAAAGAGCAGCCCAAGTCTGCTCCAGCCGCAAGTGGATCGGGTCTGTGCTGGCTGCATGGCCTGCTCTGTGAGTAGGCTGTGGCCATAGGACCCAACCCATGCTGCCAGGAACCAGATTATCTTCACTCCTTTTTGCTCCACTCCAAAGGACCAAAGCACAACTTTGGCACAGCTTCAGACTGCGTTGGAGGCATGCATAGTTTGAATGCTATGCTTCCAAAGTGGCTGGAAGTCGCTTCTTTTTACCTGTCTACTTTTTCCCATAGTCTACTCATCCTTGAGAATGAGTTGGTAGAGTCAACTGCATCATTTTATTGTGTTAGTAAGTGGTGAATTCTGTGAATGCTTCTCCTGCTTTGTTTTGCTTTTAAACAGGCAGAGGGCTAAGCAAGGTATTTTTTTCCTTAGAAGGTGCAAGTTACCACTGTGTAGGGAATTGTTATATAAGGGGTATTCATAGCAATTCTCTCCCTGTACTAGGAAGAATTAAATTATGTATATGAGGCCACTTCATTCTGTATCACACATAGAGCCTGACCCAAAAGGGTGAAGAACAGAACTGCATGCATTGAAGCAGGAGGTTAGGAGAGGCTGACAAGTATCACAGAAGTGTGCACAGCATCCAATACTAAAGCAGTAAACAGAAAAAATGGCAAGAGAAGCAGTTGCCAGAATTTAAGTGTTACTTTAATCACAAAATTAGGGTATGAATTAAGTTATTTATTAATTAAAGGAGGGACACTGCTAAAGAGTTGAAAATTTAAGCACATGATCTAAACTAAGGGCAGTTGCAGACTGGATGTCATATTTAAATTTAAATATAAATTTAACATAAATAGCATAGCTTGATTGCCCCTTCAATGTAAATGCAGTTGAGTTAGATTTATTAGCTTACAATCATCTAAATGCATTAATTAACTTTCTATCTCTAACTTAAGTATCTCTGCAGCCTACCATGTATATTTGCCCCAGTTACTAATCCCAACTACCTATTAAATCAGTTGTTATATAATAAGTCAACATTTACATACATTTGAAACAGTGGATGTACTCTAGTTGGGACTCACAGTTGAATTACACCCATTTTGACTATTACTTTATGAGTTTTTTCCACCATAGTTTGTTATGATCCATCATAGGTTCTTTTCTGACGGGGGGTGGGGGGTGGAGAATTTTACTGGAGCTGCTCAACTGGTCATTTAACCCCAATGCAGTTAGTAATGCTAATGGCTTCATATTGGCACATGGTTCTACAAATACAGACATTTTTGCATCTCTGTTTTCCCATAAGATAATGAGGGAGCATAGAGTGACCTTCCATGATGACCTACGGTCTCATGAAGATATTGTGAGATTTCCTACTTTGTGTTTGCAGGGCTGAAGATAGTTCTAGTGTGAGTGGAATAGAAACTGGTATCCAGCAGGGCAATTATATACCTGCATAGTTCAAAGCTGGGCTTTTACAGAGTTTTTCAGTGAACTGTTTGATGAGAAATCATAAAACAAAATAAATGTGCAAGCTAGCTTCATGATTCTCATAAGTTTGACATGACTTGACAGTGACTATGATTCAGCAGGTAGTCTCATCTCACATCTCATGTCACAGTTCTTTGTCCTTCTGTGCTTACTTGTAAGTGATCTGTGAAGGCAGAAGGTTTTAGCCAATTAATTGGCAAATTTATACCCTCAAAAAACCCACAACCCACCTCCCCCAAATACATGGATCTGACACTGAAGTGCCTTTTCCCACTAGGCCAATTGTCTGTATTTTTAGCAAAAATAGCCCATCTTAGGGGGGTTGCAGACTGCCAGAAATAGCACAAATTGAGTCCACTTTTAGGGTTAGGGTTAGGGTTAGGGAATCATGGGAACTGTATTTTATTGTGGCACCAGAGCTCTCTGACAGAGAAGGTTCAATGTCTCAGAAAAAAAACAATTCCCATGATTCCCTACCACTAACCCTAACCCTAAAAGTGGACTCAATTTGCACTATTTCTGGCAGTCTGCAACCCCCCCCTTAGTTTAGCTCAGGGGCTGGCAACCTATGGCCCGTGGGCTGGTTCTGGCCTAGGTCCCCGTACTTACTGGCCCAGGCAGACCCCTGTTGCTGCCGCCACCGCCATGCGCCGCCGCGGCATGTTTTGGTCACTGTGCAGCCATGCGTGTTGTGACCGCCATTGTGCAGGAGTACTGTGCATGCGCAAACGAGTCATGGTCACCACTTTGGAAAACAAAATGGCAGCCATGAGTGGCGACCGCCATTTTGTTCTCCAAAATGGTGGCTGCGACTCGTTTGCGCATTTGGAGAACAAAATGGCGGCCGCAACATGCGCAGAGGAGGTTGCGGCAGTGCGC
>CM034706.1:66808145-66827707 GCA_020142125.1 Phrynosoma platyrhinos | reverse complement strand
ATCTAGATTTATGTTTTTCACTTATTATTATTGTTGGTATGGTTGTTTGGGTAATATTTGCATTATTGACTTTTAAAGTCACTCTATAGTCTTGTAAGAATTATGTTTTGTATGATAAAGGTTTAAAACATTTGTTAGCACATCTTTTTTTTAAAGTAGTAGTATTAAAAAGGACAGCTGAATAGTGTTAGGTTTTGTTTTTGTTTTTACTATTCAGAATAAAATTAAGAAAGCTGGAATGTTTATTTATAAGAATTTACTATCAAAGTCTTGTTCTATGCCTTCAAGTCATTTCTGACTTACAGTGGTTTGAGCCTTAGAATGACTCTGGAGAAAAGGGTTCGTATCCCAGCTTGGAGATGTGAACCCACTGGATGACCTTGGACAAATCACACTTTCTCAGCCTCAGAGGATAGCAGTGGGGAAAAACCCTCTGAAGAAGCTTGCCAAGAAAACCCCATGGTAGATTCACCTTAGGATTGCCATAAGTCAGAAATGACTTGAAGGCATACAACAATAACAACATGCGGTTTTCTTGACATAATTTACTCAAGGGAGGGTGCCTTTGCCTTCTGTTGATGGAGGCAGCGGGTTTCCTTGGCCAAGTGGGGATTCAAACCTTGGTCTCCAGAATCATAGTCCAACACTCATAGTCCAACACATAGTCCAAACCACTGCATCATGATTAAAACCTGTAAATAAGTTAGCTGGCCAAAGGATTTTTCACTCCTGCAGATAGTTTCTTCAGATATTCATCTAAATCTATTACATTTGCTACAGAGCTGCAGTTTAAATCTTGTAGTGTCCAAACTGGAGGATTCTTTTAACTTTTGTGCAAATTATGTGTTGAGATAAAAATGTGGACAATGACCGCAATCCAGATTGCAGTCTGTTTTACTGCATAGCATAGCTGGAATTCAACTTTTGGATGACTGTTTTCTGTTCCCCCAGTTCAGAAATGCCTAAGAATGCCATGAACGTTCTGAGATAGTTTTAGATATGAACTTCAGAAAATCAATAACATTTTCAAAAATCCTAGAAAACATAATACCCAAAACTTTTTTCCAATAAATATTAAAAAGCTCCCCACCTTCAGTTTGCTTCTTTGGCTTTATCTTTTTCCTTTGTAGCAAAGTAGACAGGCATGTTGTGTATGACTCTCTTTGAAATCCCTTTTTGTCAGAGGGGAAAAACAGATGTATATGAGTGTGTGCTTTATTTTATACAGACTCCATGAATTTCATGGGATTATTTTAGGGAAGGCACACTCAGAGGTGGTTTTGCCAGTTTCTTTTTCTGAAACACAGCTTATATTGGTGGTCTCCCAGGGTCCTAGGGCTGACCCTACCTAGCTTAAAAGATCAGACAAGATCTGGTGCCTTACCTGTGAGTGGGATGTCAACCCACTTTTTTTCAGATTGTGATAATGAAGTTTGCCTGCCATCTCACTTCCCTTTCCATATTTTACCATATCCTTCCACCACTCCAGAGGGATGGGTTGATGAGAGAAGATTACGATGAAGTGAACAATCAAACCTAATGGTGAAACATTTAACCAGAAAGTATTCTTTGTGTCCCACATAAATATGTTCCTTTAATGACATTCTTGCACTTACATGCAACTGATAATCCATATTAATGCATTATACTTCTTCAGTATTATAGGACTTATATCCAAACGATTACCACAATTATCCATCCAGTCATTTTGCATTTAAATGTACTATGTACTACCTAACTGAACATGAATGCCCACTTTTGACTTCAACCCTTCTCTTTCTGTCTCACTGTCTTCTTTCTGTTCAAACTAAAGGTCTATTTTCTCTTACTTGTATCTTGTTGTATTCCCAACAAACTGGGGGGGGGGGAGGTGTTCTGTATTTGATTTCTGCTCTACTTCTTCAGGCTCTTACCTTCCTGCAATCCAGTTTAATTGAAGAAAGTGAACTTCCTTGTTTTGTGGGGAGGATTTTTATTGTTGTTTTTAAGGATGATCTGGGAAATGACTCCCAGGTCATATTTCACTTTAGAAATAGCAAAGAGCCTTCCATTCAGTCTGCCATGCTCTTTCACCCACAGGGTAAAAAACTACTTCTGTGTGCTTCACTAATTTAACACAGCAGAGGGAAAGCAAACAAATACTATAACTGCAGCAACAAATGATTTCATGTGCAAGTGGTTGCTAGTTGTTTCTTACTATATTTGGGTACTCTTTTATAACAAACATTCTAAATTGATGCATTTGGTAAACAGGGCCTTTTACAATGAAAGAAGACTGTGGCACTTTAGCAATATGTCTATTAAAATACATCTTCCCTTAAAACATGTAAAGATGCTATATATAGGTTGAAAGACAACTGTGCTGATTTCCTTGTTATACAGACTGAGAAATAAAGAAATTTTTATATAGACAGGCATATATTAAAAGTTTGAGTCTTCATGTCAGTCCATAATAGCATCTGAAGTGAGAGAAAAATTGGGAAAGTTAGCATTTTGTTCTGTAAATAATAGTTTAAAATGTATAGTCATGTAACCAATGCTTTGTTATGTGAGCAATGTTTTTAACAGAGGCCAGAATTTATGTTAAAGTCTCTTACAGCTTCAGTACATTGTAAGAGGTTTTTCCCAGTAATTGGAGAACATTTAAATGATGATATAAAATTCAACATTATTGTCTCTTTTCTGTAACATGAGGAAATACAGTCTTTTAGAATGCCACTGAACATTCTGTTCTACAGAAGCTAATTATAAGCAATCTTTTAATAACATAAATAAAATATAGAGTTACTGCAAACATAAAGGAAACTGTACTGATTTAATATATGCAGCTTTTTCTAAAAAAAAAAAAAAAAAAGAGCTTCAACCATGATCAGCCTACACACAATGAAGAAATTTAATTTGCTTCTGGATACTTATCCTTCATTTTTCATGGACACTCATCTTTTTATTATGAAGATAGTCTGTTGATTTTCTCACATTTTGAGCTGATAATTTTCCATCCTTCACAGAATACATTCCTATAAGTTAAGGCAAAATTTCATGTGCCTGTGGGTGCATAAAAATATACTTGAAATTGTTGATACAGCCACTCTGATCCATGTAACAGCAACCCAACATGGGAAATCATTTATAGATTTCTGGACTACCTCCATCAACCATTGTCCCTTTCCAACTATCATTCAATTTCCCTTCCGCCTTTTCTCTTAGGGCCTTTGCAGACTGCCAGAAATAGTGCACATTAAATTGAGGCACTGCCCTGGATCAGTGCTAGGGAATCATGGGAATTGTATTTTTTTCTAAGACATTGAGCCTTCTCTGTCAGAGAGCTCTGGTGCCACAATAAATTACAGTTCCCATGATTCCCTAGCACTGAGCCAGGGCAGTGCCTCAATTTAATGTGCACTATTTCTGGCAGTCTGCAAAGGCCTTTAGAGATGTGGAGACTTTCTCCAGATTTTCACTCCTGTAACTCTACACTTTGCCATGTACTCCCCCTCACCCCACCACCATTAAAATTCACCAATGACCTCATTCCCATAATGGAGATAGCCATCTTTTTTCCACCACATAGGACATTAGGAATGAAGGAGGATTCCCATCCCTAGTAATTTCAGGAGAAATTAGAAGGCAATGCTGGTGAATCAATGATCCAGCTTTATTGAAAGAAACACATTTTTATCCCACATTCTGACAGATCAAAATCTGAAGATAATGTGAGCCCTGAGTTCAGCATTTGTACTGTCTAATATAGAAAGTGTCAGATCACCTAACATGGCATATGTGCCAGGGTAACTTACTATTCAACTAACATTCCTGACTGAAAGCCAGCATGGTGCAAAGGTTTGAGTGTTGGACTCAAGCCCTGGGAGACCAGAGCTTGAATCCCTAGTCTGCCATGGAAAAAGTCCAAAACAAAATTACTACAAGGCACACAACAACAAAACATTCCTAATTAGATATTTACATTGTTTTTCCAGGCTAGGAATCAAAACTGACCTTCCACAGATATCTTCCAGACCCTTGGCTATCAGAAGGCCTTATGTGCCACAAGGAAGGTAGAGACATGGTGGGTGTGGTTCTAGGTGTGTCAGTTTATTTTCTGGAAGAGAAGTCCTTCAAATCAAGGCACACAATTCTAAAACAAATGCAAACATTTTCCTAATTTAACCAAAGTAAAGCTATATCAGTACCTCCTTCTGCTTCACATTGTGTCATGATGAGCCAGTATTGTTTTTAGGGGTGCTTTCTTTTCAAGGAAACAGCTGTGGTTGGGAGCAGCAAAACTGCCATTTTAAGCAGCAATAAGGCTTTATAATTTTTTAAAAAATGTTTCCTTCTCATATTTAAGGTAAACTAAAATTGATTTTGCATTTAACTCTCTTTCACTGCCAAACCTACACTAATAAATTCCATCACAGCATTAGTCATACTAAGTGCCCACATATGAAACAAGGGATACCACTCATGATGCTCAAAAGATGATCTGTTTATTGATAAAGGTAAAGATAAAGCTATTCCCTGTTGACAAGGTTGTCAAGTCATGTCCAACTGTAGGAGGCAGTGCTCATCTCCATTACTAAGCTGAAGAGCCAGCGTTGTCAGAGACTACTCTGTGATCATGTGGCCAGCATGATTGCGCAGAATGCTGTTTACCTTGCCACCAAAGTGGTACCTATTTATCTACTTTCATTTGCGTGCTTTCGAACTGCTAGGTTGGCAGAAGCGGGGACTAGGGACAGGAGCTCACCCCATCATGCAGCACTCAGGCCTCAAACTGCCAACCTGCCAATCTAACAATCAATAATCATTGTCTTAACTGCTTGAGCCACTGCATCCCTCCTGTTTATTGATAGAAAAGCCTAAACCCTTTTGGGCTGTGTTCGCCTAAGACCTTCTTCAGGAGGCTATAAATAATCATAATTACATTAGTACATTGTCTGTAGCCTGGATATGCCTATTTAGAATCACACTGCAAGAATATCTGAATCAAGAACTCCTAAATCATTCACTGGGCAACTGAAAACATGTGAGCACCACCTAGTACCACCTAGTGCAAGCATTCACCTGCATATTTTGTGTGAACATATTTCCTAAAGTTTTTGAGCAGCTGTCTAAAAGGTTAAGATGGGTTAGAAATGCAAAGAGGTTCATTGACAGGATAGCACCTTAACATGGAACCGCACTCCCTGGTACACCTGTGAAAGGCTCTGGAGATGTTGGAGCATCTCCAGTTATTTTTCAGCCAGTGCTCAGCTCCAGAATGTGTTCTTCCCGAAGAAGATATGTCTTCACTGAATCCAAAGCTTTCTCACTCCCCCAAGAGTCTCCAGGATTTGAGACCACTAACTACTTTCTGCAATCAACCTAACTGCTTTATCTTTCACTGAAATCAATTACAATTCCCAGCACGACCACCCCACTGCCATCTGCCTATTTATATATAAAGTATTTATAAGGTGTATTTTGCCTCCCTTTCCTTTAATCTGCCTTCACCTCCTGCTTAGCTTGACTAAAACAACAGAACTGTGGAAAGGGCAGACTTCACACCCTTTACCCAACCCCACAGTCAGAATAGTCCTGTAACTTGCTCTGGTTGATCAGTGTGCATTCCCATGAATCTGGGGAGAGAGCTGACTTAAGGCAGCTACCAGTATAAATGATTTTATGTGTTGATTTTTAAAGGGAAAAAGACACAAAAACTAGTTAGAATCTGGAGCAAGAGCAAGTTTTTCTTATTGGTAGCAAGTCATTTCAAAAGGAATGAACTCCCATATAGCTCCTTTGTTCACTTGCACAGCATGGCTAGGACATGACCTCTTCTTAAACTATCGTTTCCCTTTGCTATTGCTTCAGTTTTCTGATTCAAAGCATCTTTTAATATCTCCTTTATATCTTTTATACACTTGCCTTTGTGCACATTCACCATGATTGCCCTTCACCCAGGGCTTTCTCCAAAATAAGAATAGACTATAAAAATCCATTGAAGCCCCACAACCTCATGGCACAAACAATGTCAGACACCAGATATTTGCATGAATAACTGTATTGTCAAAACACAGAGATAGAGTCAGGATATGTCAAGTTCAGAGGTGTCAGACAGTGGGAAATGTGAATCTAGACCAGTAACAAAGACAAAAGAGCAAAAAAGGACAATTTGAGACAACAAAAGCACTTGCCCATTTCAACCTGTCCCCCCCCCCCATTGCAATTTCTTTCAGAAGCTTTAGGAGACACAAAAAAAAACCCTCTCAAAGTAGGCACATTTACTGGGCAACATGTATGTTAAACTCACATTATTTCACTTACAATAGTTTTTCAGTGGCAATAGTTCATATACAAATATACAATAGCAACTTGTCAAATATTGTGTAATGTACCGTACATAGATAAGCTACCTAGCCATAAAGTTGTTAACAAAGCTGCCAGGCCATTAACAAATATGTAGAATGAGAATCAATGATTTGACCATGAACTTATGGATCACATTATATGTGGTAATTTGTAAACGCAATGAGCATCTCTAAGGGGATGCAAAGGATGTGGCTAGCACTAGGTGATACCCCAAGGAAGAATGACACCACTGTTCCCCAAACATCTGTAATATTTGCCTGCATCCCTTTAAAATGTTGAAGAGATTGTGTGAGTGGGGTGAGGCTCAGTGGAAAGAGAAAGGATAGGCCTCAAGGGTTTTTTTAAAATTAAAAATAAAATAAAATATATCTTCTTTTAAAATTTTCTTTTAAAAAATCACACCTTACCAGATTTTCACTTTAACCACATGAAACTATGTACATGTAAATACATTTAGGCTTTGCTATGATATTGTAATTTAAAAGGTATCATTTTATTTTTGCTCATTGTTTATGTCATAGTTATTACCATTACACTCAATGATATGCAGGAATTACAATTTATGAGTAACATTAGTAACTATCGCCGGTACATTCAGTGGTATATGGGAATTACAATTTATGAATATCATGAGTACAACCACCATTACTAAGGATTTTGTATGATGTAGTATGGGAGGAGGTCAGTGATGAGTGACACCATCAGTTACTGCACTGCATAACGCCAACCTTAGTGACACTACTGGTAAACACTTGTTCTTTGTTAATTTAGCCAGAATCCAGTGTCCTTGCAGAAGATAGTATTACCCTTCTGCCTTCTTGCTCTTGCAAATATATATTCAAAAACACACTAACAAGGACTGTAGCTTACTTTATTGAAGTTTTAATTTGCATTTTGCTTTGTTTTTGTATGTGAAATACCCAGAAAAATTTCTGTAGGCATTGTGCATTTCTCTCCTTACTCTGTTTATAAAATGCCCTGATTGCAAATTTAGGAGCAGCTGGGACCTCCAATCAGCTGTGCCTTTTGGATGAAAAAGAAGACTCCCCTATAAGGCTTTTTTTAAAAAAATTATCTGTATAAATAATTTCTCTGCAGGCCACCAAGACAATGCAGTGTCTGTACTATTTCTAAAACCACAGCATGATATTTCCTGGCACTGGCTGTACTTCATATGAATTATTGAGAGATTAATAGCTGGTCTTCAAAATACACAGGAAAGACAATTCAGATTCTGTGTAAATGGACAGAGTACAAAAGGGTTATGATTGAATGGCTGCACATCAAGATATTGTTATTAAGAAGTGGATTCGTTCATTCAGCGATGTTTTCTTATTCATATGACTGGCTTCTATATTCTTCTGAATTTTCTATCCAAAGCAATCATAGAAGAAGACAGGGTAAAAATTTCAATAAGAGCAATGCACTGAGGCCCAGTACCTTGTACACCATATAATTTGAATTAACTAATTAATTATCCCACCTTTCCCCCAGTGCAGAACCCACAGCAGCATACAAAAACCTTTAAAACACAGTAAATTTTCAAAACCTCTTATTACAAAAGTTAAAATAAAATTTAACTTGGATTTTTTTAAAAAAACAAACTAATAACATAGTTTAAAACAGTATTTAAAAATATTTAAAACATAATAAAATAAAAACACTACACCCTTCCCGATTAAAAATTCTATCTGCCATCAACAAATGCCTCCCTAAATAAATAATAAATCAGCTCCTTCTGATAAAGACAGTAACATGGCCTTATACAGTATCCAAAGACTAATTACAAAGCAGCTCAATCTTTCCTAGGGTAGCCTATGAAAAGTTTGGAGAAGTTACTTTTTTGGACAACATCCAAAATCCAGTGCTCCTTCTGACTGGGAAATTCTGGGCATTGAAATCTGAAAAATTAATTTTCTAGGCTCTGTACTAGCATCTTGTAGTCTAACTGGGGTGCCTTCGTTCTGTAATGTTAGTATGAGGTACCTCCCACAGCTCTGAGCCATTGTGAAGCTCTATGTATGGAAGCTCTGTGTAAGGTAAGTCCAAAATCCTTACCTTACTGCCAAAATCCAGTTTGAGACCACTTTAAATGCCCTGGCTCAATGCTAGGGATTTCTGGGAACTGTAGTTTTATGAGACATTTAGCCTCCTCTGTCAGAGAGCTCTTGAGCCACAATAAACTACAATTCACAGGATTCCCTAGCACTGAGCCAAGGCAGTTAAAGTGGTCTGAAACTGGATAATTTCTCCAGTGTGTTTTGAACCGTAGTCAGGATCCAGGGAACAAACAATGAGTTCTGCATGCCCAGAAAAACTTGTTTTTTATTGTTAAAGAGCAGTATATTGTGTTATCTAGCACAACGCTTCTGCCCAAACCAAGATAATTGTCTCACTTGCTAAGCCTTTAAAATAGAAAGCTCTCTTGATACTGTACATGCTGCGCATAGGTGTTGTATAATTGCAGTGATAATTCAATACATTTTTTTAAAAAAACCAGTTTAATCCTGTAAATAAATAGCAGCATTGAACAGTTCCTGATACACATTTCACCTGGGACACTTTTACATTCTCATTAATTTTTATTTTGCATTATTGTCCAACAGAGATTATCTCTGATGTTAATTGGTGCCTAATAATGTCAACATCAATCACTTTGGTTTTAACCTTTAAGAATATGGGTATTTGTAGTGCCAAAAGATTGGGAAGTTTTCAGTGTGAGAGTACGTCAGTAAGAGAAAGAGAGTATCATTATCTGAAAACATTGTATAATCAGAAAAGTTGATCACATTTCCATGAGGCATAGAGTTGGACAAACAAATTTCCATGTTGTAAAAGGATATATTCACACTAGCTAGTGTCCAGAGTATTACAAGGAAGCATTCTGTTTGGCTTTAACTACTTTGTGATTTGTTGTTGTGTGGCTTCAAATCATTTCCAATTTATGGTGACCCTAAGGCAAATCTATCATGGAATTTTCTTGGCGAGATTTCTTCAGAAGAGCTTTGCCATTGATTTTCCCTAGGCTGAAAGAGTGTCATTTGTCCAAAGTAACCCATTGGGTTTCCATGGATGAATGAGGACTTAAACTCTGGTCTCTAAAGTCATAGTCAAATGTTCAAACCACTATACTATGCCGGCTTAGTGTCTAAAATGGATTTGACAACATTTTTCTTGGCAGAAGCTTATATTGAATGGGTCAGTGCCTCCTATATTATTACTTGTCTGTCTATCTATCTATCTATCTATCTATCTATCTGTCTGTCTGTCTGTCTATCAATCATTTTCTGACTTTTCTCCAGAGGTGGAACTCAAAACAACTTTAAAAAACTCATTTAGGTTAAAAAAAAGGAATGTTAAAATATAATTAAGACTTTAAAGCTATGTTTATGTGTTTAGCATCAGTTATATTTGTGCTTGTGTTCATGTTTGTGTTTGTGTTCAGATAGTGAAGTCCTGGTCACTGATGGGGATTCTCCTGCTACCCATTTTTCCCTTTTTAGGCCTCCGTTAGAATTGGTGGGATTACTGCATATTGTAATCCTACGGTGACTCATAAAAAAATTGTGTGGTACAGTGGATCCTTCCCATCTGCAGGGATTTGGTTCCATCTCCTCCCCACAGATGGGAAAACCATGGGTGGTCATGCCCCATATTATTCGATGGGCGATGATGTGTTCCCCTTTGCATCAGTGTGTCCACATGCATGCACCGCCAGTGAATAATCTGTGGTGTGATAAGCCACAGATGCGCCAATGTGTAGATTGCTACCACACTGTATTCTCTTTTTTACCATTCTTAATACATATCTGTATCTGTATCTTGGCATAACAAATTGTTCATGACTTCAGTACTGTCTTACAAGAAAAGTTAGAAATGTTTGATAGCTTTGTGGAACTCTATTGGACACATAATCCAGAATTATTCTGGCAATATGTGCTTTTAATATGTCATTGTGCCTCTCTCCCCAACCTGTGCAATGGAGATTTATAGTGCTGGTTTGCCCTCCCTCAGCAATTTAGCATCTGAAGAAGGCAATTTAGCAATTTGGTGGCCAGGAAAGGGCAGAGGACCCCTGTGTAGCATCCAGCTGTGGTTCTGGCTGAGGAAAAAAATGCAGTCATCATTTTTTTTCAGATATGAAGCATACTAAATGGCTGTAGGAGCATGCACAAGTGCCAAGATGGTCACTTGCATGGAAGAAAAGTCCTGAGTAAGTACATTTGTAGATTCTAGTTACACTCTAGCTGAACATCAAGAGAGTTTGCAGTCATATTATCCCACAGGTGGCACTCTGTGTGTTACCAACCAGTATATTAATTGTAAATTAAAGAATGTCAGTGTGTGTGGATGATGGGTGTTGCAGTGATGTTCTTTGACACCCAGCCACTTTGTATCTCTTACCATCAACTAGCTCAACTTCCTCTTGGCACTTAACCTTTGTTAGGACACTCACACACTCACACACTGACAAAGGTTATGGGCCCAGCACACTTCCGCTGCGCAACTCTGCTCTCCCAGCAACTCAGTGTGTCACGGGATACACTGAGTTGCTGGGAGAGCACAGTTGCACAGTGGAAGCATGCTGGGCCCATAACCTTTGTCAGTGCGTGAGTGTGTGAGTGTCCTGACAGTGGTTTTAACCATGGAGCTTTTGTATTTTAGTTTTTGAGTATGTTTATACTGTTTTTTTATAATGTAACTCCTGGATCTGGAATCATGGATCTGTAACTTCTTAACTTTCAACAACAACAAGTTGGGATTCTATGCTTTTGGGATTGTTAAGGATGTAATCTCTCATGGCTCAACTGGATAAGTTCATCACAATGTATTTTACTTAGTTATCTTGTTTTGTTTTATATGCATTAATAAAACTATACTTTTGGACTTTACCATGTATCTTCTTGACTGAGGAAGACTGGATGCCTGAAGAAGAGAAGCTGAGCTAGTTGATGGTAAGAGATACAAAGTGGCTGTGGATCACAGCAGCCAGCTAGTCCTGCAAATTCTGTTGGGTGTCAAAAAGCATCACTGAAACACCCATCATCCACATACATTGACAAAGAAAGCATAGCTTGGCACATTATTATTTTTTTTAAAAAATGAAATAATTGTTAGTCATTGTGTTCTGAGAAAAACATGGGTACTAATATAATACAAGTTGCTAATGTAATACATTTAAAATATATTTGTGGTTTTTTTTAAAAAAAACACAAAACAAAACAAGAGAATAGTCAAAATGGTTAAGCAAATCTGTCAAACAAGGCTTTGGAAGTAAAGAATGAAATGTATTCTTTGTAGCAAAAATACAACAGTATTATCAGATACTATATCATTTTATAGAAAGAATATCATTATGCCCATGTTCCCTCACATACATGTTTCTGGTAACATAGTTCCTTGTAATCAGTTACATCTAGGCTCTGATAGACAGTGGTGCTTAATCTGTGTAAATCAGCCAACCCAAAGGAAAAGGTTTGTCATGGGTATTGGTATCTTCTTGGCAATACAATATTATTACTCAATGCTGTTGTTTCCAGATTTGGTTGATCAATGCCATCAGTCCTACTTAGCCAGTCTGATTATGAGACAGCATATTTTTGCTGGATCACTTATTATAATGCTTGATGTGGTGATTTCTTAGATCTGGGCTACTGGAGTACTGTTGCTAAAATATACTGAATCTCACATAACAGTTATGTCCTGCAGTTTCCCAGTCTGTTAAAATTATACTTCATACCTGGAAGCAAAAAGCATATGTTAATACCATCATTAAATTCTCCTTCTGAGTCTCTGTGCCTTGGCTTGCTGGAGGGAAGAGACAGAACAAAACTCTGAGCCAATTATATAGGCCTAAATCACAACAAGTGAAAGGAAATGGAGCATCAACATATTTATAGGCACACCCAGTTATTCTACTTTGAAGCAAGTGATTTTGTAAATAGTAAAATATACCTAGTAAATGTCTGAAATCAGGTTTGTGGCCATGAGCTCTTTGAAGATCCTGGAATAGCTCTGTACGATAATAAACATTATGGAAAAAACATTCAGCAAGAATGATATGCAAACTTCTTACTTCATTTCATAAGCAAAGGAAGCCCTGTCCTTATATATTTTGAAAGGGAGTTCTAGGCATAAGGAAAAATGGTTTGATTGTTAGTACTACTGTAGATCCAAGATTGTCCTAGACTCTTAGTATGTGGTAGAGACCACTACTGCCTCCTTCTCCCTTCTGTCCCAAAATTGAAAGAATTTCTTCACACTTCAAAGCTAGCATGACCTACTGTCATGAAAGCCTTCTGAACTTGGCTGTTAGATAAAGTACAAAGGACAAGGTAAAGATTTAAAATCTCATGCAGGGGGATCACTAGGGGATGGCACGCCAGATGACACCTCAGAGGAGATGACACTTAGTCGGGCCCTCTCCACACTGCAATTGCTGGTGGGTTTCTGCCTCCACTTGGCAGCCCCTTCTGGGTTTGACTGATGGCTGGCCAAGAAAGGGAGGTGCCACAAATTCCTCCTCTTCCTGCCACCATTGCCTCCCTTTCCCACCCCACTGACTGTTGGGTGTCAGCAGCAGCTCTCCACTATTGCCACCTCTCTTTCCAGCTTCTATGCTGCCTGGGTCTCTCTTGACCTTGGCCTAGAATAGCCATAGAGAAAGACCAACAGGAGGAGGAGGAGGAGGCAGAAAGCTGATTGCAGCCAAGTGAGGGAAGGGGCTGCTGGATGGTGGCAATACCCCACCCTCATCAGCAGCCACAGTGGGAGGAATGCAAGAGCTGGCTGCAGCGGTGCGTGGGGGGGTTGGATGGGGTTGTGTGCCAGGCAGCTTGAGCAGTACAAGGAGGGCAGTGAAAAGATCAGACAGAGGAGGAAAGATGGTGAGAACCCCTCTCTGCCTTCTGCCACTTCTCTTTCCACTGTACTCTCCTCTCCCCTCCTGCTTTATCCCTTGGAATGGCTGTTTGGCTGGGAGTGACAACATGAATTACCACACTGTGGTGATACCAACACCAGTGACATCACTGATTTGGTGCTAGGTTTGGGTGCAGAGAGGAAACTAGTGCAGAGACTTAATGGGATTGTCTATGGAGAGAAAGGAGTTATTTTGGTGAGAGAGTTCTGGATTGGTGACTGGGATGAAGTATCAGCATGGTATTAATACAAAATAGACCATATGTGTTTGCCCAGATAGTGGAGGAAAAAATGTATATTTTTACAGCAGAGTACACAAGTAGAAAATGAATCAGAAAGAAAGTTTTAAGGTTCAGTTTTCAGCATACTGAAATTGAGCTGAAGTATCACTTGGATTAGAGATGTAGCTATTAGATGAATGGAAGAAATGGGAATCAGAGAAGGAAAGCCTATCAGCACTCATAAAGTCCTGGAATTAGAGAATGCCATGGAATCATCCATGAATATTTTTAAGGAACAGCAGATAGCTGCAAAGAGAGAGCCAAAGAGAGATAACAAAACAAGAGGAAAAATTACCTCTTGTAGAAACATCAAATTACTTATTAGACTTATTAGGAAAATTTGGTTGTATATTTTATGTTATTTACTTACTTACTTATTTAATATCCCATCTTTCTCCCAATATGGGTCACAAGGCAGCTCATACAAATTAGTGGAAAGCAGGGTCATGGAGTCACAGAAATCCAGAGTGGAGTAAATTGGGCCAGGGTGCATAAAGCACAATGCCTGCCTAGAAAACATCCAATATTTTGCTGTGGTAATATATTGCTGGGGGAAAGATCTTTTATGCTGATAAACCTACATTGCAGGAAAATTTGCATCATTGCTGCTCTTCTTATTGAAGTATCTTCCCTGATTAAAAAGTCTAGGGAACCACAGGGTTTGACACAGTTTGAAAACCATTTTGCTTTGGGGGGAGATCCTGAAATGATGTTGCCAGCTCATATACCAAAGGAGAAGTTGTGATTATTGGATACATTTTTCATGTGCATATTTTCCCCATAAAAACAGCATGATGGTGATATGATAAGCATATGAGGCATATGCCCAAGAAAACTGAGAAATGAAACATTCTATGTGTTGTTGAAACTAGTTCTTGGAGAAATGTTAAAAGCATGGTTATTCATTCAATGCAGAGCTTGGAAAACATAATTTACAACTTGAGAAATATATTTCTCATTTGTTAGACCCTCTCACCCATCCCCATCAACTAGAGTACTTGTGGCAGGCCAGCATGATAGTAAGTATATCACAACAGGAACTTGCACAAAGGAAGGGAGGGACATGAAGCCAGAAGAATGACTGAGAATAAGGATTGGGTGGCAGTCCCAATTCATAGGGCAGAGGTAGACTGGGATGTGGATTTTCTATTGCAGATCTGCCACTGGAGTTCTGATCCCCAGCCACCAATTCCTAAAGTTAAGTGCGCAGCCAAGAGAAATATAATACTCCTGTAAATTAAACTAGTTTATATTCTCTGGCTAAATTACCAGTTCTGTGTATGTGTTTAGCATGCAGCTGGACATAAAATATATAATTGAAAACGTACATTTAGAAAGCTAATAGATGTTTGGTTGAGAAAATGAGAGGAAATTATGTTATGCAGGAAGTAGGGCATTGGAATGGAAATTCATAACATCATGAGTATGCAGAAAAACCTTGCAGAAGCTTTAGAAACATTCAAGGACTATCTCTAGAAAAGAACCAGTATTTGAGAGCTACCAATTTTGGCTGTTCAAGTTTCATGAGGCAGAAAGAATAGAGAAATATTTTTTACTGAATGATTCATAAATGAAACATTACTATATAGTAGATAAGAACTATTGACTCCTGATTACTCATTACACCACTGACACAGTGTGCAAGCAAGGAGAAATGCACATTTGTATTTGAATTTTATCCTCTTTCCTTTTATTTATTTTTAAGTGTGGGATATCTGCTGAACCTTTTATAAAATTGCAAAATCTGTTTTTTTTTAAAAAAATCTGCTGCTTAAATGTATACAAACTAATGTTAATGTATATATACTTGCAACTCTAAAGACACATTTCTACACGATGCATTTGTATAACATGACAAGCCAAGATTTTGCTGGTATTCAGACTTCTCATGAACAAGCAGTGTACTAGTACATACTGTTCAGTCTTTTCTGCTGGGAATTGGTAAATGACCATAGAACTTTGCTCTATTTTTTGTTTAGTTATTGTGTCTACTATTTAGTTTACTGTGGCATCAGGCAGATTCCTGATTTGTTCCCTTTAAAAAAACTCTGAGAAAGAAAAGAACAAACCTTGGATTCTTTTACTGGTTTGTTAGGAGGGATCAAACCAGAGAATGCAAAAGACTCACTGCCAGATAATATGATAACTCACTGACTGTGGTACAAATCTCCATGGTTTGTTTGATGCTCCTTCTGTGATCTCACCCAAAGTCTTGCAATGGCTGGAGCCACTGCAAGATTTTGCACTGCTCACTCAAGCAGCTGCTCAGAGTAAACATAGAGACTAGGTGCTGGTTTTCATGGAAGCCCGATGCAAAGGAAACCCCTCCGGAAGGCATCAGGGTAAGGCTTGCCATCTCCATGGTTTGTTTGGCTGCTTCCTCTGTGATCAGGAGAATTGAGCAGTCTGAACATTCATGACAAACCAGCATTGCTGCAGAACCTGGCTGAATAACAGCTGAATGCATCCACAGAGTTAAAGCAGAAGTTGATAATGAAATTACTGATGTGTTAACTGTAAAATCAGTCATTTTAAAATCTCCAATTATTATAGGCAAATAAAAATATAACCTTTCCTCATATGAGGTCCATCACACCCACTGTGCAACTGAGATGAATAATTAAGCCAATATAAGAATTAAAATATCTTTGTATAGCATGAAAATGAGAAAGCATTGAACAGTACTAAGTAGAAGCTAAGCCTCACAAGTTTTCCTAATAGACTTTACCCATATAAGGATAAAAGGTTTCTGGTATACTGATGTGAGAAATATGTTAATAGCCATAACATAACATCAAATAGAATTTGAAGAAACATACATCCCTATATTGGTTGGTATCAAACAGTGCCAGACACTTTTTTGTATATTGAAAGGGAAAAGTTGGGGACAAGGTATTCTTATGCATAAGTACAGGTCATACTGAACACTTCTTCCAAACTACTTCCTTTTGAAAAGCTAGCTGCCAAATATTCAATTGAGTTAATTGAGAAATGCAGTTGCATCATTAAGGTCTACATACATATAAAATCACCATGCCAGCAATGCCAGCCATCCACAAGCATTGAATCTGCAATAAATCAGCTGTAATTTCAAGACAAAGTTCAGTTCCTCTAGCATTTTTGTTTAATATATGAAACATATTCACCAAGAGCCATTTACTGCAGCAAATGCTCTTCAGAGTGACATTCAGTGTCAGATGAGAAAAATCAGATAAAAAAAACCTGTTGTCATAAACAGTTATATTTGGTCCAAGAACATTTCATGAACTCCAGCGGAATTGATATAGTAATGATGAAAACTGAACACTCTCAGATGCAAGAGTTATTGGTTCCATCAGAAACACAATGGATTTGGCACTGTCAAATAAATCCATGCAGTTCTATTTTTGTTTACACTTTATTCTTTCATAAGAAATCTTCCAGTTTTAAAGAGCTAGTGATAGCTCTTTAATAATAGCTGTTTGTTGTTGCATGCCATCAAACCATTTCTGATTTATGGTGTATCTAAAGTGAACCTATCACAGAGTTTTCTGGGTTTGGGAGTGTATGACTTGCCCAGGGTCACTCAGCAGGTTTCCTTGGCTGAATGGGGAACTGCACCCTAGTCTCCAGAGCCATAGTCCAAGGCTCAGACCACTACACCATGCTTATACCAAACTATAAATCGGTGAATGACCCCTACTGAGTACTCATAAACTTAGTAGTTTCCCTCCCCAACTTCCTCAGCCACATTAGGGTTGATAGCATGGGGGACAATTGGAAGTATAAATGGTGATTAACCTGTGATAATTCCTCAATTGCGCTAATGGTTTTCTCACGATGTCAAGTTCACAGTGCTATTATCCTGTGAACAACCTGTGATAATCCTGTAATTGCGCTAATGGTTTTCACTCAGTGTCGAGATGAAATGTGATTAAAGTGCCATTATCCCGTGAATAACCAGACAAGAAACAGCAGCAAATCATTCATGGGATTTTCCCATGAATTACTTTTTGCTGTTTCTTGCCTGGTTATTCCCTGGTTATTCACAGCATAATGGCTCTTGTGTTAATCTCATTTTAATTGCGTTTTAATGTCAGGTATTGATTTTCATGGGTTAATTACTGTTTAAACTCCTAATTTCCTCCCGTGTGATAAACTCCATTGACCTCTGCCTATTGATAGATTAAAATTCCAACACCACAAAGGCTGAGGACATAGGCCTATGTGAAGATGGGCCCATCAGTTACTGGAATAGAATTATTTCTACCTGCCTGTATATCCTGCTCTGACCCTTCTTGGAATAGAGCCAGGGAACCTTTGCCCTTCAAAATGTTTTGGACTACAACTTCCATCATCTCTGCACACATATCCTATGATACTAGCGAATTAAATAAGTTGATGTTCAAAAGATTTGGAAAGTCAGAGCCCGAACATTATCTTAGAGACCAATTATTCCAAATACTTATTAGATAAACTTTATTTAAAAAGGGGGGAGGAGTATCTTACATTACCTTTAGTTGGTAGTATTTAGAGGTTGATATTTTCATTATCATGAAACATCAATTATCTAGTATTCTGTTCTTTTAAAAATGACTAATTTATTTGCCATATGTACATTCTATCCATTGCTCAAGGACACAAGATGAAACAGAAATGGGATTCTTTCATTTTAACAACCATTGATATAGTTTAATCCCAAAAGCTATTACATGTACTTCCTAGCTGAACAAAGAGTTGATCCTAGGTTTTCTGCAGTTGAATAGCAATATCAATCACAAGTACATTTCTATACCACTTATCATTGCACTTAAGCACTCCCTAAGCAGTTAACAAAGTGTAAGCTAATTGCCCCCAACAAGCTGGGTACTCATTTTAGCAACCTTGGAAGGTTGCAAGGCTGAGCCCCTTGCTGGTATTGAACTCACAACCTTGCAACTGTGAGTGAGTGGCTACAGTACAGGCATTTAACTACTGTGCCACCAGGGCTTCTGACTTTGATATGCTCTGTATCAAACTGTCTCTCTGTGCTAGGACTAAAGTCAGTTTAATATGATGGATTTTTAGACAGCCTTTTACTACAGATTCTTATAATACTGGAATTAGATATACTGTTGCCAACCAGAACAAGAAACCTCAGCTGTAAGGAGCAACCAAGAAGCCTTATCTTCCTTCTGCAAGTGTTAAGAATGAGTGTGCACACTGAGAGGTCCTCTGATGTCCTTGGATGAAGGGCGTGTTAAAAATACGTTAATAAATAAAAAACTCTGGTTCCATATGTGGGTGCATGCCATGCACACAGTCATTTCATTGTGAAATGATTTCATGGTGTTAAACAAAGAGTGTAATCTGGATAATTTATTTTGGCCAGTGAGAGAAAAAATGAAGATTTTTTCCAAGTCTGGTATATGTCTTAAAGCCTTTGTCATCATGAATATATAAAAATAGTCCTTACGGAAATCTCTCATCTCCTGACCTTTGACTTCAGGGATGTGAGACATATATAAGAACTTAAAGCTGATGTTCTGTATTTGGTGAGCAGTGAATAAGACCAGTGGCAATATAGATACTGAATGTAGGACAAATCTAAGATTCACATAACCCTTGAGCAGCTCAATGTGGAGGATATATTAGGGTTATTACTGCATTTTTTCCATAAACAGTACCTGTAATATTGCATGTGTTAGAGTAGTATTTGTCCTGGAACTCAAACAGTAGAAAATTATTGTACTTTGCTGGCCTGTTCCTATTTTAAAATATGGTCAAATGTTTATCATTTAAACCAGTGGCATCTCTAGGGTTTATGTCACCCAGTGCTGTAACTCATGGTGTCACTCCCCCATTGACCTCCTTCCATTTCACACCATACAGAATCCTTTGTAATCCTTTTTTGCACTAATGTTACTCATAAGTCATAATTCCCATATACCACTAGATGTAATGCTAATAGTTGTGACATAAACAACTAACAAAATTGAAACCATATCTTCAAATTACAATATCATACACACAACCTAAATGTATTTACAT
>CM034706.1:66790241-66800292 GCA_020142125.1 Phrynosoma platyrhinos | reverse complement strand
GGATTTCTGGTTATCACCCACGTTAATCACACTTAGATGAATTCTAGTGTGCGGAATTGTGTTCCTGAAAGAGCCATTAGCCTTTTAGTTCTCTGGAGATTTTGCTTCCTCTAATCTAAATTATCCTCAGGCCATAGATGTGTTTGTGTTTTGTCTGCAGAGGCATGATCTGTTTGTTTATTGTGCCAGTCCCCAGTGTGGCACTTTGAAGTGAGATCCATTGATTTGAAATAATTTCTTCACAAGTAGAGTATTAAGGGTTAAGATACCTACTAACTTTGGAACAAATCAAACAGAATTTCTCTGCCTCGTTGCAGATGTGTATGTGTGTTTTCAGGGGTGAAGGAGGAGTCGGTCTGACAAACCTTGAGAAATTGTTCTCTCCCTCCGTCCCCAACCTTTTAGAGGGAATTAATGATTCTACTGCCTAGAAAGGCTTCTACATGCCACTTCATTTTAAAACATTTTGGCTGTAGTGACATGATTACCCTTCTGCAGCCAAACAAAGACCTCCCAATGTTCCTTGAACTTAAACTATTCTGCAGGTTTTTTTGTGATAAACATCATTTTTATGCAACCTGGCACTTTGAATATCAAACAATTTTCAAGAAGGCAGCGATATGAATCAAAGCATAACAGTATGAAAACATGATTAAAGGACCTTTGGGGCATTAACAGCTAATGTAATCAGACACAGACATACTGTGTCCTTGAGGTGAAAATCATATTGCACCACTGTTGAAGGGAAGTGAGCTCTGGGCAGGGTACTAGATGCCAAAGTTGGACTGATTTCTAGACAATCAGATTTTTTATAAAAAAAAAAAAATCTGGTCTGGTTGTTGCCAAGAGCTCACATCTTCACATACAAATGAGAAACACCAGCAAGCTAGTCCAGCCTAAGCAATTCAGTGTGATAAAATAGGTCCTGCTTGCTCCCCACAGAGTTTCATGATAGTTGTAATTGTTAGAATTCATAGGAATGAGATGACAGAATCTCCCTTGAATAGTCTTGTTGGTTTCAATTAGACATCTGTGAGACTAGTGTAAAGAAAATGGGGCCTGATTCAAATCTGTGCAATGGCATATCTGCCAGTATGAGATTTTGACAAAAGTGATACAACATCATGAAATATAACATTGCCATGTCTGAGTGGCTGGCATGCATTTTCCTAAGCATTTACATTTTAACCCAGCAAATTTTCAGTTTTGGTTAGAATACTGCATCTGTGGATGGATGTACAATACCTGGATTAGAATTTCATATGACAAAATATGGCAGCTGGATGAGAAAGCCAGATGATGCAACACATAGAAAGTTTGCAGCATGATAACTGACGTGAAGTGTAATTGTCACACCACCTAGAAGATACACCCAGGATGACACAGCAGGCATAATGCAAGAGGCTGGTGCAACAGGACTATTGCAGGCCCCTGTGTGTGAAGATCGTGCCATGGAGTAAATGTATAAATATGGGTGTGGCCAGTGTTCAGTATGGATTGCCATTAGTAGATGATTGGTTGGTTAGGTGTTGTTGTGTATATAGTGCTGTATTACTCTGTAGGAAAGTTCGGTACTAGTCCCAGCTTCCCCAACCTAGCAGTTTGAAAGCATGTAAAAGTGAAGTATATAAATAGGTACCACTTTGGTGAAATAATAACAGCTTTCCTTGCAGCCATGCTGGCCACATGATCATAGAGTTGTCTTTTACAACACTGGTTCTTCAGCTTAGTAACAGAGATGAGCACTGCCCTTGAGAACCTTGTCAAAGGGGAAACCTTTACCTTTAAAGTACTGTAAATAGAACTTGGGGGTGAAACAGACTACCCTGAAGGAGCGGCATCATGCCGTGGCAAAAGCACACATGCCCCCAACCCAGCTTTTTGCCAGTGCAAAAAAGAAGTGACAAAAAGCTGTTCCTTTTGAGCTGGCTTTTCCACCACACCAGCGGCTTTTCAGCACTCCTGCAGTGTGCAGCGTATAAACGACACACTGCTGGAGCACCATAAAGCTCCCCACCATATGGGTGAGCAGGTGGCATGATGCTGGCTTGGAAACGGCATCGGGGCAGGCGTCATCTGAAGGCCATGCCCCCATGCCACCCTGATGTTGGTGCAAAGGCGCCATCTGTTTCAGATGGCCCCTTGGAGACTTTGAGTATTTCTTTAGCATATTATGTATACTGACAGCACTGCGGAACCCAGCAGAGAATGACCATGAGTGGTGCATGGCCTTGACACAGTTTGATTTTCAAGACAATGAAGGAATTTCTTTAAAACCACTTAAAGCATTATACTTTTGGAGTAACTGAGTAGAGAGATCACACTTACTTTATGTTACTTTGTCAACATTAAATAAAATAAGAAACTGTAGCATTTTAAATTTTTTTCTTAAGAATTTTTAATCCTCTAGACATGATAAAATTACTCTTCTAGACATGCTAAATCTATTCAATAGTCTGCACTAGTAAGATTTAGACCACCAACTCCCTGCAAACAAACACAAGATATCCAGGAAAGTAGTTCAATTAACAAAAACTTGCTCATAGAACTTGGAATTCCATTTCTAAGTTTCCCTAATGCCTCCTTAATCACTAAACTACCTGTGACATTAAAGCAGCCAAGGCAATGGCAACTATATGACAACTCAGATTACTAGAATCTACTGAGCCATCAGACCAGATATTTAATGGCTCAAAAATGGCAGGAAAAACCGAGGAACCAAATTTGAAGCCCAATGTAAAAAAAAGGCATTCCAGAAAAAGTTATAAAGCAATTTCTCTGATTTCCCACATTTAAAAACTGCACATGGTTGCTATGGTCTACAACAGATGTAGACAACACTCACAAGACAAGGATTGGGAAGATAAATTTTTTAAAATGTCTTGGGATGATACAAAAATGCATCCTATCTATTATCACTATAAATTATTTATAGTGCATTCTGCATTCCACTGAAGTAAGTGGCATTACTTGAATCCATTTTAATGGAGGTAAATTTCATTCTAAATATTTAACACTGTAGATAGGGGAAGGGCATGTTCTGTTTAAAAGGTCACTGGACAGACATATCCACTGGCTTGGTTAGCAATGTATAGCAGAGTTTTAACCATTAGTGGTCAAAAATCCTGGAATCATTTACCCAGCGCTAAAATTTCACTGGGTTTGTGACAAAGTCAGATAAATGTACAATACATCTGGTTCCTTTGTTCAGAGCCTTCTAGTCAGGAGGCAGCTTTAATCTATCATACAGTTCATATGTTTGGTCTGCTTTCATTTTCCTCTTTGAACTCATTCTTTACATCAGCTATATGCGATTGATCCTTTTTCATTATTTTTTAAATAAATGAATAAATAAATACTGTATTCACAAAAGCAGCCTTCTCCAAGCTGGCGTTCTTGGGTATATTGAAATATGACTCACAAGCATGGGTACTGTTTAGGGATCATGGGTGTTGTATTCCAGTTCATATGAAGGACACCAGTTTTGCATAGGACTTCCTGAATAATGAAAATGTAAGTTCTATCATGCTGGTTTTGCACTGTCAGCATGTCACTCAGTTTAGTTGATTGGATCCTAAGCTCTTTACAAAAGAATAAATGAAACAGAAATTAAAAATGACAGTGTGGTATTGGGTTTATAGCAAAATAGATTGGAATGGAAGGAACCCTACATTGTGTGGAAGGAGAGGAAAAGTCAAAAACTAAAAATAAAGCCTAAATGGGGTAGAGCCATGAAGAAGACAGTTTGGTTAGATATAGAAAATGTAAATACTTAGTGATTTCAAGTTAAGTTAAATACAATACATTAATACATTCTGAGCCATGTTCCAAAACACCTTGACATTTTGTTGATAAGACAACAGCCAGAACAATGGAATAAAACACAAAGAACAAGTGTGACACACATAGTTTGGAAATCATGCTTGCTCCTTATTGGTGAGTTTATATGCATGACATTAGCTTTTGTTGCTCAGTGTTGCCATTTCATGCTTCTGTAAGAATTCCATTTAAAGTTGGCTTAATTGCTTGTTTGGTATGGAACCTGGGCTACCAAGCCAGAGTCTACCTGGCACTGTGTTGTTAAACTGCCAACCTACTATCAGACTCCATTCATGAACCTTAACAAGTTAAAAAAAAATCCCTTCAAGTACTGTCCCTCTCACTCATAATAGAAGTGGAGTTTTCAAATTGGATTTAGCTCCAAAGAATTTAAAAGAATTGTGGAGGTTTAACTGGTTGTAGCACATTGTCATACAGCTGTAAATGGAATGATCTATGTGGCACTAATGAGTGTGGAAGTGGAGACCTTAGTTGCAATAGCAGCTTGAACACCCCACTTGATTTGGATTCAGATTGGAGAGAGTCAATAATTGGGGATTCTTGCATAACATTCAAAATAAATTTTGGGATGGTGTGGCGGTAACTTTATTGTAACTTCATGAACTATTTATGCTTTTTGGATTGACATTTTCATTTTGCATTATTTTTAAAAGTTAAAATTATTTTCATGTTGTCATATATCACATGAAAAATCTGCTTTACACTTGCAAAATACTTCAGATTTGATACTATGAAATCTTCTGAAGACAGTATAATTGAAAAACTACAGTTGCCCAAATGAAGACAGTACTCAGCAACTGTTCTCAGATTTAAGGATTAAGAATGGTATTTTTGATGTGGTTTCTTGATTTCCTTACTTCCCACAAATAGTTAGAGATTTATTGTTGGGTAGCATGGACCTGTACATTAGGTTTCATTGGATTGACTCAGGGGATAAGCTTTTGCTACATATGTTTGAGTCTGAATGATCATTTTCATGGGTGGAGTGTGTACTTGTGCAAGCACATAAAATTTCTCCCTAGGTCAGACTTCCTAGTGACTATAATATGTGTATTTCAATGTACTTTATATCTATTTTGTTATCTCTGACTTTTGTGGCTCTGCTGTATACTGCACTTGCTCTTGACATGTTGTGCAGTGAGTTGTGTAGGTTAATCTGCACTGTGATGGCATAGGAACCTTTCTGGTTTGTGGCAAGAAGTTCTGATGAGAGTGCCTTTTGGTGTGTTTTTGTGCTAGGATTTTATATTCCTATGGACAGTGGTAAAAAAGGATTATAGCTTAACAGTCTCAGAGCTTTCTAAATACCACTGCTATTGTCAATCCTGATCTTCAACTGACCCAAGCAATTAGCAGTGATATTTATTCTTGTGAAAAACAGCTTTCGCTGTGGTGAAACAGGAGTTACTCATCAATCCATCAAATGAATTATGTGGGAGAAAGCGATGCACACATGAGAGATGCTTTGAGTAAGTTTTAACAAAGTTCAGATATTTGGGTGTTAACTGTGAGTTGAAACTTTTTCAACACTCAGTTCTTTGTGCTCAGACTATTTCTAATTCTTACAAGTATCTATCTTGTTATGGCAGTCAACTAATGTATGTATAAGAGTGAGCCCCAGGTGATCCATTTTCCAGATGTCCCCTAATATAGCCATGATGAAAGCAAGTGTTTTAAAGCCCAAATTAGATGTTGTGAGGTATTAGTGCTTTGTTTCTTCCATTCCCAGTCAGCAAGGTTATGCAGTCTTGGGACACCTGAATATGACTATAAGGATTGAACATTGGGAGGAGGATATACAGAAACACTGCTCAAACTGAGGTTGCACCAAGCCACTCCTACCTGTTGTGCATGCCCTGCTCTTACTTTTAAGCACCATTCCAGTACAATTGATCTTGGCTTGTTGAAGTTGTTGGGGGGGGGGCAGCTATGGTTGAGGAAAACCAAGACAGTTACCAAGACATTAACAGTGCTATAAAGATAAGGGATGATGAGTGTGTGCCAAGAACAGTCCAAGGTAGAGAGCCTGGTAGTATATCAGTCAAAGATCCAAAATGTTCAGCAGCAGTCATCATAAACATAAATAATCAAGGGGTCAATCAGTGGTCAGTAATTTTATTTATATCCTGTCTTTTTCCCAAAAGTGGGAATCAAGGTGGCTAAAGAGTAATAAAGAGCAACTGAAGATTTCAAGTAGAGATACTCCCAAAATTGGTGTTTTCCAATGCTGGTGAGAGTTATTGTCTTGCTTATAATTCTAAAGGCTGCTTCTCAGCTGTCATTAATTAAACAGTGTTTTTAAATGAACTCCGCCCAAGAAGACCTTGATTGAAAAAGTTATTTGATAGTGGACAACCAAATTACCAAGGCTGCAGCCACATGCATCCCTTTAAGATGTCTTCAAAGTCTTCTGAGCAGCAGAATGCTAAAGTAATTAGACTCTGCCTTTTGAGGGGACAGTAAGAGTACTTGTTGTAGCTATGATGCCTCCATTGGCCCTCCTAAGGCATCCTCTCATGTATTCCAATCAAGCCAGTTATAGCTGAGTTGGGTATTCTAAACTAATACCAAACTAGCTATAACTTCAGTTGAGCTAGTGTCTGCCCAAGCATAAGGCAAAAACCAAACTCAATTATAACTGGCTGACCCAGCCCCCAAGGCACCGGGAAAAGGATATTGCAGAGCTGGCAAAGGTGCAGAAAGGGGCAAGCAAAATCAACAAAGTGCTGGACCAGCTTTCCTATGAGGAGAGATTCACAATAGTTGGTTCTGTCAACTTAGAAGAAAAGGGGAACAAGGGGCAACATGATAGAAATGTGTAAAATTATGCACAAAAAGTGGCTAGTGCAGTGTCTCTCCCAGTCTCTCTTTCATAGTATTAGAATTCAGTCATCCAGTAAAGCTGAGATTTAGGACAAATTAAAATGAAGTACTTCTTCACACAAAACACAGTTAAACAATAGTTAAAGTGTAGAGTTCACCTTTGAAGATGCAGTGATAGCAGCAAACTGTAAAGGCTTAAAGGGGGATTAGTCAAATTCATGGAGGTTATGGCTGCTAGTCAGAGGGCTATATATTTGTTCCAATATCAGTTTGCTTTGCATATCATTTGTTGTGGAATGTGAAAAGGATGCTGCACCTATACTCTGCATATGACTGGCCACAGCATGAGCAGAATAGTGGGCAAGATAAGCCCTGAGTCTGTCCCAACAGGGTTCTTCTCATGTTCTTAGAACAAATTAATGCTAGGACTATCATAGGACAAAGTCAGAAACTAATTAAGGAAAAATTATTAATTTGTTCAACAATGTAATACAGTCTTCAGCTGTTAAAATTTACTTTTTCACATACATTCAGGTGCTTTATAGACCAACTGTGAATACAGAGTTTAAGTAGATATCCTAAAATGTCACTCCTATTGAAGATAGAGTACCGGTACTTTATTCATAGTTAAACATGGTGTTCCTTCATATTTTATAAATCACAGTCTTTTAGCACCTTAAAATACTAACATATATATCATGGCAGAAATTTTGTGGACTAGGATCCACTTCATAAGAGCCACAAAGTATTATTAATCTAAGATATATGTATGTATGTGTGCATATAGACACATACACATACATACACTGGGTGGGATTATTCTAAACAGTGAAGTAAGAAGAAACCAAAATGCTGAGTATATGGACAGTGACAATGATACTATTAACAAGGACTATTTCTGAAAAAGTTGTTGGTGATAATACAAACATCATGGCACTGAGTAAAGCAATTAACAGATGCAGCTTGATACACTGTTTTAAAAAAAATCTTATCCGATTCAAGCTGTAGGGTATAGATAAAGCGTAACTCATCAGTCTCCCTTTGAAGTTCCCTTGCTGAATAATGACCACATTAATGTTTGTGACAGAGTGCCCTGGGAGTTCTCCCACTGTTTTTTGAATGCTGCCATTTCTTCTTCATTTATTATTTTGCATAGAGTGACCTTTTTGTCCTGTGTAAAATGGAGAAGAAAAATTCTGGCAGAAGATGCCACATACTCACATTGGAAGATGAGCTACTGAATCAAGCCTTGATATTGTGGCTGACTTTATTAAGTCTTCTAATAGTATTGCTTGACTAGATAGGGGGACATCTGCACATAGGGCTGATGCAGACCAGCAATTTAGGCTGGCCTGGTAGTGGAGTTGGTGTGGGGCAACCACATGCTGGCCAACCCGATCTACCCCGCTTCCATACCCGATGCCACATGCCCACCCACACTGCATGCAGCATTAAGGCACCCTCTTGGCGCAGTGTGCATACATGTTGTGCCAAAAGGGCGCAAAAGATCCACCGCCACGGCTCTAAGGGTGGCCTTTTGCTGCCCCCAAAAGGAGTGGCATTTTGCCACTCTTTTGGGGGTGGCAAAAAGAAGGATCGGGGCTACGGCATGTGATTACCGTGGCTCCAATCTGCCACTCCCAGGGGCAGCACAGAGCCACCCCAAATGGGCCATCTGCATCAGCCCTTAGTGCAGGGCCTGGTCCCTGGGCATGTGTTGTTGGGAGTGGAAGTGGCTGTAGATTAGGGGGCTGCCAGTAAGCATGCACAGGCTTCTTCCTCCTCTACCCAGGTCTTTTAGAGATAGATATTGTGTGGATAGACTCCGGGGGAGGGGTAGGCAACCTAAGGCCCGGGGGCCAGATGCAGCCCCCCGAGGCCTTTGGACCGGCCCCAGGCCAGTCCTGCTGCCACTGCCACTGCCCCCTGCTGCCCGCTGCCGCCCGCCATAATGATATTGATTATTGTCGTTATTACTTGTTCATGGGTTTTTCTTGGCAAAATCTCCACAGGGGTTTTGCCATGGCTTTTCTGGGGCTGAGAGAGTGTGCATGCCTATTTTTTAATTTTTTAATTTTTAAATTTTATTTATTTATTTATTTATGGTGCTTCGGCCCCCCAATTGTCTGAGGGACAGCAACCCGGCCCCCAGCTCAAAAAGGTTGCCTACCCCTGCTCTGGGGAATGCACTGCAGTGGTTTTAGTTTAATGTTATAGAAAAAAGTAATTTTTCTGTTTCTGTCTCATCTAGCTCTGTTCTGTATCAGTCTAGCTTTGTAATATTTCTGTTCATAATGAATTCCTTGGTTAAGTCTTCTAATTTGAGCAGTGTCTGATATAAATCCTTAAGTAGCAAATTTCTATTTAAAGAGTCTAAACCAATGCAGTTATATCAGGGATGGCCCATGGGGCACATGTAGCCCTCAGAGCATCAGCACCACTTGGACCTCCAAGGGTAGGGCATTCCACAACTAGGGAACTATAGCAGAGTAGATTTTCTCTCATGCTGAGTCTATTGATGGGACCCACTCCCACAGACCTCAATCATTGGGTGGGGAGAGGTCCTCCTTCAAGTACTGGAGTCCCATGTCATTTAAGGCTTTGAATGTTCTCAGCAATATCTTTTGGAACAGAAACATTGGCAGCTAGTATTGTTGCTGGAAAAACAGTGGCATATGGTTTCTATGAGATGTTCCTGTAGCAGTTCAGCGGCTGCATGTTGTGCTAACTGCAGCTTCTAAGTGTTCTTCAAAGGCAGCCCAGGTTAAGCACAATGCAGTAGTATAACTGGGAAATTACCATATCAGGAACTACTGTGGCCAGGTTGTCCAGAAAAGGCTGTAAGCCAGGCAAACTACTGTAATTGATGTTCTAGACCTAAACACTGCAAACCCCAAAGTACATATGGGTCTCCAATGATAAAGATGAGTTCAGGACTATTCCCAAGCTACACAGCTGCTCCTTAAACATTCAAGATGTGTAGTTGCACAATAATTTTTAGAAAGTAAACTTGTTCCATGGCCTGATCTAGATTCAGGTTGATGACAGGGTGACAATGACTGCAATTGTGATAGGTGAAGAACAGCTTTCTTCAAAATACAGAGTGATCAGATTCCTAATACATCCTTAGTAAGAACTATGCCTGAGAATTTTGCCAGTGGGTCTGTGGTAGCTAGATTACCAGATTTGTAATGCAAACCATTGATGCTAGGTAAAATTGACTGGATTTGTGGCAGCCTGTTGAATTTGATGATTAGTAGACTGAATTTAATACTAGTGCACTAACCCTCATGATTTTCTGCCTGTTGTTGCTACAAAAACTATCTGGCAACAAGAGGAGGAATGTTATCACATGGGGGAAATCTGTTGGTTAATCCACACAAATCCC
>CM034706.1:66760730-66775335 GCA_020142125.1 Phrynosoma platyrhinos | reverse complement strand
CAAAGTGTCTTGATTCCGGAATAAAGCTGTAGTGAATTTATACTTAAAAAAAAAAAAAGAAAGAAATATTTTCAAACTGTGGCTGCTTGAATCCATTCATAAAACATCCGTGGATATGGAGGGCTGGCTGTATCTCTTTCTCTCAGTCTGTGCACATGCAAACAGAGAGACTGGACATTAATTCAGTGTAAGCAAATGTAAACAAGTGGACAGGGCAGGAGAGAATCCCAGCTACTGAGATAACAGTGATACAATCTAAGCTGGCACTTGTTAAAAAAGGGAACATGGTGTGGTGGTGGATAATATGATGGGAAAAATCTAGTGTGCCTGCTATGAAAAGGGTTTAAAGTTATTTTAATGATAAGTTGTTATTTTATAATTTTGCTGTTTTTTATTTTAGATTGTATGCCATAGGCAGGTTTTTAATCTGTATTTTCTTTGATGGTTATGTAAAGCACCACATAAAACTTATGGTGCTATATAAATAAACTTTAATAATGATTAATAATAACAACTTCCATGTTGAGCATTATTAGGAAAAGAAAGGAAAGTCAATTTGCCAGGACCAAACTTACGTTTTCTATATTTATGGAGTACCCGCCCTTGGAATTCTAGGTACAGTTAAAAGCACCATATTTCAAATAGAACATTGTAGAGCTGGACAGTGGCATTGCTAGTGTTGGTGTCACCCAGTGTGGGTGCCTGGGACTGCTGGGGGGGGTAGTGGTGACCTGTTCTGCCAGTCCTTCCTGCCAGAAGCCTACCAAGACCAGCCACAGGTCAGAGAAGGCACCAGGTAAGATGGGGGGCAGGTGCTAGTGTGGTTGCCCTTCTTCTCTGCTGCCTTATCTCCCTTGACCAAGAGAGCCAGGGCAGCAGAGAAGGGGTGGGTGCTGGCAGCAGCACCACACCCCCACACACAAAGTGAGAGGAGGGCACAAATGGGTGGCATCTTTTTCTCAAGTATCACTTGGTGTGGTCCACACCTTCCGCACTCCCTTAGTGATACCATTGGGGCTGGGAAAAGTGCAGATGTGGGACTGGAGGAAGTGTCTTATGAGGGAAGATTACAATGTTCAGGTTCTTTAATTCAGGAGAGCAGGAAAATGTAACTCTCTCTCATACATCTAGAACTGTGAATCATCCAGTGAAATTACGTGATGAGATTAAGGATGGCCAAAAAAAGTATTCATTCACATAGCATAGAATTATACTATTTTGTTTATTAATTTATTTTACATGTCACCTTTCTCCTAAATGGGACCCAAGGAGGCTCACAAAAGATGCTTTTTAAAAAGTACATTAAATAACAGGCCAAATATATAAAATTATTAAAAACAGACAAAAGCAAACACACAATAAGAAGCCTGCCTGGATGCAGTTGCATATCTGCTTGAAAAGAAAGCTTTTTGCCTGCCAGTGAAAGGAAAGCAGGGATGGAGCCAGCCTTGCCCCCTGTGGGAGGACATTCCAGAGGGTGGGTGTAGGAAATGAGAAGGCTCTCTCTTGCGTCCTCACCAAGTGAGCCTGTCAAGATGGTGGGACCAAGGGAAAGCCTATGATGGAGGTGAGAGTGAGAGAACCCACTTCCACAAAGAGTAGTGATGTCCACTACAGCTTTGAAAAGCAATTAGACAAATGCATGGAGGGTAAGTGTGTTGGTGGGTACAAGTCAGCATGGCTAAATATTACTTTCAGCACTGGAGGCGGTGTACCTCTAAATACCAGTTGCTAGGGAACACAAGAAGGAGGTGTTATTATGCTTATGTCCCAATTGTGAGCTTCTCATAGACATCTGGCTGGCCAGTGTGCCAACAGAATTCTGGACTAGATAACAGACTTTTGGTCTCAACAGCATGGCTCTTCTTGTGTGCTTATGTTATGTTCTTATACTTATCATTCCCATCATATAATTATGTAAAGACACAAATTAAGGACTTTCAGCTTTTTGCAGTAGAAGCCCCTGGCTTTGGAAACCTAAATAAAATCTAGTGACGTTACCAAGCAAACCTTATTCAGTCATCTATATTTGGCTTCTTTTCTAAACTCCATTCGTTGCCATGGCAAAGTAAGCTCCAGTGAATTTTTTTTATTATTATTCTCTGGCTTTTCTTCATGTCCTTTGTGACACACAATGGATATACAGTATACAAATTTAGGAATAAAGGGCAAGAGTCACAAGAGATGGAGGACAATGGGACATGTTTAACAACAGGGACATATACTACCTTTTTTTACTGCAGCATACTTACATTTCTCAAAATACAGTTAAAAGGGTTAATAAAATAACATTTTTGTAGGGCTGCATTATTGTGGAAAGCCAGTGAAGGATCATATAGGCATGCACCTGAATGTTAAAAATGCCTTCCCATTAAGTAGATGTGTTCCTGGGCATTACTTCTTTAAAAGAAAAGTTGCTCCAGAGGTAGAAATAACATAGAAGGAAAGGGATAGGTTCCTACACCAAAAAAAGAAGAGCAGTACAACATGTTTCAGCAGACTTTTTATTTAAAACTAATAATATGTCCATTTGAAATGAAGCAAACCATGTATGGTAAGCCTTTTATAAGTAAACAAAAACATTTTTAACCTTTAAGAGACCATTTGAAAGCTTATTCCAAATGCATCCCAGGAGCATTCCTTCACCAGTCCCTATTTTTCTAATGATCTCTGTTTTTGTGGCCAAATTTATAGATTCATTGGGTTTTTTTAACATGCTGGAAGGGGCTGATGTGGAAGGTTTACCTTGTCCTCTTTTCCTCTATATTTTTGTTGGAAATTTTATGTATTGTATTCTCCTTTCCCTTTTTATATTAGACAAGGAATTCCCTCTCACCTGTCACTCATTCTCTGAGGCAGTTTAACTGACTCATTCTAAACTGACAACATTCTAAACTGTCAGTAACTGCAGTCAGCACTCAGTAACTGCCTCCTCTAAGTCTAAGGGCCTCGGCAGACAACTAAAAAGGTCGTCCTCGAGGCCCGGAAGAGGAGGAGCCACCACACAAGCGGCGCTCCTTCCTCTTCCTGAGGTCGCCCTGGAAGCTGCCGGCCCTCCGCACGGCCGGCGCTTCCAGGGCAACCTCCCGCCGCAGCGACCACATGCGCTGTGGCGGAAAAGACAGCGAAAGTGCGCCCTACACGTTTAGGGCGCACTTTCACTGTCTTGAGGAAGGAGCACTGATTTAGTGCTCCTTCCAGGGACGCCGCAGGAGTGCCGTGGTGCAGCTGCCATGGCCCCGCGGCGCTCTGGACCAGGGCGTCCTGGAAGCCCTGGTCTGCATCCCCCCTAAGATGGAGTAACAGCCTCTTCCTGCTATATCATCTCCAGTTAGATTAAGTTTTAGTTCTTTTATGTAAATATTTATTAAAGTCATTGTTGTTTGTTTTTAAACCACAAACTACATGTTTGTCATTCTTTTAAGTATGTTTTTTAGTTCTTTAGGAAGGCAGATTAATAATAATTAGTCTTCTCCCACACTTTCATTGTTCTGCTGATGAAAGCTGAACTCTAACAAGTTTAACTTTCATACCTGCATATTTTATATTTACTTTTAAAAGGGTTAACATCCTGGGAAACTAAAATTGCACCCCACATTTTTTTGGGTTATGGATCCAGGAGGAGTCTCAATCTAGTCCCAGAAGGGGTCCCAGTTTAGACATAGAAAAGGTCTCAAAAGAGTTTCCACATTATTTTATTTTTAAACTGCTTCTCTGAAGATATTGTCTGCAAGAAGAAATATTTTATCTTATGCAAACAATAGAAAATGGCTTCCCAGTTCAACTGTGATTACTGAAATACTAACTGGAACAAATTATAAAATGTGGTCATGGAAAATGCAAATGTACCTCACTACTATGGGACTATTTAAAACAATAAATGGGCAGAGACCCACAGAAACTGAAACACATCAACAACAGTTTGATGAAAATGCAGAGAAAGCAGCAGCATCTATTTGCTTGTCTGTAGATCCCAGCATGCCTTATCATATTCAAGGTTTAACTGATGCAAAACAAATATGGGACAAACTACAGAAAGTATTTAATCCTCCAAGTACTTCTAATCAAACAGCTCTCATGATCAAACTTGTTAACACCAAGTTATAGCATCCTCAATTTTCAAATCACTATATTAATGACTTTATGACAACTTTGTCTGTAATTACAGCAGCCGGAGAATTTTTTCCAGAACATGCAAAACTTGGACTGTTTTTGACAGGTCTTCCAAAGTATTACTCTCCCATAATCAATGCTTTGTGAGTTAAAGGAGATGTTTCTTTACAAGATGCTATTACTCAAATTGTTGAATTTCAAAATACACAAAATTTAATGGAAGACAACTATATTACAAAAACAACAGGCAAAGAATTTGCTGCAGTGGATTTAAAAAAGACTTCCTTTTCTTCTAAATCAAATGGAAACAATGTTAACAAGTCAAAGACTAGGGCTGAACTGCAAAAGCTGCAAAGTCAGTGACTGAATGCTAAAAGCAAAACAACTTTAAGAAAGAAACTTTTAATCCTAAACAGAAATCTTCCAGTCATGTTGATAACAGTTTGATTCAACAACAGTTATTTCAAATTGCTGGAGATAAATATTAAGACTGTTCAACTGTATGGCATGGCAGATTTGCTCATTGAAGTATTGAAAATATTAAGAGGTTGGCAAATCAAGAGCTTGCAAGAGACTTTAAATTCAAAGCTTGCTCTAACAATGAAAAATGTGTAGAATGCCTGAAAGCAAAAGCCACAAGAGCTTCACATCCTCCAGTTACTGTGAGACAAGGCAATAGATCTTTTACATGCTGATCTTCTGGATCAATGAATCAAAAGTCAGCAGGAAGCAATTCTTGCTTTATAACTATTATTGATGATTTCAGTAAATACACATATAGTTATATTCTCAGAGAGAAGAGTCAAGCGTTTCAGAAATTCAAAGAGTACTTTAACTGAGTTTCTAACAAATTTGGCTACAAACCAAAGAGTCTGTACAATGGCACTAAATTTGTCAATGCTGAATTTTATGAATTCTTAAAGGAACATGTCATTGAGCATTACACTACAGTCAGCAGTCAGTAACTGCCTCCTCTAAGGGCCTGTACAAACTGGCACTTTAAGGTGGCGGTGGGGCAGAGTGGGGGCATGGCAGCCACACTCCCAAATGCTGCCCAAACACTGCCATCACACCACTTGCCTGACCAGACAGCAGGCAGCATCACACCACATCTTCAGAGCAGCATTTAGCCGCACTGCACCAAAGAATCAACAAAAAGCCAATGCCATGGTGGCAGAGGTGCTCTTTTGCTCTCTAAAAAGGAGCGGAATTTTGCTGGTTCTTTTTAGAGCAGCAAACTGCCAGATCAGGTCCAATCCAGCACTGAAATTGGGGCGTCGCTCTTTTCGGGCAGTCTGTTCAGCCCCTAAGTCTAAAATGGAGTAACAGACTCTTCCTGCTATATCATCTCCAATTAGATTAGGTTTTAGTTCTTTTATGTAAATATTTATTAAAACCATTATTTTTAAACCACAAATTCCATGTTTGCCATTCTTTTGAGTGAGTCTTTATTCTTTAAGAAGACAGATTAATAATAATTAGTCTGCTCCCACACTTCCATTGTTCTACTGATGAAAGCTGAACTCTAACATGTTTAACTTTCATAGTTGCATATTTTAGTTTACCTTTAAAAGGGTTAACACCTTGGGAAACGGGGTTGCAGACTGCCAAAAATAGTGCAAATTGAGTCCACTTTTAGGGTTAGTGCTAGGGAATCATGGGATTTGTTGTTGTTTTTTCTGAGACATTTCTCTGTCAGAGAGCTCTGGTGCCACAATAAAATCCAGTTCCCATGATTCCCTAACCCTAACCCTAAAAGTGGACTCAATTTGCACTATTTCTGGCAGTCTGCAACCCCACTAAAATTGTACACCACAGTTTTGTTGTTCACACATGCTCAGTAAAGGCATTCTGGCGACAACTGCTGTTTATCTTGTCTGTTGTAGACAGGCATATTCAGCTATAGTAGGATTAGTTAGAGTAGAATCCTTTTCTTTTCCAGCTCAAGATTTATTGCATTCTTTACTGTAAATCCACTGCTGCAAGCCTGCACTTTAAAAAGGTCTGTTTTTCTCCAGCCCTCCTTCCCATATCCTCCCAATGTTGATACTGCTTTAAAAACCCAAACAAACAGGTGGACAGAAGACAAGGAGGAAAGGGGGGCAAGCATTAAAAGTTGTTATAAAAAGGAATTCCTTTGTCAGAGGCTATTAGAAAATTGCATGATCCTTCAGAATTTGCTTGAAAAAGAATGTATGCAAGCTCCCAATGGCATGTCAGATTATTATTGCTACTGGAGCAGGGCAGGTGCTTGGGTGCAGGAACTTTTATTTTGTTTCTGATTGTGTTTTTAATTCATTAGCTTTTATGTTATGATTTTAAGTCTGTATTTTAGTATTGCTCCCTGTCTTGAGTACTTTTTAAAATTAAGAGACGAGGGATCACATATCCAGATTCTCCTATTATTATTTGATGATCTGCATAAAGATCTCTTTCATGAAGAGTTTGGCATATATTTGTTAGTTGCAATGTTGTCTTGTTGTGTGGGCATTAATTCATCCCTATTATAACAAGATACTTTTAAAACAGAATCATTACACTTCAACTAAGCTTTGGAAGTAATCCAACCAAATGAACCCATTGATAGTTCTGACTCCAGACCAATAAAATCATTGTTTTCTGTGGTTTAGGTGCTTTAAGACATCAGCTGGTGTGCATGTGCACATTTTACTAGGGCTTATTTTGTGACATGTAAAATTATCCATGAGTCACAAATAGCTCATGCAGCTAATGTGATAATGATAAAGTTAATAAGATTTGGAGCAACTGTTAGATATTCATCCTGAGTGCATATCAGATCAGTTTTGACTTGACAAATGACTGTGGTCCAAAATAGATGTAACATGCCATAATGTGCATCTTTACCCAAGAGAGGTGGACCAACATAGTTTCTGGAGGCTGCAATTTTGGACAGAAGAATGACATTTTTCTAGATCAAAATCTCTCTCCCTAAGCTGCTTTTCACCTACAGGGGAAAATATATTTTTCCTGTGTGGAGAAAAACACGCAAGGAGCCCAGTTGACCAGGCAGTGGCCCAGAGAGAGATGGATTAGAATGCCTGCCCCCTCCAGTCATTCTTCTGCTCAAATTCACATCCTTCAGAGGCTGCTTTGGGGTTGTTATTGTTGGGAGAAAGCTGAATGTGTCATGTCTAGTTTGGACATCATAGCTCAATCACTACTGATACTTTCTTTATTTATCATGAACTGAAATCTCCAAAGACATCCACTACCTCCTTCATGTCTATCCTGGCATTCGTTCTCATTTCTCTTTCCTGAGAGTTGGCATTTCCATCTCCTTCACGCTAAATTGAATGTGCACCCTACACACGCACACCCCCACACACTTACTTTTCAATTGAAGTTTCTCTCCACCTGCTTTGTGCCAGGCGGTGTCTGGAAATGCATGCCTAATTAGTACTCTGCATGGGTGGTAGGAAGAACACAAAAGGAAGGACTGATTAGAGAAGCACTTGACATCAGGAGAGAAGCTGATCCAGGAAGAGCCAGAACCTTACTGTGCCTGGTGGCTCCCTGCAGGTAAAGGGAATTTGTGTGCTCAGAGGGCAGCTCCTGTGACACCCAATCAGTAAAAATATTTGTCATAAAAAACTTATTGCCTTGTGACTGAATCATGAATTCTGGCAAGACAGACGTCCTAACAGTTTTTTGATTCAGCTTATTTTCCCAGTAAGCAGATGGCCGCAGCAGGTTTTTAATAACAGATTTTGTGCTGTGAATCGTTGGTGAAGCAATTCAGGTAGTGTGCGAACAAATTGGTATATCAATTTATTCCATCCTATTAGTGAAGATGGAGTAATATACATTTCAGCTTTAATAAGAGTGTCCCCCATGTGTAGCTTGTGTAGTAAAGGATGGCGAGGTAAATGGAAATAATCTTGGAAATAAGCCAACACTCGGTGTTATTTCATCTTAATTCCAAGTGACAGGCTCAGCCTGGAGGGTTCTTGTTGCAGGATTTGGTTTTTTTCTAACTTTTCAGGGGACAGTATTAAAATATGAGTTTCAGGTGTTCTTTTTGTGAACATTTATTGGGTGAAGCAATAAATAAAACAATGGGAATAGCAGGAAATTAAATGCTGACTTTAAGAGATTTGTAATGGATGTTCTAATATTGTATCCTCCAGCTATCCTGATTTGGTAGGTGCAGTCCCAGTTAATCCTTTGTAATCACACTTTTTCAGCTGCTTTTAACATGTCCCAGTTTCTTTTTACTCCTCCCGCTTTCCCCCATCATCCATAGCTTTCACTGCCATGGCTCAATGCTATGGAATTCTGAGATATGTACGGTAGTTCTGTGAGATATTTAGCCTTCTCTCTCACCAAATTACAAATCCCAGGATTCCATTGCATTGAGCCATGGCAGTTAAAGTTGTGTAAAAAAAAAAAGTGGTGAGCCATGGCAGTTAAACTGGTGGGCATGTAATACACATTTTTTACCTGATTTGAGGTATCACATTTGTGCCGAGAAGAACTTATAAAGTAATCTCGTGATTTTAATAGGAAAAAAAAAGGAAAATAATTGATTTTGTTTTTAAAATCACATCAGGAACTGCATTTAGCTTGTAATATACATTTTTACCTGATTTGAGGTATCACATTCGTGCCAAGAAGAACTTACAAAGTAATCTCATGATTTATTAGCAAATAAAGGGAAAAGAATTGGTTTTGTTTTTAAAATCACATCAGGAACTACATTTAGCTTGTGTAGTTTAATGACATGTAACTAATTTTTATATAACTTTATCATGCTAGAAGATATCAAGCACTTACTTTATAATAAGCTTACTTGATTAGAGAACTGCAGAAATAGGGCCTCTACAGATGGTGCAAAGGGCCGTCTTGGATGCAGGGAAGGGGAGGGACAGCCACACGCCGGGCACCCCAACCCCTTCCCGAGGACATCATCACAGCGTGTGCTGTTATGTATGGTGCACACTGTCAGGACATCCTCCTGGCACAGCAGTTTTACATGCTGTACCAGAAGAGGTGCAAAATAGCTGCTTGGCAGCTCTTTGGGTGCCCTTTTCTCCACCTGGGAAAGGAGCAGTGTTTTGATGCTCCTTTCCCAGGCAGCGAAAGGGAGGATCGGGGCTGATGCATCTGGCAGCCTCGGCCTCGATCTTCCGTTTTTCGGGGCGGCCCAGGGCCACCTGTCTGCATCCCCCCATAAATTTGTCTGCACCTGTGTATGTGAGCCAATGTGGTATAGTGGTTTGAGCGTTGGACTAAGATTCTGATGACCAGGGTTCAAATCCCCAATCAGCCACTTAAACCCACTGGGTGACCTTGAGAAGCCACACACTCTCAGCCTCAGAGGATGGCAATGGCAAACCTCCTCTGAAGAAACTTGCAAAAAAAAACCACACCGTGATAGATTCACCTTGGGGTCAGCATAAGTCGGAAACAACTTGAAGGTACACAATAAAAACAATTATGTGCATGTGAAGTTGTAGGCTTTCATGGCCGGCATCTATAGTTTTTTGTGGGTTTTTCGGGCTGTGTGGCCATGTTCTAGAAGAGTTTCTTTCTGACATTTCGCCAACATCAGCATTCTCTGAAGATGCCAGCCACAGATGCTGGCAAAACATCAGAAGGAAACACTTCTAGAACATGGGCATACAGCCCAAAAAACCCACAAAAAACCTACAATGTATGTGAACATTCAGAGTGAGAGATAGCTCTGAACCTATCAATCAAAGTCATCTCCAAGTTTCAAGGGACCCTTTTCAGTGGGCCCTCTGATGGATATCTCCTACAATACTGATGCTTTCCTCACAGTGCTCCCAGAATAATGTGTGAGAGAAATGAGGGACCACTGTCTCTGTTTTCCACAAAGTCACAGAATCTCTCCCATCAAGATTGTGTAGGCTTTTCCCTCCCCACCAGTTGTCTATACTTCTAGGCCTGCCTTTCTGAGTTCTACGCATACTTGTCCCTTCTTTCGTTGATACTCTACCATTTAACATTCTTCCAGGTCCATCCTTCTCAGTCTGTTGACTATCTTCTTTTCTACAGCTACCCTCTGTTCCATATAAGGGACACCATTTTAGTATCTCCCTATAAATAATGAGACTTGAGTATCCATGGATTTTGCAATCCATGGAGGATCCTGGAACCAAATCCCAGTGGATAACAAGGGCCCACTGTAGTCAGCAGTCTCCCCTGTCTTTGGATTTTGGCTTAATTTTCTCTCTCAACCAACTAATCTTTCATTCCTTACCGCTACCAATTGCATTCTGTCAATATTCTATTGCTAACACTTAACTAGATATCAGAGTTTTCATATATGTAATACTGTTATTTTTGAGGGTGAAAACAAAGAAAAAAACCTTAACAGTTAGACTTAAGTTATAAAAAAAGATAAAAAGTGAATTCATGCTTTTTTGATGAATATTTCCTTGTTCCAGGACCTTAATCATTGCCTATTCTCATATGTTAAAATGTTAGAGCACGGGTTGCCCCCTTCATTCCAGTGTCAAGGGATTTGGTGTGCTTGTGAATGCATTCTTTTCCTGACATTGAACCTAATAAAATAGGCTCTTATATAGGTAGCAAAGTAGAAGTATATGACAAATAGAATTTTGAACCTCCAGATCTGGCATTATTTAGCACATGTGCTTTGGGTTTCAGTAGACATATTTCAGTATGCTTCAGTAAAGATGAAAGATTCCATACACATAAAAAGCATTAACTTTTCCTGATACATACTGATTCAAATAAAATAATTTATATTAGAAGCTTTGTGCATTTGACAGAAGCAATATTATGCTCTTCTCTGCCAGTGATTCATTTTTCAAAAAATGCTAATGTTTACTATATAATTCCGTTTTTGAAAGGAATTGAAGTTTTGCACAAACTTCCAAATGTCTTTGCATTTAATGCCTTTGTGTCAAAACATGAAATGCATTTTTTTTTTGTGTGTGCAAGATGAAGGCGGCATGGCAGTGAAGAGAACCCAAAATATCTTAACATGAACTTCAGAAGTGAGGGCAAATCATTTTGACTTCCTATACAAAGACAAGAAAGGTCACCTTCACAGAAGGGCAGTTTTAGAGATGAGATCTACTTTGATACAAGCATGTGGTGCAACTCAAAAGGAAAAGGATTTATTATTTTGAATCTATCATCTGGAAATCATTACAATAAGCAGATGTAATCACATTAGAGATTGTGTGTGTGTGTGTGTGTGTGTGTGTGTGAATTCTATGCTAGTTCCCATTTGATTTTACTCAATACTTTGTTTTTGTTTTTATTTAAAAAACCTTTTATTCTCTTGCCTAGTTTTTAAAATGAAGAGATATTATGTAAACATTGAAATGTCAATTGCTTTTGAAAATAAAACAAAATGTCTATTTTATTAGCATCATTCTAAAATAATTCTGAGAAGGTACACATATCAGTATGGAAGGATGCATCAACACTGTAGAAATAGTGCAGTTTGACACTACTTAGGGGGGAAGCAGACTGGCGGCTCTGCGCCGCCCCGGGAAGGTGTGCCGCAGGACCGAGGCATCCCCACGCCTCGATCCTGCAGCGCACCTTCACCGCCCCTGAAAGGAGCGCTAAAATAGCGCTCCTTTCAGAAGTCAGCGAAAATGTGCCCCAAAAGGTTGAGGCGCACTTTCGCTGGCTCTTCCGCCGCAGCGTGTGCAGACGCTGCGGCGGGAGGTTGCCCCCGGAGCGCCGGCCGTGCAGAGGGCCGGCGGCTCCGAGGGCAACCTCGGGAGGAGGAAGGGGCACCGAACGTATGGCTGCCCCTCCTCTTCCCTGCCTCGGAGACGACTCAATTAGCCGTCTTCCGAAGCCCTTAGAATCATAAAATCATAGAGTTGGAAGAGCCTACTTGCCATGACTCTATCTTACAGAATCCTGGGATTTGTGGTTTTATGAGGCACCAGCACCCTTTGGCATAGAAAGCTAAAGACCTTATAAAATTACAAATCCCAGAATTCCATAGGATGGAACTACGGCACTTAAAGTAATATCAAACTGTATTATTTCTACAGTGTAGATTCACCCAAAGTCTCCTATTTATATTATTTGAAAATCTCCTATGTTTGGATATACAGTCGCCCCTCCGTTTTCACAGGGGATCCATTCTGGATCACCACCACCCCTACGAAAATGGGAAATTGCCAGTATTCAAGCCTTATTGGAATGAATGGAGGTGTGTACCCGCAGGTGCCTGCAGGCTCATGCCACAGGCATGTGTCCCATTTTGTCCCCCTCCGTTTGCCACCCAAGAATGGGCGAGTGACATGGACTCCAAGTCTGCAAAAATGGAGGGGTGACTGTATTGTTTACCAAAACATGGTTAATGTTTAACTATATAATGCCAACCATCATAAAATTATTTTTGAGATGAAAATGAAACATATTTTACACACACACACACACACACACAATGTCCAGTTGAACCACTTTTTGATTCTCTCTTTTGACTTCCAAATGATTTCAGCCAGTGATAGGAAACAAAATAGTTCATCTTTAACATTTCTATTGATATCAATTTAAGATTCTATATAACGGAGCCTAAAAAAAATACAGAGTTAGTTTTACCCAGCAATAGTCAAACCACCAGTAAAAGTGAGGAGACCTTTTTTTGGAAATTCCTGCTTCCTCCTGCATCTTGTCAGGCATTTACATCTGCTTCAGAGATTTCAGGGAGTCTCTGGGGAAGATTTTGGGGCACAGAGAGCTGCTCAAGGAAACACAACAGAAGGAGAGTCATCTTTCTCCCTGTTCTGCAAATGAACATCTTTTGACAAGGAAAAGGCCATAACTGAGATGCAATTCACATTTTTGAGAAAGCCACATGGAAATCAGTAGCTCTTATTCCTAAGTATATATACATAAGATTGAGCTGCACAATTGGATAAATTGTGCCCTTTATTCCTATTCATTAATCCATTACTATTAAATGAATTGCATCTGTAAGCAAAGCAGCTTCATTTATATACCGCTTCATACCACGCTATGCAATGTTTGAGTGGTTTACGACTGTAATCTCATTGCCCCCCAACAGATGGGTACTCATTTTAGCGACCTCGGAAGGATGCAGACCTGAATCAAGCCTGAGCCCTGACTAGTATTGAACTCAATCTTGTGGTCTATGAGTGAGTGGCTGCAGTACAGGCATTTAACCACTGTGCCACCAGGGCTCCTGTAGAACTTATCATTTTTGTATTTAATCATACCTGAAGTCTATATTCTTAAGACTGCTCCCCCCCCCACACACACCTTTTTAAGCTCTTGTACTGGAGAACAGTCTTCAGGTCAGACAATAAAAAGGATTATTGAAACCCACTGGAGCAGTAGTCAATATATTGACCTCTACAAATTGCTACAAATGGCAGGTCTGAGCTCTTTCAATGTTGAAAATGTATTACATTCCAGCCTGTAACAGGTTGTTCATTTAGCTGTATGATTTAAAATGGAGAACATTTGGCTAATTAGGAGGCAGCTGTTCACTTAAGTAAATGACTCATAAAGACATATTTATCGTACACAACTATTTTTCAAGCCTGTAGAAACTTTAAAAGAAAAATGAAGAAGGGAGCAGATGTTTTGTTACAGTACCCTGAAGTATGTTACTGAAAAAGTTAATACTGAGTCCCACTTACTATAAAATCTACAGCTTTTCTAAACATTAAAAAACCATGGTGTTGATAATTAAACTGTTATGTTGAATATATATATAACGTATATATATATATATATATATATATATTCCTCTCTCTCTCTCTCTCTCTCTCTCTCTCTCTCTCTCTCTCTCTCTCTCTCTCTTTATATATATATATATATATATATATATATATATATATATACCCTGTATTTTTTAATGGAATTTTAATTGTTGTAAGCCGCCCCAATTGTTCAACAGAGGGGTGGGATATAAATATATTATTATTATTATTATTATTATTATTATTATTATTATTATTATTATTATTATTATATCTTTTTATAGTTCATCATGTCACAAATTTGATAACCAACATTTTTTTTAGCCACTATACTGTTAATGTTCAAGATTTTAATTTAATTTAAATATTTATATCTTATCTTCTTTCTAAAGATCTCAGAACAATGTACAGTAAAACCAACCCTACTAATTTAAACAGTGTGAAAATGAAATTATTTTTAAAGGCTAAAAATATTAAATAATTCAACAAGTTAAAAAGACATCTTAAAACGAGTTAAAATAATTTAAAATTATTTAGAAACATGTAGATTTGGGGGTTTATGTAAAACCCAATTAGTCTGCAAAATAGCCACTTTTTTACTTGGCACCAGAATGAAGCAACATTGGTGTCAATCAGGCTTCAAGGAGAAAGCATTCTATAACTGGGATGTCACCACAGAGAAGACCATCTCCCACAGTTTCCCACAGCATATTGCCTTGATTGATGGGGCACAGAAGAGTCATAGAATCATAGAATTATAGAGTTGGAAGAGACCACAAGGG
>CM034706.1:66740176-66754361 GCA_020142125.1 Phrynosoma platyrhinos | reverse complement strand
AGTTAAGTGGTTAAGCAGCTGATACTGGCCATAATTATATTATTTAAAATTCTATCAGATGTCCTAAGTGTTTCTCCAGCAGTTCTAGATAGATTTTTATGAAGCAGGAGAAAATCAAATATTTACTTAACTAAACATGGTGGCTACTGTGATTCTGGTGCCCAACTTCAGTGTTTAATAGCTTTTAAAGCAACTGTACTATGTGTTAATCCTGTGGGATGTAATCATGTGTACAGTTTCATGGAACCTTCAGTGACGAAAGCAGATGGTCCATGCATAGAAAGAATGTGTTTTCTGGGAATCAAATTAATTGAACTAGATTTTCTTTTTTTGTTTTGTATAGAAGAAATCAGGCCACATCTCTCAAGGCATGTGAATACCATTTCCCTGCATATTTAGGAAGCTGCCAGAATTCTGATTACCTCACCTAGTATGTACGTGCATCACTGGGTGCAGGGGGGTGCAGACTGCACCAAGTGATATCCTCCTCAAAGATCTGCCTTTTGGAAGAAACAGGCTGTGGCATTCACCTGTGTTCCTTTAAAACCCTAAAGAGATGGTGTGAATGTGGTATGGAAATTTTGCACTGAATTGAACCATTTTGTACAACTGGAATAACAGTAAGATTATTTTGCATCTAAACCCAATATTTGCAAATTCTCTGACTTCTTTGGGCTGTTTTGTGTTTAGCAAAAGGGTGAGGGGGGAAGCAGGGCAAGGAAGGGGAGGGGCAGCCACACGCTGGGTGCCCCAACCCCTTCCCGAAGACATCATCGGAGCGCTGGACCCTCCACACATCTGGCGCTCCGAGGATGTCTGTCCGCCGCAGCGTCCACACACGCTGCAGTGGAAGAGGCGCCGAAGGTGCGCCGGCAGCCTTTTGCGGCACACCTTTGGCATCTTGTGGAAGGAGTGCTCTTTTAGCACTCCTTCCTGGGGCTGGGACACTGCGCCGCGGGGCCAAGGTATGCGGATACCTTGGCCCCGATCGGCAGCTTCCCAGGGCGGCCCACGGCCGCCCGTCTGCTTAGCCCTTGAGTTTCTACACTAAGGGGACATTAGCATTGTTCTTTAGCACCCTATTCTAGCTTCTAAACCAATGCATATTCTGTTTTATATCAGTTTGTACGTGATATACGAAGTGTTCAGGAGATAAAACAAAATGTTCATTGAGACAGACTGATGATGATGATGATTGATGATGATGAACATAGTGAATAAATATCACAAATGTTAAAACTACATTTCTCTTGGTTTAATCCCTGATATGAAATCCTGTCCATAGCAAAGAAAAGAAATGGGTTCTGTTTTTACAGAGGCCACTTAGTATTGGAGTTCCAAAGCTATTTATTATCCATAAAGACCCTGCATATATTTTCCTTCATCATTTTTCAGAGCCAGCCATACTATCAGGCATGTTAGGGGATTTGCCCCATGCACAGATGCTGGGAGAGGGCAGCATAAGCCTCTCAGCTGTTCCTCTTCTGAACCTGAGCCATTCTCCTACTTTGGAAGACACAGTTTATAATCATCACCTTCTCCACTCAGCTAAGTCCTTTTCCTTTGTGTGTAGTGAAAGATGCTACTCCATTGCTGGTTTTATTTAGGAGTCAGTTGCCAGTTAGCTTCTGTACATGGAACTGATAGGGTCTCTGTGTTGTCCATGGCCTCAGGCCATTTTCACGGGGTCAAAATTTATGGAACCCTGCCATGTGTCTGTAGCCCATAACAGACTTGTATGTTAAGGTAATCCAGAATCTCAAGCAGTGCCCACTAACCAAGTTTTGCATATTAAAATCACTATGTTATTTATTTCTCTTTGTCTTATTCCTCAGAAGGCATATGTTAGAAAAACTAGGGAGAGCTAAGAACCAGGTTTTGCATCCCTCATATTAAAATCACTATGTTGTTCATTTGTTTCTCTTTGTCTTGTTCCCTGGTAGGAATACTGTTAGTTAAATTGAGGAATAATTTTATTTATGATTAATAGTTAAACTGAAGAATGTGATTTATGATTAATAGTCCTGACCTTCTGGTGCCTACACATTGCTCAAGGAGTGTGGCTAAAAACACTTTAAAACCACATGGGAAGCTTTTTTTGTATAAAGTCAGACCTTTGATCTTTCCGTTCAAGTATTTCTATTCTGACAGGCAACAGCAGTTAAGGTCTTTCCCAGCTCTGCTTCACATCCTTCTTCAAAGGAGTATATTTGGAGCCTAAAAGTATTGATTAAATTGGTCATTAGAGGGCAATATAGTCACACAACTAAAAGCTGACTTTCTGAGTGCTCTACTGTGGCACATATCATAATTGCTAGTACATTGCTACAGCACACCCACAGTCCAAGGTTTAATAGGTTTCTGACTAATTGCAGTATTTTAAAATACCAAGCCCTTTCACAAACAACGGAGAAATTGCCTTTGCTGAGCCCCTGTTCAGAGAAGCTCTGCTGGCTTGTGAAGAATATTTGAGTTCTACAGAATGCTTCCTAAATTTGTAATTTAGAATTTCTAGTTTGAATAGCTTATTTTTCAGAAATTGTTTAAGAAGTCGTGATTATCTGTAAACATGAAGTTCAAAGAACTAAGGGCCTCTGCAGACGGGCAGCCATGGGCCGCCCCGAGAACCCACAGATTGGGACTGACGCTGCCCCAAGCCTCAGCCCCAATCCACTCCTTTTCCAGCCCTGGAAGGAGCACTAAAATTGCACTCCTTCCGCAAGACACGGAAAGGGCATCTGAAGAGGCGGCGCACACCTCTTTGGCATCTCTTCCAGCTCAGCGTGTCTGGACGCTGAGCCGGAAGGATGTTATCGGAGCTCCCACCGTGTGGCACTCCAATGACGTCCTCAGGACGTGCCCAGTGTGAGGCTGCCCCTCCACTTCCTTGCCTCCAAGACAGCGCTTTGCGCCATCTGCAAAGACCCTAAGTTTATTTTGACATCTACAATCCTAATAAGCAGCTGAGGAAGTTTTGTGGTTTGTGTGCAGTGACATTTACATGTACCATTCTGTGCCTATGCAGAGCAACATTTGGAACATTCTAGAACAAATGACCACCATTTGATGCAAAAGGCTCTTCACTTGAAGAAAACTCTGTCTCTTGAAGACTGCAGCCTGAAAGTCAGGACAGGCACTATCCCACCCATTTCTTTATCAACCATCATATTAGTTGTTCATTTATTTTTATTGTAGAAAACCTCTCCTGTAGAATGTTTACACTTCAACATGTCCCTTTGTATATCTACAGGAGAGTGCCCCATTTGCCTTAACTGGTTGTGTTTTCTTCATAAGGCCATACAAAAATGACACAAAGGTTTTAAAAATAACCTTGGCAACAAAATTCCAAATGCTAAAAAAGATAAATCCCAATTTCACCCTGGTGGGAAGCATACTTCCCCTCAAATTATGTAATAACTTCCTCTTTATTTGTTTAATGTGCATACACTTAAGGTGTATAATCCACAGGTATTGGTTATACTCCATTGGTTTCAACAGCAATTTGAATTATTCCTGGAAACAAGCTGGCAGCCAGAGGACCTGTTCAAGCAGGGAAGCTGTATAGGCCCAGTAATCAGTCCCAGCTAATGTTCCAGTTGCATCTCTTTGTACTTACTGAAGCTTCTAAACTCTCTTGGCTCTGTTTTGCACTGAGAAGAAGACTCCCTTTGTGTGTTCATGGGTGGTTGTTCATTATAATTTACCCAGTGGTGACTTTATGGTATCTCATCATAAGGTGTCTCATTATAGGCAAAGGCATACAACTCAGCACAAAAGTCATAATCATACAAGCCATTGTATTCCCTATTGCCATGTATGGATGTGAGAGCTGGACAGTTAAGAAAGAAAATAGGAAGAAAATCAACTCATTTGAGATGTGGTGCTGGAGAAGAGTGCTGAGGATCACATGGACAGACAAAAGGACAAACAAATGGGTCCTAGAGCAGATTAAGCCAGGAATATCCCTAGAAGCCAAGATGACAAAACTTAGACTGTCGTACTTTGGACACATCATGAGAAGGCATGAATCATTGGAAAAAGCAATAATGTTAGGAAAGGTAGAAGGAAGTAGAAAGAGAGGAAGTCCACATGCTAGATGGATGGACTTTATTAAAGAAACCATGAATATGAGTTTGCAGGAGCTGGGCAGAGCAGTAGAGGACAGAGGGGGTGGCAATGTCTCATCATCAAGGTCACCATGGGTTGAGATTGATGTGAAGGCAATTAACAACAACAAAAGACTTTATAGTGTGCATGCAGTCACTTCATGAGGTAGCCCCCTGTATTGACCAGTCAAGCAGCCGAGGGAAATCATCCCACAGTTTTGTACCCCATTCAAACTGAGGTAGGGGCAATGGCAAAGGATTAATAAAATTGGTAGGGCATTATAGTTGAGCCAGCTCAGCAAATGATTGCATACATGTCATAATATCTTTCTCTTTACATTAGCAGATGAGAGTTGTGTCTGTATTTACTGCTGAAACAGTTTAATCACTGGCCACAATGTCTGAAAGAGTGGGTGGTTTCCATTTAGGAGAACCTGTGTATGAATTGCTATGTACTCTAGTAGTTTGAGTGTTGGATTATGACTCTGGAGACCAGGGTTTGATTCCCAGCTTGGGCAAGTTATATGTTCTCAACCTCAGGGGAGGGCAAAGGCAAACCTCCTCTGAACTAATCTTGCTAAGAAAACTCCATGATAGGGTCACCATAAGTTGGAAGTAACTTGAAGGCACATAAGAGCACATAAATTTAGGAGAAGCAATTTGTCATGAAGAACCTAGGGCTTGAATGTTTAGCCAAACTGTCTGCAACAGAGTACAGGCTTCTTCGGTCTTGAACATATCACTTGCTTTTCTGGAAGGAGTGCAAATCATTGGTATGAAACAACCATACAAAGCAGTGTCCTTTTTAACCTTTCTGCTGTACAATGTACAATTCTGCAGTTCATAGTACTCAGTATTTTTGGAAGATACTTTCCAGGTACTTCTCTCTGTTAGTTTTGAAACATCATTTCAAATTAATTGTGCTGTTTACCCAAAGCAGAGGAGAATGTTTATGTACAACCTGTTATAATATTGGATCTACAATTAACCATATGAGTTTTGCAAAATGTAAACCATTACCTTTACAAATATTGACAGTATGATTCAATTTGGTTAGTACTTAATTCTATATTCATTTGCTTTCATAAAAATCGTGGAACTTGCTTTGTTCTATATTTAGAATCCAGAATCAATTTAATGGTTCTTTGAACAACAGGGAGCAAAAAAATAGGTTTCAGTGTTGTAGCTCCCTATTAAAAGTTTTACTCCTGCATGGTTTAAAGACACACCATGGAGTGGAACCTGGTGGATTGTTAATGCAGTTCTTGCCTAGAAGTATGCTAGTCTGTTTGCTCTCCTGTTTTCATATGTTTTATTTGTTTTTGATGTGTCATTGTCTCCAAGCCAGGCCAGTAGGTCCAGCAGCAGTTCTCCCAATGTTGTGCTGCTGTGGACATATCAGCTGTATTTAGTGCTCTGTGGATAGAAGGAGAGAGATTCATAATTGTTATATGTCAGATATACTTCTTTATGCTCTAGGTAGGAGTCATTGACAGTACATAACAATGCTCTGGGTAGTAGTTTTTAAAAAATTACTTTTACATTGCCTTTATGTATTTGTTGAGGTCAGAGTTACATTATGTACTAACAATTACTACTACCTAGAGCATAATTTTCACATCACCTTCCCTATTTCCCCCATAACATTTAGCAAGCAAAAGCTGTGGTTCAGTATCATTGCATTCAGCGATTTTTCTGCCTTGCTGCACTTTATTGTCTGTATCTTAGTAAGTATGGAAATATCATACATTGTTACTTAATAAATATTGCTGATAAGAGGAGGAAATGTCTATTTAATATACATACAACATGAAAATCAAATTAAATGGAATGTCAAAGAACTAAAGATACTTCAGCCTAAACATATGAAGCACAAAGTCCACCAGGGAACCCTAGAGCAGGAGTGAGCAACTGTCAAGGGTTATGAGACTACATTGGTCCCCTGAGTGACCTTGGGAGGCTGCACTCTTCCACCATCTTCCACAATTTTCATCTCCCCTTCCAAATCTCCCACTACTCTCTAGGAAACATAGGAAACAATTTTTAAGGCCCAGGAGAGGATCTCTTTTTTCAAAAGGAAGTGATATAGAATATTACTTACTGAAGTTTGGTTTTAAAAAAGTGCTGTAGGGTGTAGGGGGATATTTTGGAGGAGAAACATCCAGTTTTATAAATTTTGATTGGGGGGCCCTTGAGGTGTGAGAGTATATGTATCAACACTATGGTCCATTCTTGGGGGACTGCATTCCCTCCCCCACAAGAACGGCACCAAACTGTTAGTACTGGTGTAGCCTTGCTTTTAAGGCCACTTTACAACTTAAGAGTATACCAGGAGCCCTGGTGGTGCAGTAGTTAAGTGCAGATACTCACTCACAAACCACAAGGTTGTGAGTTCAATCCCAATCAGGGCCTCAGGGTTGACACAGCCTGGCATCCTTATGAGGTTGCTAAAATGAGTACCCAGCTTGTTGGGGGCAATTAACTTACACATTGTAAACTGCTTAGGGAGTGCTTAGGTGCACTGATAAGCTGAACAGAAATGTACTTGCTATATTGCTGTTGCTATATACACCTTAAAACCTGGCTGTTTTATAGGTACAATGATCAAGTACTCACGGCATCTTGTTACATAGACAGAGGGGGATGCAGACGGGCGGCCATCGGCTGCCCTGGAAAATGGAGGATTGGGGCCAAGGTTGCCCCATGCCTTGGCCCCAGTCCTCCCTTTTGGTGCCTGGGAAAGGGGTGCCAAAATAGCGCTCCTTTCCCAGGCAGCAAAAAGGGTGCCCAAAGCATGGCGGCTCTTTTGCACCTCTTCTGGCATAATGTATTTGGACATTGCGCTGGAAGGACATCATCAGAGCACTCACCATGTGCAATGGTGCACACTCTGATGACGTCTTGGGGAAGGGGTTGGGGTGTCCGGCATCCGGCTGTTCCTCCCCTTCCTTGGCTCCAAGACAGCGCTTTGCGCCATCTGCAGAGCCCCATAGCTTCCAATCTCTCAATAAATCTTATGCTGAAACCACACCTGCAAAATAATTTGTCCTTACCTCTATCCCAGTCCTGTTTGAACACACAATATTCCTCTGGTTTTGAAGTGAAGGTACTTCTTTTAGATGCCCAAGGGCTTTAATGTAATTTTTTTTTTTTAAAAAAAAATCATTTTACTCTGCAGTTCCTAGGAAAAACTGTTTGTTTATTTTAAAAAAATGTGTGCCTTATGCCAAGGTCCATGCCCTTGGTACCTTCCCTCTTGAATTTTGCCCAACTCCCACCTGCCAGGCTCAAGTTGTGAACAAACAGGGATTGATTCCTTCCCTCACCTGGAGGACCCAAGCACCCCTAAAAACACTTCTGCCCTACCATTCAATAACAATGTGATTTTGTACGTTCCTACACAGAAGTAAGTCCCACTGAGTCCAGTGGGACTTACTCCTAGCTAAGAGGGCAAAGGATTGGGGAATAAATTTCATTGGACAGCAAGAAATAGATTCAAAGAAATATGAGGAGGATCGGACTGTAATTTTTGCTGGATTGGGGCCAATAGGTTTAAAAACTAGCTGTAAACCTCTGTGGGTTTTTTGGTTAATCTTGAGGGAAGATCATGTTGGGAACATCAAATGTTATGGCCTAAACTGAATGATGAGGCATTTAATTATCCCACACACAAACATTTATACATGCACACAAGATGGAGAGGTTGTGTATTTATAATAATAATAATAATAATTTTTATTTATAGCCCGCCCCTCTGCTAAGCAATCGGGGTGGGTTACAGCATAATTAAAACATAAGGAGTTAAAAACAGACAATCCCAATCCCCTAACCCTCCTACCCCTTAAAACTGAATTAAACTAATATTCTATTAAAAACCATATACAAACTTTAAAACAATATAAAACAACAAGGCATCAGACACAATTTGGAACAGTAAATCAAGGCAGCTTACCAGGCTCCTCATGTCCGGGAGGTTATTCCGGAAAGGCTTGCCGGAAGAGATCCGTCTTTACTTCTTTCTTAAAAGCAGCAAGTGTAGTAATGAGATGGATCTCGTCTGGTAGGCCATTCCATAGCCTGGGAGCAGTCGCAGAGAAAGTCCTCTGGGAAGTCTGTGACAGCCTGGCCTTCATGGGTTGTAGCAGGTCCTCCCAGAGGACCACAGGGTACGAGGGGGCTCATATGGGAAGAGGCGGTCCCTAAGATAAGATGGACCCAAGCCATGTAGGGCTTTAAAGGTCAAAACCAACACCTTGTACTGTGCCCGGAAACTAATTGGCAGCCAGTGGAGGGATTTAACCACAGGTGTTATGTGTAGAAAGAAGAGAGAAATAAAGGGGGGCAAGGAAGCCACATGCAAGCTATCCAAGGGAAATGGAGGTGGGTGGTAAAAAAAGACAAGAAAACAAAAAAAAATCTATTGGTTTATATGGATATGCAAATATATACATATATCTGCATGGATGCTGGGAAGGTGGGGGGAAACCTGCAGATGCTGAAATCATGTGAACTAAAAAAAAATCAAATACAGTGAACACATGAATGTGGTAGAAACACCTTTTTGTACTGAATTGACTTCAGGCTAGAGGAACTGTGTTGCTTTCATAACCCAATCTCAGTTCCAATTAAAACAGGTGAATGTGATATTAAGTGGGTCAAACTGGGGCAGGATATTGTGCATTGGAGATGTGATACAGTCCTCGTGTGGATTCAACCTTAGATTTGAAAATTTAGAGGTAGGCAAGATGCTGTTTTCTATATCTGCAATGCCATCTTGCTGCAGATATGCTTTACTCCAAGAACCAGGGGATTGTTTTTTAAGGCTTCCAAAAATGACAGTAATCTGTTCCATGTGCAATTCTAGCAGTGTTCCACTTCTGGCTCATGGCGTTTCTCAGTTTTGTTGTATTTTAAAGTGCTGAATGCTTCTCCTTTGGGAAAACATCATATTTTATTTATATCTAGCCTCAAGATGCTACTTCACTTGCTTCTTTTAAAGTCTAATGCAGCCTGCAATTCTTCAGCAAAAGAGCAAGGTTTATAAAATATGAGGCTGCTCATTAAAATGATATAGAAAATGGCACAATACTCTCACATTTTGTGTAAATTGTTTTTTGAGGAATCCCTACTCAGTTATTTAACATATATTTTTCATACAAATACATTAATTGCTTTTCTGTTTTGTTGCTCATGCTTTTTAAAAGAGTTATTACATGGGTTAAGAAGTTTTGTGTGTAATATAATACAATTACATGGCTGTATTCTTCCATAGGAATGAGAGAGTGCTTCATAGCATAGTAAAATGTGGTTATTCCATGGAGGTAGGATTACATGGATTGGGCCAATTATCCTGCAAAATCAAAAGGGGTAAATGGAAGGCCCACTAAAAAAAAAACATAATTAATAAATAAATCACCACTAGTAGTAATCCAGCGCCACAGTTGTAAGCATTTGCACCATCACTTCTCACTATCCATTAATATCAGTATTGCTGAGACATAATATGTTGTGTATATTCTTTCAGCCTGTAATTTATAATGTAAATTAAAATCCTGTCCTCTTCTATTAAGAAGTGTAGTGAGTTTGACGGGATATACATGTCTGTAAGATTAGAAGGAGTCTCCCATTTCAGCTCCCTGTTTTCTGATGAAGTATGTTTCAGCACTTGCCCGTTCATAAACAAGGTCATGGATTGGAACTGGCGCTAACAGATTGTGTTCAAAGAATCCATTACTGCTCTATGGACAGTCATTTCACATAGATGGTGGTTCTGGAAGCACCGAGTGTGAAGGTTTAGGAGGGATATAAATTTTAACAGTATAACAGAAAATATGGTTTGTTCTTTTCTTAACTCCATTGATCATGCTGTTCAGTAGACTCAGAAAACTGATTTATCTACCTTGAAGAAACTGTACACAGCAATTTAAGGATAAGGACTGCACAATACTTCATACAAGATTGATGTGGAAAATGCTTAAACATAAGTTTGGATGTTGCTGTCCTATATAAATTTCCCCTTGGGAACTCTCTTGGGAGTTCTGTCTGGTCTCATTTATATTATCTGTAGCAGGGCTGGTGGACATATTCTATGAAATTAGTGTGTGTTTGTAAAAGCAGAGTTTGTAAAAGCTTTATATTGCACCTCCAAGATTTTCCTAGCTAGAAATTCCCTAAGTGGGAGAGTTTTGGAAGGTAAAGTCTTAAAAAGTAACTTATTCTAGTTTTGGTGAAAAGCAGAATTAATAATATGGGGGGGGGGGGTAAATAAAGCATATAAATCTACCAAAAATATACAGAGTGGAGAAGTTGATAAGATTAATCCAGTTAAATTTGGACTGTCAACTCTCTCACTGTAACTGGAGGCAAAGAAAGAAAGAATGTGGATGAAATGGGAAAGATGCAGTGCACAAATAAAAGCATGGAGGGCCCTAGGCATTTGATAGGCAGTGTTGCAAGTGTAATCACAGAGAGACACATTTGGAATGTAATGAAGTGGGCTTGGGCAAAGTGAGGGGAAATGTGAAGAGACAATAGAAAAAAATGAAAGTGAGTGAGAGATCAGAATGTTGATATTTACCTATTGTAGACATGATTAAGACAATGAAGACAGTGAAGAAAGAAGATAGGAATAAAATCAATTCATCTAAGAGGTGGTACTGGAGAAGAGTGCTGAGGTTCCATGGACAACCAAAAAGACAAACAAATGGATCCTGGAGCAAATCAAGCCTCCCTAGAAGCCAAGATGACAAAACTGAGGCTGTTGTACTTCAAACACATCATGAGAAGGGAAGACTCACTGGAAAAAACAATAATGCTAGGAAAGGTGGAAGGAAGCAGAAAGAGAGGAAGGCTGCATGCCAGATGGATAGACTATGGGCCTTTGCAGACTGCCAGAAATAGTGCAAATTGAGTCCACTTTAAGGGTTAGGGTTAGTGCTAGGGAAACATAGGAATTGTTTTTTTCTGAGACATTGAGCCTTCTCTGTCAGAGAGCTCTGGTGCCACAATAAAATACAGTTCCCATGATTCCCTAACCCTAACCCTTAAAGTGGACTCAATTTGCACTATTTCTGGCAGTCTGCAAAGGCCCTATTAAAGAGGTCATGGATATGAGTTTGCAGGAACTAAGCAGAGCAGTGATGAACAAGGAGTATTGGAGAAATCTCCTCCACAGGGTTGCCACAGGTCGAAATTGGCTCAAGGGCAGTTAACAACAACAACAACAACAACAACAACAATTCCAGACTGATGGGTAGTCCTCCTGTGATTCTGTGGTGAAGAGTTTCAGCTTGCATGATCCTTAGTAGTCCCCATTACCTTCACATATTCTAAGGCTTTTTGTTGAGGTCCTAAGTAGATGGATAGTAAAGTTACAAACATAGAGATGGCAAGGTAAGAGGGAGCAAAGCTAGCTGCAGGTAGAAGCTGCAGGTAGAAGGCTGAGCAATGTATAACCCTTCTTGAACCCTCAACTTGCTCATCCTGACATGAAAATTTTTAAAACTTCAGCTGAGATGTAGAAGGAGTAAAAGATGACCAGAGAGATTCTTGGACAGTGGGCTGCCATGCCACTGGTGCATGTTCAAAATTATATCACTTCTAAGTTGTGAAAACATTGGGGGGGGGAGTTCCTAGTCTTGATATCTGTGTTTACTGTTGCCCATAGCATTTCGTCATCTTGACATTTTTCCCACTAATATTCTGGATTGCCCACTTGATCACGGGTAGCTTGACCCAGAAGCTATTGAGCAATCAGACAAATGTCTGGAGTTTTTGGAGTCCCTGGTCTTTGCATCTGGCAGGGTGGAGAGGTTGTGAAATTTTCTTGTTAAAGGTCAGCAAGTGAAATGATATCTCTGGCTGCTTAGAACAATGCTACTCAAATTGTGGTCTGTGGATCACTTCTGGTCCCTCAGACATCAGCTGCTGGTCATCGTGGAGCTTCTAGGTAAGAATGAAGCAATTATAGCCAATGAGAACATATATAATATGATGTCTGGAAAATGGGGAAAGGATTGCTGGTCACCCACATCAAATAGCTTAAGAAATTTTATTTATTTATTTCTAATCTGATTTATATCAAAAGATCTCAGAGTGGGTCTTAGGGTAGAATTTAATGACCTCTCAGTGATGAGTATCTTCCTCCCTCCCACCTTTTCAGATACTTCTGTCACTCATGAATGTTAGTTCAGATTTGAGTCAAATGGTATCAGTATTGGATGGAAAGAAGGATTATAGCACTGAAAAATTAGAGTCTTTCCCATTTGCCTTATTTTACTTCTCCATATTCTTCATCCCAGTTGTTTCCTCTCTCTGAAACTGAATAGGGTGGTACCTGGACTTTTTCTACATTTAAAGAGTCTTGAATTGAAACCATGAAACATTCCTGTCCCAGTCTCTTTGTTCCAAAATTTCCAAACACAAAATACTTGGCATACTGAAAACTGGCAAGGTGTATCATTTAAGAAAGTATTGAAGAAAATCAGTATTTATCTACACCACTTCTGTTTCTATTAGTCTTAATGATTTATTAATTTTTGGGACAGGTGGGCTAAATTGCATAGCTGTTGATAGGATGCGGGTATTGCCATGGTAGATTATTTTGTATTCATAATTTGGGACTTTTGTTGCTCTTATGCAGTAGCTGAATTCATGAAAGCATATTAATTCAGGGTGTATCCACACTGCACAGTTATATTAGTTTGATATCACTTTAATTTCCATAGGGTCCTATAAGATTTTTGGATTTTTAGTTTCATGGGGTAATTAGAATTATTTAGTGCACTCTCCTGAACTATAGCACTAGAACTGTCTAGAAGGGAATGCTAAGTGCCTCACCAGATTAAAATCCCAGTATTCCATAGAATGAAGCTATGAAAGTTAAAGTGGCATACAGAATTTTATAATTGTGTAGTGTAGATAAGCCAGGCTTAATGCTGAAGATAAAGAAAACAAAAATAATGACCACACATTTCCTAGAAAAATGAGGAAATCAAAATAGTTAAAGAATTCCCAAACTTAGGATCAAACATTGATCAGAATGGTGACTGCAGTCAAGAAATAAGAAGACTAAGGGCCTAAGCAGGGGAGGCGAGAGACAGCCACACATCAGCACCCCATCCCCCTCCTGAGGTTGTCCTCGGAGCAGCTGGCCCTCCGCACGGCCGGCGCTCCGAGGAGGACCTCCCACTGCAACGTCTGGACACGCTGTGGCGGAAAAGTTGCAGAAAGTGCGCCGCAACCTTTTGTGGTGCACTTTTGGCGACGTATGAAAGCACATATAACTATAATAGACTATAATGCTAGGTAAGGTAGACGGTAGAAGAAGGACTCAATCAGGGAGGCCATGGGCATGAACTTGCAGGACCTGAGCTGAGCAGTGGAGTATAGGGGTTCATGGAAATGTCTTATCCACAGGGTCGCCATGAGTCAGGATCAATTCGAAGTCAGCTAACAACAACAATAACATGTGGGTGCACTCTTAGAGTTTCTGAGAATCCTAGTTTAGCATTTACAAGAAAGCATGACCCATTCTGTCAACTAGACAAGAACTTACTAGGACAGAAAATCCTATTTATATGCAGAAGGGAGTCCCACTTGATGTTCTTCTAACAAATTAGAGTTTGAACTTGGCTTCTGGTTCAAGCCTTCTTAAAGAAGTGATAAACTATCATCTGGCTTAAGAAATATTCATAAACTTTTATGCATAGTAAATTCCTGATTAGCACATACTTGTAGAAGAAGCTAAGTAGGAGCAATCAGTTAAGGCACATTTTCCTAATTAGTTCAGTGTAAATGAATATTAAAACATGTAGTTGGCTCTGTATCCATTATTGTGATTAATATTATTGAGAATAATTTCATAAATCATTATTAAAAGCTCCAAATCTGAAAGAAATGATGTGGTGGGGTTGGCTTGGGTGAAGAATTTCTCAAATTCATGTGCCATTCCTAATCTCTCAGCTTGATTTAGGAAATTGGACATCACCAAGTCTGCATTTGTGCTTTGAAATGACTGTCTGGATGTAACTAAGGGAGGTTGCAGACTGCCAGAAATAGTGCAAATTAAGTCCACTTTT